>JARVGS010000222.1:20266936-20278565 GCA_031762315.1 Hypsolebias antenori | reverse complement strand
CCCTCTGGAGTGAGGGTGAAACGTTTCTACTAAAAAGAAACTGTCCAGATGACCTGATTGAGAGTTATCAGACAGTCACATAAATTAAAAAAAAAAAAAAAAGCGGATTTTCTTGGCCAGTCTCCAGATCCACTCCAGTCCAGTTGGTGGCGGTGTTGCACTTGAAATGAGTTTTCCAACCGCCGACGAAAATCAAACGAAGAAGAAGAAAATCACTTCCGCGTAGTCACAACTTCCATGTACAGGAACTGCTGAAACTGTCACGGTTTTTTTTATTTTATTTTTTATTATTATTATTATTTTTTTTTTTTTTTGGTGCTAAAATCATGGTGAAAACGGCCGAAGTCAAAGACAAGAAACGAGACAAAATCAGCGTCGCCACCGAGGTAAGAACTCTGAGTTTCTGTGAACCAGTCGCTGCTCAGTTAAATGTGTTCACTGTGTCGTCTGCCCATCGGTCGCTCACCATCTCTGTATTGTTTTAGTTGGGGTCAACTATCTTTACTTTGTGTCCGACGTGTATTTACCGCTGCAGATTGACCGGTTGGAGGAGAGACGGGCGCGTTGCCATGACAACCTGGAGAGGGCGGAGTTTAAGAGCAGGAAGCAGCGACTGTCAGAGAAGGAGAGGTGAGTTAAATGCAGCTCAAGCTTCCATGAAACAACACGTTTGGTTTCTTACTCACAAGATTACGTCCTTTTCTTCCAAATGTTGTTCACAAATGTGTGAATCTGTGTTGGTGAACGCTTCTTTGCTGAGATGATCCACCTCGCTGCTACTGATTAGAACAGCATGGTGCAGGTGTGCCTTAGGCCGCCCACAATATGAGGCCACTCTACAATGTGCACTTTTATCACAGCACAAAGCCACAGACGTCGCAAGTTCTGAATTTGACAGTACATCCAACTGGACTCAGCCACGTACCAAGCACCGCAGCCCTTTTGTTCATTGCCCATACCATAACCCCACCGCCACCACGGGCCGCTCGATTCACAACGTTAACATCAGCAAACCGCTGATGTCAGTCTATTAGAATTTACACGACACCATACTTGCAGTCTGCCATGTTCAGTGAAAACTGGGATTAATCTGTGAAGAGAGCACCTCTCCAACGTGCCGTACGCCATCAAACGTCAGCATCTGCCCACTCAGACCAGTTACGATGAACCTCCATCAGGTGGAGGGAGATCCAACGAGGACGATGAGCTTCCCTGAAACGTTTGACATTTTGTGCAGAAATTTGGTTATGCAAACCGATGGTTGCAGCAGCTGTCCCCGGTGGCTGGTCTCGGATGATCGTGGAGGTGAAGATGCTGGATGTGGAGGTCCTGGGCTGGTGTGGTTACACGTGCTCTGTGGTTGGGAGGCCGGTTGGATGTTCTGCCAAACTCTCTGAAACGCCTTTGGAGATGGCTTATGGTAGAAGAATGAACATTTAATTCATGGGCAACAGCTCTGGAGAACATTCTTGCAGTCAGAATGAAAATTTGCAACATCCGTGTCGTGCTGAGAGATAAAACTGCACATTTTAGTGACATTTTAGTGACCCTTTTATTGTGGGCAGCCTAAAGCACGCCTGTGTAATAATCATGCTGTCTAATCAGTACCTGTGAGGTAGATCTCAACAAAGGTGCTCACTACACAAATTTGTGATCAATATTTGAGAGGAAAAAAAAGGTTTTGTTGATATATTTGATATTCTTACTAGAAGTACCCTAAGCTCATTTTTGCCCACTATAATTTTTTTGGAGTAATTTCCTTTTAATGGCAGGAAGGTTTAGTCCCTTTGTGCTGAAAACATTAAGTAGATTGTCTGGGGATAAATTTGGACGTTTATGACTGTAGTCTTTGTTGCTTAATGTGGTGGCTGTCTTTTTTTTTTTTTCCCCCATCTGCTATTGAAAAACTTTTACAGTCAAGCTTCTGAGTGACTTGTTTTGGACCTTATCAATAGAAACCATAAACACGGTTGTCTCTGTTGCACAGACAAGAACTGCAGGAGGAAATGGCAATCATAAATGAGAAAGTGCAAAAGCTAGGTGAGTTTATGTACTTTACTTTCATATTCTCAGTCTTACCCTTTTTGGATATTTGATTTTTATAGTCGCCACCAGTGAACTGAATTAGTGTGTTTATAATTCTTATTTGATATTCAGAGTTCTTACCTAAATAAAAAAATTCCCAGCTTAAATAAGTCTGAAAACTTAATCAACATCTCTAATTCTTCAAAACATATGAGACTTCTTGGTTACTTGTGAATTTTGTTGTTATTTAAAACAACAAAATGTCAAACTGGCTTTTATCTTTGTGATTCTACAACCAGATAACATAAATAAAATCAGTAAACATAATAAAAGTAAGTTGTAGTTGGTGTTTTAAAGAAGCAGATAAAACTATGATTTATTTTAGACAAGTAGAATATATTCAGGAAATCTAACGAGGAAACAAGACTGATGTCAAAAATTTACAGATTCTAGTAAATATAACAAACATTAGCACAGTTCTGATTTTTGTTTTGTTTTTTTAGACAAAGAGTTGCAGTTGTTAAGAGGCGAGAACCGGAAGAACATGCTGCTGTCGGTCGCTGTGTTCGCCGTCAGCGCACTCGCCTACTACACGTTTTTCTACAATGACGTCGACATATGACGCCACCCAGGACCCCATCGTGACTGAGCCAGCCCTGACAGCCTTTAATACAGGATGATGGTTTACAGACTAATTGGTTAAAACACTAAAACAAGCCAAATACATGTACTTTTTTGTTTCTAGCATTCCTCAGTTCTGCCACTAGAGGGCAGCATTGTCATTACAGGATTAAACTGGACAGCTGCTGTGAAGCTAAAACCCTCTGCTCCATTACTATGATCATTACTCATTATTTGCTTATTTGCATTTTTTGTTGACTAGAAAATATTTTTCAAAAGCTGCTGATTAATTTATTCAGACTTTAAACTGACCATCACAAGTAGAAGATATTTATCAATGTTTCATATATGATTTAATGAACTGAATGTATAATTTGCCTTTTGTATGCAAACTAGTTTATGGTTTTAATGTTCAAGAGAAATGCCTCATAAACTGTTGCTGCTAGTCTGCTCTTTGATCAGGTATGACAATAAGACTGCATTCGATGCAATAGATTTTTTTTTAAATTATGATTTAGTTTTAATGAACGAGAATTTTTATCCCCCCAGAGTAAACGAGTCTGTGTATTCATACTTTGTTAGCTTTCCTAACAAGAAACAAAGTTTCACGCCAAGCAAATTCAGATGTTTTTCTAAATACAAATGGGAAAATATACTTTGGACTTTTTTTTTTTTTTTTTAATAAACATTTTGGAGCAAAATCTTTTTCGACAGTCCAGTTATCTTTGATCGAAGCTCAGACCTTTCACAGCTGGATGTGTCCTTTCTGAAGTAATATTTGTGGCTTTTCGCAGAAACTTAAAATGTATTTGGGCAGCTCAGAAGTTGTGTTGGTTATAAAAAAACAAACATGTTCTGATTTGTTTAATTCAATGTGAGGCCAGCTTAGGATTCTCTTAACTGAATGAGTAAGCTGTCACATTTTTTTACTGTGTTGCTTGTTACAACTATTTTAAAGGGCAACAAGTCAGAAGCTTTTAACTCAGTCTATTGTGGACAAGCCATGCATTTATTCTTGGCCATTAACTGAATCGATCAGCTTTCTCTGATCAAAAACAAATGCTAAACCTGTCAAATACATCTCAGGTCATCATCTGCCATCTAGAAGCTGAAGACTGAGATCAGCGCTATTAAACCTTATCAAACATAAAAATGGTCATATGTAGTAGTGGTAGTTCAGGGGCACCACAGGGGACCGTACTCGTACCATTCCTTTTCACTCTGTACACCTCAGATTTCCAGTTAAAAAAAAACAGACTCCTGTCATCTGCAGAAATATTCAGATGACTCTGCAGTGGTCGGGTGTATCAGAGATGGACAAGAAGCTGAGTACAGGGAACTGGTGGACCGCTTTGTGACATGGTGTGGAAACGATCTTCTCAACTTGAATGTGAAGAGAAAGTCAGGAGAAACAGGGACAGGTCCAACATCATTTCCATCATGAGAGAAGAAGTGGAGGTGGTGAAGTATAAATATCTTGGGATTCACCTGGACAACAGACTAAACTCGAGATGCAATGGTAAGCGTCTACAAGGAGGGACAGAGCAGACTGTACTTCTTGAGGACGCTGAAGTCCTTCAACGTTTGCAGCAAGATGCTGCATATCTTCTATAAGTCTGTTGTGGAGAGCATTATCTCTGCTTCCATCATCTGCTGGGGTAGGAGCACCAGAGCAAGTGATTTAAAAAATAACAAGCTCATAAAGAAGGTTCAGTTTTGGAGACTCCTCTAGAACCTATGGAGATGACTGTACAAAGAAGGATTCTTCATAAAATAAAAATGATAGAAAACCCCCAGCATCCTCTTCATCAGACAACAACAGAGTGTCTTCAGTCAGAGGCTTCTTCGGATCTGTTGTAGGACAGACCGCTACAAGAGGTCCTTGTCCACAGCCATCAGCATCTAGAACAACTCTTTAATGAAACCAGGATGATGAGTTGCAACATTTAACTTCCCTCTGGGATTAATAAAGTATTTTTTAATTGAACTGAATAACTCATATATACAAATTTATATTTTCTAAGAGTTCTGGACCTAGATCTGCTATTTGCAGACCCCTGACCTACACCATTCGTTTCTATAGGGCAGAGGTCTGCAACCTTTACAATCAAGAATTTATTTCAACCTCTTTAATCACTAAATTAAAATGAAAAATAAAACACCAGAGCTTCAAATTGGGCTATTACTGTGATCATCAACTGGTGGCTCTTAGGCCACTTCTAGTCCACTGGTGGGGGCCTTCGTTTCCCCTAAGGCATGTGCGTCAAACTCAAGGCCCGGGGACCAAATGTGGCTCTCGTTGGAATCTTACCTGGTTCCTCAAGATGTTATTTTAAATGTGAAATACCTTCACTTTAATTTTTTTTAGTAATATTTGATTATGATATCAAAAGTGCAACAAATGAGACCAAACTCTTGATGAAGAACCTACAACCAAGAAAGGATGTCGAGTATCTAACTTGAGTTAATGTAGATTCTGAAACCATTTTAATTTTGGCCCCCTTTTGTAAGTGGGTTTGACACCACTGTAGTTTTCATAGTACATATGAAAACCTCTGCTTCTTCCTGTATTAAACCATTTTTTAAAGTAATTCTGACAAATTATGGGGATTTTTAAATAAAAAAAAAAAAAGATGGGGAAGAAAAATGTGTGCGTTATGTACCTGGAGGATACGATCCATACAACCTGTGGCTCCGGTGTACAGATAACTGTATTAACTCATTTTCACACAGAAAAAAAAAAACATTTGAATATTTTTAAAAGTAGGTGTAAAAGGAAAACAAAATATAATGCATTCATTTTATCCAGCTTTGGTAGGTTTCTTGTTTAGGGAAACGTTCGTGCGCCCTGCCTCCTACTCCCTCTGTTACGCCTCCACACTCACTCTCTCACGGCCTGTTGAAACACATGAAAACAAACTCATTATGCAACCTTTCTGTGGGATTTCAAAGATTAATATTATCCTTAATTCAGGTGGAATTATCACCGTCAAACTGTGGTAGAGACTGATTTTTTTTTTGTTATTAAAAAATAAAATCTTGTGATTTCACCTCAAACCAGGTATACTTTATATTGCAGCAGTTCCACCTAAAGCATCCCCTATAAGCTTCATTTTCTGCCTGAACTCATGTTCTTTCCCATCTTTCATGACACAGCATGTTCATGAAAACAGCTTTAGGTTTGTCCGAGCACCAAAATGCCAGACGTCACTTTGAATTCTTTATTTGTTGAGCACAGGGAAGTTTGAGCTCTAACGCAGTGAAGTCCAGTTCCTGAACTCGAGTCAGGTCTCATTATGCAAGAGGAGTTCAGTGGAGGCAGAAAGAATAATCAAGGTTTTTTTAAGGGGGGTTTGTGGGAAACGTTCTGTAAATGCGTCACGGCGCTCATGCCAGAGTTTGAAGCAAAAGTCTTGTGTGATCTGATCGCACTCGGAGTGTAAGATGAGGATGATTTTCTGCTACACACTGAGTTTCAGCTTAAAACTGACTGAAAGTCATGTTTGTGTTTGCTAAGTTTCATTAGATGTGGCGGCCATGATGAAACAAGTTCATGCCTAACCTAATCAGTTATAGGTGTGCATCCAAGGATTACTTTTAGGGTTTCATTAAAACCAGTTTGCTGTTAAACGAGATATTTTGCCAATAGACCAACACACAGAGACAAATACAGTGTTGTATGATCTGTCACTGGCAAACAACTGATTTAAAAATTCAAAACCTTTGACATATTTTAAAGACAAACCATAATAGAACAAATTTTAATCAATATACAAGTACTCAGTGTTGAAAAATGTGCTTGTGCACTATTATGGTGTATAAAATAATGACTGATAAGTGTGTGTATCTGCAGCAATTTAATGACACAAAAAGGTGTATGAACATGTACATAAATGCATTCATACCAGGCAATTGTGCTCATTGTGGGGGTTACATTCCAGACGCACCCCGCAATAAGTGAAAATCTGCAAAGTAGCAACGTTATATTTATTTTAGTATTTGTATTTAGTTTAAGGCTTTAGAAATGCTTCCCACATTCTTGCAGTGTTCTAAACTCTTAAACTTACATCATTTTAACAACATGCATATAGTATTGTATATATAGCTACTAAATTTTACTTACCAGGATCTACAGAACAGCAGCAGCTCTCAGTTCTGGTCCAACTTTGGTTCATTTCTACAGACCTACCTTGCAGCAAGGAAGCCTACAGTCAATGTTCTAAACTCTTAAACCCACTAATTTTAACAACATACGTGTATATTTAGCTACTAAATTTTTAATTACCAGCTCGACAGAACAGCAGCGGCTCGGTTCTGCTCCAACTTTATTCCGTTTTGGTGGTGGGCTTACCCTGCTGGTTCTGGTCGGCTCTCTGGCCCGAGTACAGTTGTGGCAGTGGGCTCCAGAAACAGTGCCGGAAAGTACGGTGGTGCAACACCGCTTGGAAGTCCTCATGGGCCAGCTACAATCGCTTGGGTTCACCACTGAGTCTGTGGATCCGGTTCTGTGCATCCAATCAGCACCCAGGTTGCAGAGCACAATGCTCTTTTCTTAAAGAGACATTGGGGCAACGGGCTGGTGCTGGTAAATCCAGTTGTGCAGGCAGGCAGTTGAGGACTCAGGAGAATATAAAATAAAGAATGTATTTACCAAAACCAAAAGCTGTCAGTGCAGCAAAATTTACACCTGTAACAAGGAGTTCACAACCAGAACATAACCAGGACAAGGAGAGAGACAAACACACAAGCTTAAATATGTGAACCATTAATTAGACAAATTGAAGGCACCTGCGAGTAATCACAGGTGCCAAAGACAGGTTGAGGACGCAAGACAGACACGACACAAGATGGTGCCAGATACTAATGAAACACAAACCCTTTAAAGATAGAAACAGAGGATCAGGGGAACACAGACATAAACACAACACCAGAAGGGGATGGACACCAAGGAACATAAACCACAACCCCTACAGACATGTCCTGACGATTTTGTTCTTGTGAGTCTTATGTTTGTAAAGTTTAATTTTCTTAAAGAAACTTGTCCAAATGACATGATTAAAATCTTACACTTGAAAAACCAGTTTGCAGTCATGACTTCGCTTTTTGTTCAGCAGAAAGCAATGACCGGAGGCACAGGCACTTCAGTGTTGTAGTGGCTTCTGGGGAATTAAGTCCTGTTGAATGGTGATTACAGTGTAGGCTTATAAATTATAAAATGGTAGCACCTGTATGAATATGTTTTTATTTATTTGTACTTTTTCCCAACCACGAGTACCGGTACAATAGTATTACTGTAAAGTTTGCAGTCATGTGTCTTGTACTGTATTGCCTGTACTTTTTTTTTTTTGGACAAACTGCGATAGAGTCCGCAAAAGTTGAACCGTGAAGTAGCGCGAGACTACACTACAGGAGTTCTTTTACGACTGTAACAATCCTCTTTGATCATGAACAGGCTCACGCTAGCTGTTAGCTCATCAATCTGTCATTCAAAGAGTTATCTACAACAGGTAAGATATTATTTGTTCATAAACTTTCCACAGAATCCCACCTCAAAAAAATCTGAACTATTAGTTTCAGTTTTCAATAACTTATTTTAAAACAAGAGCCGTTTGGTTTTCCTCCACTAGTGATGATTGACTGAATGGGAACTTCTGAGCACAGCTGCGATAAAGTTTATTTGAATTTTAGGTCATGACACAAAATTTGGCTCTGATTTAAATCCCATTTACCATTATGCTCCAACTTCAGTGCTCTAAATGAGACGTCTCATCCCTGGGAGTGATGCGCAAATGCATGTAAAGCCTATTTCTTACAAATTAGCCGAAAAAGCCGCCAAGCGGGAAGAGGGAGTATTTAAGTCACCGTGACAAAATCATGGAAGTGGTACTCGTGAGAGTGTCAGGTTGGTCGTGGTTGAATGTGCCCTCCACGTTTAGTTTCTGTATTAGTCATCGCTACAGTTAAGAGCGAGGATGGATCTCACAGCAGGTTCTTTAGAAGAAGAAAAAGGAAGATGAGAACAGAAAGTTGTTGAGGATGAGGCGATGGGTGTAATTCATAATTTGGAGATTCCTGGTAGGACTGAAGCTCACAGAGTTTGAGGAGAAAGAGGTAAACATCAGCTGGAAATATATATACTGTATAAACAGAAAAAAAAACACTTGTCTTTGTCAGTTTGAACTTCTGATCCCTTTTTTATGTTCTTGCTGGTCAAAGTGACCTCTTTCCCTCCAGGAAATGATTAAAGATGTTTCATTCAGCGTGCCACTTCTTCCCCACTGGAGTTAACGCACAGAGCGACAGGTTTGCTTTATTTAGCAGCATAAATGATTCTGGTCGTTTTGACATTTGGATTTGGAAATGGACTTTAAACAGGCATTTATTAGTAGATGGAATCAGTTTGGTCTTTGACCAAAAATAGAAAAACTACATTTCCCACTCTGACATGTTTTAACCACGAGGCTTTCGTGCCCTCCTTTCATTTTGTTTGTAAAAAGGACATCACATGTTAAACACGTACTGTGTTCTTTGTGCTAATCTGCAACAAAAGCAAATGACTGGTATTTTTATTACCTCAGGTTTGGAATCCGAGCAATGTTCTTTTTTTATTATGCCTGCCACCAATTAGTGTTTTTACAACAGGTGTCCTGAGGTGGATTTTAGAGCGCATCATCATTTTCATGACCTCACCCTCGCTTTTTATGTTCACCACAAAAAAAAAAAAAAACTGCAGCTGATGGTTTATTTTTAGCTTCTGCTTCAGACTAAAACCCTCCATTGTCTTCCACGTAACGATGAAAATGGATGCAAGTTGGGTTATTGATTAAGAACATGATTACGTCACATGACGCAGCCAAGACAAAACAAATATTGGGGATTGATGATGGTGGTGTGATCAAATAACTGATCTGACCAATGATCATCAAGAAAGCCACAGATAAATATTTGCACATTCCGTAACGAAGC
Organism: Hypsolebias antenori; assembly: GCA_031762315.1. Lineage (NCBI taxonomy): Eukaryota > Metazoa > Chordata > Actinopteri > Cyprinodontiformes > Rivulidae > Hypsolebias > Hypsolebias antenori. The sequence continues at coordinate 20,268,953 of JARVGS010000222.1, read as the reverse complement.
TGACTTCTGTTGGATTAAAACAAATTTGTTTTAGCTGTTTCCTCTTCAGGGGTCACCACAGAGAGTCATCTACCTCCACGTCCTCTCTAACTGCATCGATATACTGTATCTCCTCTTTGTCTTTTTCCTGGCAGCTGCATTTCTAACAGTCTTCTACCATTATACCCACTGTCCCTCCTCTGGACATGTCCAAACCACTGTCCCTCCTCTGTCCAAACTATCTCAGTCCCAAGAACTTGAAGTCCTGCACCTTTGTGACCTCTGCTCCTGCTGCCTGTTCCACCGGCCTCCCGCTCATTCACACACATGTACTCTGTCTTACTACGGCTGACTTTTTATTCCTATTCTTTCAAGTGCATACCTCCACCTCTCCAAGTTCTCTTCCACCTGTTCCTTCTTCTCACAACAGATCACAATGCCATCTGCAAACCAGAACTAAAATATTAAACTAACTGAAACAAACTGGTTATGCTTATTTACTGATGCGTCTCTGTATAATCTCCAGAACAACCAGGAGAAAAAGTTGTTTCTCTTCTGTGTTCTGACTGCTCTCGCCACAGAAAGCAAACTCACGTGTAAGATTTGGAGATTGTTTTACGCTGGATGCCCTTCCTGATGCAACCTGGGCTTTAACTTGCAACCTCAGATTTTCGAGGCTGCAACACTGAACATGAAGCTGTGCAGCCCCCTGTGTGCACAGTGATATGCTAAAGTTTGCTCATTTGAATTCAGAACAAGATAACAGTTATAAGATTGGGTTGGGCATCTGATTAGGATGCCTCCTAGATTCCTCCTTTTGGAGGATTTCCAGCCATGTTCTACTGAGAAGATGGATGTCTGTTTTTTTTTCCTAACAGACCTGTTGCCTCTGCGACCTGACCCTGAACAGGTAGTAGATGATGGAAATGAAGAATCCGTCTTTTTTTGTCATTGATCTTTTTCTGCCTAAAAGTACTGGTCTCTTCATCCCAAAATTTATAGAACATGTGCAGAATCGTAGTGCACATTTCGAAGAGTCATCCCTTTGCTGACTTGTCATTATGAAAGCAGATAGCAGACCCAGAAGCAAGAAATCAAGTGTACTTTAATGAGTGTTAAGAACGAACAGTGTTATGATCCAGAATAAGATCATCTGAGTTTACCAAATAAATAAGAACGCAAAGAACTACAAAAGAATATGGCGAGCAATTCTGTTGAAGAAGCAGGTAAAGATGAGGGATGGATGGATGAAAGGGAGTCGAGTGGACTGAGCGTGTTAAAACCAGATACAGCAGGAAGCGCAGAGGAGAACTCCTTCAAAATAAATCAGGAAATTAATCGAAAATTAAAACAGACAAGAAATGTATTTCAAATACATAAACTGTACTGGAATACAGTTTTTTATTTATTTATAATAAATCAAAGTTGATTAAACATCAATGTGAAAATCTAAAAAAAAGAAAAAAAAAACAAGAACAAAAAGAGTAATGAAATTTAAATGTGTAAAAAATAACAAATAAAACTCAATTTACAATAATTCAATTAGAAGACCATTTTCAGGGAGGACATTTTATCTTTTTATATGCAGTTAAAGATGTAAAGCAAACACAGTCAGGTACCAGGAGTACTGGGGTTCAAACAGCATGCGGCTGAGTGTCCACAACACTTATGAAGCTCGTTGTACCTTAAAAAATGTCCCTCGCTCATCACGTCACCGAGTGTTTTTCTAAGAAAATAGAGAGAGAGGAGCATGACTTTATGGCTGCTCTATCTCCTGATCTCTCCTAAACACACTCACATACGTTCACTCACTCTCATCCCTGCACACACACACTTTACACACTGCATACAGGCAGCGCATGCACACCTACTCTCAGTCTGCTAATTCGCTCATGACAAATCCTGGAAGGTACCAGGCTGCTAACAAGCACACTCATAAGACACAAAGCTGTGCCAATACGTGCCTACACACACACACACACACACACACACACACACACACACACACACACACACACACACACACACACACACACAC
>JARVGS010000222.1:20244658-20256143 GCA_031762315.1 Hypsolebias antenori | reverse complement strand
GTGTCACTGCCATCAGATTCAAAATTATCTAATTTTTCAGAGAATTTAACATTTGAAGTGTTTACTATGGTGAGTAAAATATGGGCTTGTGCGGTGTGCTATTGGATGTAATGTATGTTCCAATATTTATGGAATTGGGACTGTGGTTTAACATCTGCTCACATCAAGTATCAGCTTGTATCAGATTAGTAATTTTGTTTACTTCAGACCGGCACCAAAGGGGTTCATAAGAACCTTGAGGTGTTTATTTGTATTTATGGAATTTGCCACATTGAAGACTGAACATTACTGTCACCACCAGCGTTTACTATGGTTGTCATTAAAAATCATTCTCAAATGTGAAAGGGTTACAAAGAATCAGTTGAAAAATTAAAGCATGCCTTCAGGTCTAGTGGTTTGAAGAAGCATCCTCCGCTCCTCTGAGGCTCTCTGATGCAAACTGCTACCTGTTTGAACAGCCTGACAGACAATCTGCTGCATTTGTGGCTCAGTCTTTGTACAAAAACAGGGGATGCTGGGAGACTGGGCCTATTATCATGCGCTTTGTCACTTGCACGCTCACGTGTCAGCAGCTACTTTAATCCTGAGTCATAACTGGAGATGTTGATAAGATGAAGAGTATCAAGGCAAGTTTGTAAAAATCGTTCTTACACGCTGCGCCTTGCAGCGTGGATCAGATCCCATCATTCAGCATAAAGCAGTGTCAGGCAGTTTCGATTTCATTTGTACGTGTTTTTTTTTTAACTCTTCTTCAAAGGGCACCAAGGGGGTTAATAAGTAAACTTGACCACACTGTAGATGCTTTCATGTTTGTGGCATCTTTACATGTTTGACCCATGGCATAGACTAAATGTGATGCAAGAATGATATGGGTGGGTGTAAATTGAAGCCATTTTCAAGAGTGAGGTGCTTGCCGTCTCGATGTGCTATTAGTTTCTTCATACCACCTTCACGTTTGTGAAAGGGAGGCTTACAAGAGGTAAGGTAGTAGAGAATGAAAAGAAAAACACGTTGAAAAGCACCCTTTTAGAAAAACCAGTAGACACATGATGATTTTATGCCTTTATTTATCTTATATAAAAAGGACATCAAAGACAATACAATGCAAAATAGGGGGAAAATACATGGCACAGTCTACACAGCATTTCAAACGTTTTAAGCACATATGGTTGAACAATACTGCTTTGGTCTGTATAAAAATCACTTCATAAAGTGCAAGATTTTAAGTTTTCATTTCCTTTTTGAATCCTTTAAATACATTCACAGTTTGTTTTCTTAAAAACAACAAACAAACAGATTTCTTGTTCACAGCGTCTCTGAACGCTCGTCCAAAAGTCGTGTTGAGACGTATTAAAGTGCAGTTACAGTACGCATGCCCCGGTCACACCTGTGTCGCATTCGCTGTCAACTCTAAGCAGATTGTCAGTGTTTGTGTTTTTGCTCAGTCTTTTCACACACACACACACACACACGTAAACACACCCACACGTATGAAGAGCTCTGCTTTAGACCTCACTCGGTGACCTGGAGCGGTATGCTTTTGTCTGAAAGCAGCCACAGAGAAGCATGTAGATGGAGCGCTGGATCTCCGTGTTTCTGTAGGCGTAGATGATGGGGTTGATCATGGAGTTGTAGGTCGCCGGAAGCAGCGTAGCGTACGTGTACACCGACGGATACTCCTTTTCGCCAACCAGACAGTAGATGGCAAAAGGGAGCCAGCTGGCGCCAAAAGTCCCCAAGATGATGGCTAAAGTGGACACGCCTTTTTTGGTGGCGACGTAATGAGACGTGGCGAAGAAGTGCTGTTGGAGGGCAATCTGGTGGGCGTGGTGGCACACAATCTTGCAGATCTTAAAGTAGAGGGTCAGCATGAGCAGGAAGATGGTGAAGAAGGAGGTGGCCAAGAGCATGACATTGGTCCGGGTCAAAGGGCGGACGATGCTGCAGGAAGCCGGCTCGTGCAGGCAGTTCCAGCCAAGCACCGGCAGCAAGCCCAGCAACAGAGACACCCCCCAAGTCCCAATCAGCATGAGGTGCACGTACTGCAGCGTCTTCTCCGAGAAGTACGTCAGGGCGTTGTAGAGGGAGAAGTAACGGTCCACAGTGATGGCCAAAAGACTGCTGATGGATGCAGTGAAAGACGTCACTAGAAAGCCCACTGTGATGAGGCTGATGGTCTCAGAGGAGATGACGTACTGAAACACAAAGTTCAGGATTAATCCCATGCCGGCCAGCAGGTCTGCTGTAGCCAGGCTCCCTATCAGCACGAACATGGGGGCCCTTAAAGTGGGCGTGTAGAAGATGATGGCTACCACTATGGCATTTTCACAGGCGATGACGGTGCCGGACATGCACAGCATAATGTCCCACGGGTTGATGGGAAAATCGAGTGGGGCGGTGGAGAATTCCAAGCTGCCGTTGTGGCCAGACAACTCCGCCTCCATCCACGGGAGAGGCTCTCCGCTCGCGGGAGTCACGGACGAGTCGTTCACCACAAACGACTCGTTCACCACGAAAGACTCATTCATCACTCCTCTCCGTCCTGAGCAAAGAGAGAAAGAAAGGAGGTTCAAAACAAAATCATGCTGCGAACCTTCATCCTGTCGTTTGTTGCACATGTTTCATGACAAAAATTACAGAATCATAAACTGATCGTTAAATGTACACCAACAGAATAAAATATTTTAGAACAAGCAGATGTTTTCCATTAACCAGTTAATCATAAATTATTCAGTATAGGAAGGATTTAGGAAGTCAACAGAATATTTTGTAGACCATCTGCTCTTATTCATTTAAAGTCAAAAAAAGATTTTATGCTTAAAGTTCACCATAAAACTAGCTCTGTGGTTTAATTATCTCCATGAGTGGTCTTTATCTGGACTGAGCAGCTTCCATTAAATAGTTTCTATCCCACATGAAGAAAGCATAATTTAAATATTGAAAAAATAAAACATTTAGCCAATTTATTAAACTAACAAAACTTTTGGTTGGAGTGGAAATCAATAACAGATCTTTACTTATCCCATTAGAGTAAAGTGGAAGCTAACACCTGTGAAATGTTCACTCTCTTCTTTGGGTAGTTGGTTTTAAGATGACAAAGAATAAGAATAACGTAAAGCCACTGATTTACTAAAAATAATAATAATAATAATAATAATAATAATAATAATAATAATTAGAAAAACAGGATTTTGTAGAAACGCGGCACATTAAGGAGCTGTCCATGGTCCTGAAAGAAACCACGTCTTGATTTCTACTTAAATGTTGCTTTTTTTCATGTGAAGCACTCACAGACATTAAAAAGAAGCACAGATGCTGTTTATTAACTTTTAAAAAGAGTAAACAGCCTGTTTCTGTCATTTCTAAATCTTTAAATAGTAAATATTTCTTGCTGCTTGTATCTAATGGTTTCATTTAAAACGTCCTGAATAATTACCTCCGTGACAAAAAGGTCCAAGATGAATTTTCCTTTAAAGGAGTCCGGTGGTCGGAGGTAAAATGAGAGCATCGATGAGAGGGAAGGAGAAGGCGGGTTCTCCTCCGGTCCTGCTCAGCTGAAGACCTCGGTTCGGTCCTGCATGGGTCTCGCACGCAGGACGGGAGCTGTGAAGCATCAGCTGGTGTTCAGCTCAGAAAGGTGAATGCGAGCAGGAGCAGGAGGAGGAGGAGGAGTAGAGAGCGACTGAGACACGCGACCAGCTTTAAACCCCACCAGTAGTCATGGCAGGACAAGGAGAGAGAGCACACTATTGTGAGTCTGTTTGTGAAGCATTCACACTGTTGTGATCCATTTCTCTTCCGTACGTTTTTCAGCATCTTTCTCTTTCCACATTTTTTGTGCTATTTCACCATGTATCAAGACGTTCAGCTCTTTTAGGACAATCCTGCTACTTTTAGGAAATATTTAGCCTTTTCTGCCACTTTTTTCCCCCCATAGAAAACGAATTAAGCTAATTTTAAATCCTTCATATATTTAGATCTGTTAACAACATTTTACTGCTCTTTTCACATTCTGTTCTGGTTCAGCTTCTTTCAGCTTCCTTCTACAAATTTAAACTTTTTTCAACTACTTATTTTAGCTGGTTTGGGCTCCTTTCAGATCCTTTCTGCTAACCACAAAATGTTTGCGCTTCTTCTACCTTCTTTCTGCTTATTTCAGCTTGTTATGCTCCTTTCAGCAAGTTTCAGCTTTTTCTGCTATTTCAGCTATTGAGCTGTTTTTTGTGCTAATTTAGCCTTCTCAGCTAATTCCATTTTTGTTGCACTCTTTTCAAATGTTCAGCCAAATTCAGCAAAAATGTGCTCTCTCCACTTCCTTCTGGTAATTTCAGCTTCTTTCTGCACTTTTTAGCTACTTTTCTACTGGGTTTATGCTAATTTCAGCTTTTATCTAGTCATTTTCATTTTTTTGTGTTCATTTCTGCATCTTTCACTCTAATTGAGCAAACATGATCTTTCTGCATTCTTATGCTAATTTTAGTTTGTTTTCAGCTAGCTTTCTTTTTTTAGTATAGTTTAGCTAATTTCAGCTGTTTTCAGACAAATTCAAGTTTTCATGGTAATTTCTGCTACTGCAGCCTAATTAAATTATTTCTGCTAATTTCAACTTACTGTGTGTTCCTTACAGCTTATTTCTGCTGATTTCAGTTATTTCAGCCACTATTTTAGATGTTTTTATGCTAATATGAGCTTTTTCAGCTAATTCCACATTTGTTGCACTCATTTAAACTTTTTGTTCTTTCTGATTTCTGCTTGTTTTAAATTTTCAGCTACATTTCAGCATGTTTTTTTGTTGTTGCTAATTTCAGCTGTTTTTCAGCAAGTTCTTCAGCCATAAGCATTCACACTGCAATGCATTTTCTGTAGTTTAATCTCAGTACTCAGCCTGAAAAGGAAGAAGCGGGTATGGATAGATGGAATTTACTCAATTAAAAAAAGGTAATAGTTAAATTTTACCCTCCCAATAAAGATTAGCATGACATTAGCATTAGCGCCAATCCGATGCTAATTTGGTGCTAGCTTACTGCAAATTTATGGTGTTAGTACTACATTTATTAAAGTAAATTATCTTAATTTAATTCACATACTACACTTATTTATTTGCATTGTTCATAACTGGCACAAAACAAAGTTTTATTTTATGTAATGTACGTTGCCAACTCAAGGTTTAGCTAGCTTGGCTGATGCCTAGCAAAACATTTAAACCTGAAACGGGGCCAGCACCCCCTTTAGGCTGGCTGCAATACAACTATGTGCAAACTTGATGATAAAAGATAACCCAGATGATCAAAGAGTACACGCTCTAAAAAAAATACATCCAGAATCACGCACTCAGAGTCATCATCACAACAATCACAGGTTCCCTTCACGTTCGTTAAAGTCGAGGCTAACGAGGCGGCGCTGATGGAGCGCATCACTGCGTTAAAGAAAATACATTTAATTGAAGCTCAAGAATAAAAGGAGAGAGCTGCATATTAAGCAAAACCTTTTTTCTTTTCCTGCTCTTCCATCAAGAAACATACAAATCTGTGTTTGATGGAGACCCTGTTTAAAGCGGGTCATTTATGAATGCTGTTGAAAATGCAGCGGTGGCTACAACAGACAACTGGAGTGACTGTTTACATTTTATACTACTGAGAACAATGGGCCAGAAGAAGATTGTTAATACCCGCATATTATTTGACTTGGAAGTGTCTGGTGTCGGAGTTAACAGATTCATCAAATTACCAGATGTTTTAACTCAGAAGACCGTGCCTTTGAAAACTGAGAAGGTTCCAGGCCAGGAGGACGCTGATCAGCGGCATCATCTGAAAGACATTAAGCTTCATGACATTAATGCAGATGTGGAACTGCTTAGTGGGACTGATGCCACAAATGTATTAGAGCTAACAGAGCTGATAAACAGTGTGAATGATGGACCATACGCTGTCAGAACTCACATTGTCTGTTTCATCAATGGACCACAGCGTACTGGATGCAACAACAGCAACATCTGTGCTGTTGCAAGAGCCAATAGGATCTCTGTTTAACAGCTTAAGGACATGCTGGTTAATCAGTATAATCATGATTTGAATGAAAGAGCAGCAGAGGTGCAGGTTGACATGTCTCGAGGATCTTCACATCGTTGTCTGTAGTCCAACAAAACTGATAGAAAATTATTATGTTGATTTACCTTTTAAAAAGGACAAACCCGACTTGCCAAATGACCACTGTGCTCCAGAGCGTCAAACAAAGGTTTGCAAAAAACAGATAGATATGCTGACATTGTGCCTGCAAAGGATTTAAAACAATGAAAGTTCATACTCAGTAATCCAGGTGTCAAATCTGAAAACTCTCAATCAGGTCATCTGGAACTCTCAATCAGGTCCAGATGACCTGATTGAGAGTTTTCAGATTTAAAACAACATGATGAAAAGTTGTGGTGCATCACACATCATGAAATTTATCATCCCAGAAAAGGCTAGTTCAACTTTGTGTTTGACTGTGGAGCAACATATAAAGGAACATCACTGAATGGCCACCTTCTTCGGGGACCTGATCTCACCGACTTGCTCATCGGGGTCCTTATGTCCCAAAAAAAGCATGTCAGCTTTCTTTGCTTCCTACCACCTGCACTGAAGTACCGAATGAAAGTGCATTTGTTTGGAGCTATTTCACCACTAAGCTGTGCAAAATATGCTTTGAGGAGAATGGCAGATGATAATGCACAACAATTTCCACCTGGACTGACTGGTACAGTCAAAAATCATCAACTGAAGAAGTCCTTTGGATGAAAGACGAAATGGTTCAACAACAACAAATAATAGAAACCGTCCAGAGGGTCTGGTTTAACTGTTGGATTGTTTTACCTGGATTACTGAGCATGCACTTTGACTACAGTGGTGCAGTGACACTGAGACATTAAGTTCAGAACCTCGGCACCGAACCACTCACAAACCAGAAGAGGGATTCTGTCAGTGGTCAGTTCATTGTATGATTCTTTGGGAATTTTGGCCAGTATGCCAGCTAAATTGTTGCTACAAGAGCTTTGAAGGAGACATTTTGGATGAGATGACGTTTTTCCATTTGCACTCTCTCAGCAACTGGTTGGAAGAGCTGCAGAAGATTCCAGAGTTCAAACTGGATCGCTGCATAAAACCTAATGATAATGGGAAACCTGATAAAGCATAGCACCTTAATTTCTCTGATGCAAGGCATGATGGGTGTGGAACGGTGTCTTACTGGGCTGGAAAATAATAATGCTTCACATTAGCTTCCTCATGGGAAAAGCCAGAGTTGCTTCTCTTAAACTTGTCACGATTCCCCGGCTGAAGCTGGTGGCTGCAGTTTTTGCAGTTCCAGTGGATGTTACAAAAAGAGTTGCAATTAAAACCAGAAAGGTTCAATTTTTGGGACTGATATTACAATATTAAAATATATCAACAATGAAGCCAGATATTTCCATACTTGTGTGACAAACTGAATTTTTGTTATCAGTGGAGACGTTTGCTCCAAAGAAAACCCGGCATGTGAAGCATCTGGAGGAATGAGAGCTGGTGAATTATTTAAAGGCAAGAGATGGATCATTGGACCGGAGTTTCTCCACAGATCGGACGTGGAGTGTAGATGATTACATGTTTTTCAGGAGTCCTGCAGGTCACGGGATTCCCGCAGGATTCTGGCAGGACAGGAGTCAACTTTATTATAGCTCACAGGATTGGGATGGGAAAGGACGAAAAGAAAAACTATAGGAACCACACATTTCACAATTTCATATTAAGAAACTGGTCCAGATGACATGATAAAACCATTTTTATTTTTTTATTTGGTATCTACCTGGATTATTGAGCTTACAAACCTTTTTCACAGGGACTACAGGCCATGTATTATTTGTTTTGTGACCTTTAGTGAAGGTTTTTGCTTGGATTAAAGCTACAAATGCCTGTCTATTTCACCACAGATGTTCCTGTTGTCATAGATTTTGAAATAAAACTGCAGAACACAAAGTCGTTTAAAAAGGAATGAGTAGAAGATCAACTCAAATTCAACGTATTTCCTAAAAATTAAATGGAAGAGAAAAAAAAAACAGGAGCGGTACTGGAGTGGGAATGATTCTGACTGGGAGCAGGATGGGAGCAGGAGTGGGACAGGACCTGATATTTTCTGTGGGACTAGGACAGGAGTGAAAATCCACTCCTGTGTCATCCTCTAGTGGAGTGGTCTAAACCGAATGTTGAAGTCTGTGCAATCCCTGCAGATGACCCTGAGATTTAAAAAAAAAAAAGATCTGACTGTAAATGAGGCTGTTAAAGAATCAGAAGATGCTCCAAACAGTCTGATCCACCACTTCCATCTTGGATGAAGCTTTAAAAAAAACAATTTACCTGGTGTTTAAAGCTTAAAGTAATCCTTGTGTTGTTGAGAAGGAAAATAAAGGAGTTTATGTAAATACAAATGAGAATTTTTCCACATAAAACCAACTGATCTTGGACCAGATAACCCTTAACTCAATTGGAGATTCTATATTTTTGTCTCGTGAAGACTTTGAATGTCGCCCTAACTCTCTTCTTATATCAATTTACAGAACGTGCAATATTTATTGCGGGTGAAAATGATACACAAACGTATTCAAAAGTTACTCAACTTTAATATGCACCAGTATCTAGACGTGTTTCAGTTAAATACAAGGTGACAGCAGATGAGACATTTGGAAATTGAAAGCAGCAAAGCAAAACAGTAACCAGCTCTGGTTTCCAGGCAACAGTTGTTTGGTCACCATTTGTCAGTGGACGCGATGCTGGAGAAGGGACGGTGTTCATTCATGAGCTGGACGGTCACACAAAGGGCTCAGAAACTCAAACCAAAAACCACCAAGACATCTAACCAGCAACAAAGTCTTTAAATTAAATCTCACGTCGTTTTTATAGCATTCCTTAAAAGTAAAAATGATCAAACCATCACTAAAACTTGAGTCAAACACAAAATATTCAACTTTTGTTCTATTTTTGTGGACTACCTGTAACGAGCTGCTTGAAAATTTCAGTAGCCGGATGCATTTATTCAGCCATGTGCACTGAGAGGTTTCAGTGTAACGTGACACCTGCTATTAGTTACAAAGAAAGGAGGAAAAAAACCAGAATTCACATGAAAGCCCCCCCTATTTCCTTCAAAATATCCCCCTTTTGGGAAGCACACCCCAACTGTCAACCATCCTCAAACACAAACCGCGGCGCTGCACGACGGCGAACACCTGTCCGTACACTTTTACACAAACACCAGGCAGGCGGTGGAGTGAGTCACCGCTCAACTAAACACTGACCTCACACTGAACCCAATCTGGTCTTTATGAAAAGAAAACAAATATAAATAAATCATAAAACTATAAGCAGACGAATGAGTCCCGTTTTAAATGGTTGAACCGTTTCTGAGTCAAAATGAGACAAGTGGGAGAAACTGTAGAGGAGAATGTTAAAAACAAGCATTTCCTTGAAGGCCAAACAAAGACATCAATTTATCGCAAATGTGGCCCAGTTGTTCCAAGAAAACACGCAGCATTCATCCAGTGATACACACTTTACACACACACACACTCACACACACACACACACACACAGTCACACAGAATGAGTGAATCTGTCTCAAGTGGAGTCCCATAATGAGATAAATGTGTGTGACCCACTGTTTGTAACAGCTTCACTGTAGATGTCATCTCGACCTCTGTTTATTATAATCATCCTGCTAAATGCTCTCATTAAAATGAAACGAAGATTTCTGCATTAAGATACGGTTTGAAACACAGGTGGTTGATAAGAAATTATATTAAAATTGAGAAACTGAATTTTAAATGGTAAATGGACTGTACTTATATGGTGCCTTTCTGTTTTATGAAAACACTCAAAGTGCTTTACAACACATTTACCCATTCATACAGCACTTCACTAGATCTATACAAAGCTAATGGAACAAATCATTCTAAAGAGACTAATCTGTGGTTTATCACATTCATACACCGATGGGACACACATCAGAGGCAATGAGGGGTTCAGCGTCTTGCCCAGGGACACTTCAGCATGTGAATTTGAACCCCCAACTCTTGCACTGAAGAACGACTGCTCTAACCACTCAGCCACAGCCACCCCAGTTTTAACAAAAAGTGTAGCATGAAAGTCAACTTTGCTAAAATTTATTGAATGAATTAATCAAATTGTTGAAGCAGAACTGATACTAAAATTAACCAAATCTGCTAAAATTAGCACAACTAGCTAAAAGGCAACTGTAGCTAGCTGCCAAAAGTTAAAGATGCCAAAACTGCAGCTAAAAGCTAAAATTAGTCAGGATATGTGCTAAAAGGAGCATAAAAACTGATTGTTTGCTAAAGTTGATTCATGAGAACAAGGTTTTTGAAGGAACAAAGAGAATTCAATCAATTTTACATTTTAGTTTTTTTTTTGTTGCTACTTTTCCTTTTAATTATCCATTTAGTTACCATTTTATTTCATTTGTTTAAAAAATAATAATTTTAAGCATCTTTTATGATTGTCCACTGTTGTCATCACTGTTAAAATCAGGACTCTCTTGTAAAAGAGTTCCCGTGGCTCAATGGGACTAACTGTATAAATAAAGGCTGAATGAATGACAATATAGCTATTTGTTCGGATTTTTTTGTAAACATAGGTAAATAACAAAATTAAAATTACAAAGACCGAACATCTTGGCACACGCACCCTTATTTAGCTGAATGTTTTTATATACTATATATAAATAACACCAAGTTTAAGTAAGTCGTTCGACTGCATAAAACATATGGAGAAAAAAAAACTACAGTATAAACAAGCAAACTGTCTAAATGCTGAATTAGCATGAACATAATAAAATGTTTTGCATGTTGGACTCTTATGAACATTTTGGTTCTTGACAACTTTGAGCTTGCAGCCTAAAGTCAAGAATGATTTCTAGTGAGTACAAATTCTTCTAATTTGTGTGATTTTTGGTCAAAGAAGACCCCCCTCCTTTGTTATCAGAAATGGGGGCAATCGCAATAGTCATAGCAATTATTCCAAGTTCAAATCTATTCTAAATGGAAAAACAAACAAACAAAAAAATAATAACACGACTGCCAAGTTTGTCGTTTTGATTTATTTGTGGCCATAACAGCAATTTACACGGGAAAATTCAACATATGAGGGTTTTGGTGGGAACATGTTATAATTCTAAACTTTATGACAACAATAATTTCAGTAAGACCATGCATCCATCCATCCATTATCTTTATCTACTTCTTCTTTTCAGGGTCACGGGGGTCACTGGCGCTCATAATCAGCCACTACTGTGCAAGAGGCAGGGGAAAACATCCCCTTTAAAATTATTACTTAAGTAAAAGTCTTAAAGTATCAGACATTTAATGTACTTAAGTATCAAAAGTAAATGTCTCTTATAAAATGTACTTAAAGTAAGAGTATTAAGTAAAAGTAAATGGTTAGAATTTCCAAAACAACATTTATTGGGT
>JARVGS010000222.1:20024445-20034728 GCA_031762315.1 Hypsolebias antenori | reverse complement strand
ATCTCTGCCACATCTGTCTATGACTCACTCTTGACACAGGTCAACATGCACGAGTGGTTAGTTTCAGTTTCTGTTCGGTGCACATTTGCTGATCGGTTCTACTTTGCCAGCGCAGGTGGTGAACAGAGTAATTCAGCTGCGTGTGGTCTGGAGCAGACAGGTGGAGGTGTGTGGCCATATCTGTGTATTTCAAGGATTACACTGCATATTTTCAACCCGCCAGACAAAAAGTGACTGAATACAGGTAGGAAGCCCAAATCTCATTCATGTGTAGCATTTCTGAGTTTTAACGTGGTGAGTGAGATCCGCTTGGTGTTTGCATCAACATCCTGATGCTTTGCTTGGTCACAAGGCTACAAGGTTTATTAAAGGGGCTGCTCCCACTGGTAACACATGTATTTTTTTTTATCTTATGTTGAAGGCATGTTTAACCTTTTCTATTATGACCAGAGTGTGGGGCTGAGAGGCCATTACTCATGTTACAATGTTGGCGCAATATTAATAATAATAATCATAATAATACATTTGAATTGTATAGCACTTTTCTAAGTACAGTAGTCTCTCGCTACTTTGCGGTTCATTTACTGCAGACTCGCTATATCGCGGTTTTTCATAATAAGATTGGACATGACACACGCTGGCTGATGGATGAGCCGCATGATCTGCATGGAATTTTTATTTAAAATAAATTATTTTAAATTACTTAGCACCTGCTGCACACTTGTGCAGCCCAGAGCTGCAGGATAAGCTTCTTCCTGCAGCTGAACAACTGTTCTCCGTGCAGAGCGGGAAAGTGGGCGTGGCCAAAAAACGCTTGCAGGTGGCTGAGAGCAGCGGAGGCAGAGAGAGGGAAATGACACGCTGTGCTCTTTTAGAACATTTAGAGTTTAGAAACATCATTTAGAATATTGCAAGAGTGTGGGAATGGTTTTAAAACATCTTAATATCTATATATGTCTAAATACTAAAATAAACTACTACTTACTACTTGTAAGTAAGTTTGCACTTATCGCGGGGCTTCAGGGTACGGATCCCCCGCGATAAACGAGGGACTACTGTACTGAAAGACTCTTTACAGGAGCCAAAAAAAAAAAATACAAAATCATCAATGCAACACATAAAAAGGGCAAATTTAAACATTAAAAGCAATTTTAAACAGGTGAGTTTTGAGTTCTTTCTTAAAGTGGGGAGATGGGAGCAAGGCATGAAGCTGTTGGGACAGTGAGTTCCAGAGGGTGGGGGCGGCGATGGAGATGGTTCTGTCTCCCCAGGTTTGGAGCTTGGTCCTACAGGGGAGAGACAGAAGGTTGGCATCAAAGGTGCGGGGGGAACGAGAAGGTGTGTGGTGATGGAGTAGGTCGGTCAGGTATGGAGGGACCAGATTATGGAGGGCTTTGAATGTGATGAGGAGGATCTTGAAATGGATGCAATGTGACAGGGAACCAATGGAGGTTCTGCAGGACAGGGGTGATATGGTCACGGGAACTGGTGTGAGAAGGCGGGTGGGTGAGATGTTAAGAGGACGCTGGTAATAAAGTTGCATACACACTGGATTCATGTTTATTATTATATTTAGAAAACCAGTTTGTATGTCGTTTGTATCATTTTATTTTGTTGTATTTATCCACCACACCTTAAAGGCCAGTCCGTGAAAATATTATCTAATATTAAACCGGTCCGAGGCGCAAAAAAAGGTTGGGGACCACTGAGCTAAAAGCTTTAAAGAAAAAAAAAAAAAAAAGGCAGGACGGTCAATGAACTTATTACTCAGGGCTTTTCAAATTCGAGGTAAAATCTCTATTTCTGCGTCATCGAGAGCTGAAAGTTCAGAGTTCAAGCGTCAACAGGCTGCAAATCAACAGGCTGCAAATCTCAAATCTTCTGCAACGTAAACAGCTTATTACTGCCCTCTTTTTTTTTTTTTTGCTGAAAACAACTTCTCCTGAGTGTTTAAAAACTAATTTCACTGCGTTACTATTGATGACTAAATTACAAAAATCAGTCCTATTAAAATTTATGAATAGATTCAGAAAAAGAGTGAACTTGAGCTGCACATGTGCTGGCATGTCTGCACATTATTTACTTTAGGTTGCAACTTATTGAGACTGGATCTTGTGGGAGTTAACTTTGTAAAATAATCAAATAAGTGGTTAAAATATTAAAAAAAAAAAAGACTGATTTTTCATAAATATGGACATATTTGTTGTTCATGTATCAGCAGGTGGGTTTTGTCATAACTGATGTCTTTTTTTATTATGGTGAGGCATTTATATTCTCACACCCTAACACCCCTCTCTCACGCATGGCAGTAATCTGTGTGTAATCACGGTGTGTGAGTGTTGATCTCTGCGCTCCTGCTGACCTGACACTCCCACAGTTCAAATGAAGCAGCAATAATCCTTGATAAAAAAAAATAGAAAAAAATATGATTTATGGAGCTGACACACATCTTGGACTGAATCTGCAAATATCTGGTTGAGAGTGAGCAGAGAGAAGCAATATTTAAAAAAAAAAAAAAAGAAGATATAAATAGATGCTCTGTAAAAAGATGTAACGACAAACTGCTGGGCCTTTTAAACTAAAATAATGTTGATACCACTTACAAAACATATGTACATTAAAAGTTTTAACACTAATAACCAAAATAATTATCTAATTAACTTGACCTAAATTAAATTAGAAGAAAACAAACTAATTTGAAACAGATCAAGCTATAAAATACACCAGAACAAAATAATAAAGAATGGAAGAAAAACATATCTATAAAAGTTATAAACTAATTTATTTCCATCCACGTGTACGTGACTGTTGTCATTATAACATTAAAAGCCAAAAGGTAATATAACTGCAGTTAATAAGAAGCAAAATAAAAAAACAAAAACATTAAAACTATTTATAATCACAAACATTTCTAACTTGAATACAATTCATAAACTTGTTGATCTTTACAGAACCAATTCAAGTCGATACAAAAGTATTTTATCCAAATTAGTCACTTATGTCTTCCTGTGCACAAAGTTGTGGTTCCCATCTAGAAAACACTTTATATTTAATAAATATTTTATCTGATTTTGTTTTTATAATGTCTAATATTACCAAGCTATTTTAGAAATAACCTTAAAACCTTTCCATAAAACGCTTTAAAAAACTAAACTAATGCATTAAATGTAAATTAATATTAGTACTGCATTTTTTGCTGTATAAGTCACATCTTTTTGCATAAATTTGCAAGTCCTGCGACTTATACTGTACACCGATATATGTTTTACCCTCTTATTTACAAACCAATTTTTTTTGGCAGAAATCTGATTATTTCATTCATTCTGACATGAAAAATATTTAACACTACCTTTTTCAGGTGCTAGAGGGCCCTCAAGCAGCATGGCAAGCCAAGTGTCTCATTAATAGGTAAAAGTGGCTATTAATGAGACACTTGGCTTGCCGTACCAAGCCACCTTCATCTCGCTCCAGAACTCCTGGAGCAAACATCAAATCAGCTGCATTTTGCTGCTCTGCCCAGGCGAAATGCAGCTGATTTGATGATTAAAGTGCTTTTATTAAAGAAAAGTTTGACTGAGTCACACCTTTGCTATAATGTCAAACAAACAAATAATTGTTTTTAGGTGGTTATCTTGTTAAATTTGGACAAAATGCAAAGCAAGTCCTTCCTCTGCACGCTCTTGCTTCCGTGAATCGATTTTTGAAATGAAGCTGATTTGATCATTAAAGTGCATTTATTAAGGAAAAGTTTGACTGAGACACATATTTGCTATAATTTCAAGCAAACAAATAATTGTTTTTAAATGTTAGTCTTATTAAATTCTTGTTAAAGTCCTCCTGTGCACGCTCCCGCGGCCGCCATTTGGCAGCCAATCGATTTTTGGCACAACACTAGCCCACGTTTCCGGGTGGTCAGTGGTGACACATAAACATGATGTGTCAGCGGTGACGCATAATAGATGCGACTTATACGGCAAAGTGGTTTATTTATTTATTTTCCACTTTATTAGACATATTTGGACTGATGCGACTTATACGGCAATGCGATGTGTACAGCGATAAATATGGTAATCTTTGATTTAAAGCACATTTGTGCTTTTAGTAATGGTGGTGGGAAAGATCTTAAACTGAAAACATATTTTTAAATGTACACTGTCAAAACCTACAAGATAGAGAAAAGTGGAGTTCATCATAGCAGGGTGATGATACTTTGGCCAGCACTGTTGGTCATTCCTCAAATGTTGATAAAACAATAAATTGAGTATAAAATCAAATTCTCACTTCATCAGTCCGAAAGCCGGTTGACAGATTTTGATAAGAGAAAAACATTCCACATTACTTGTTCCAGATGTTGACAGAAAATATTTGTCTTGTACAGAAACGCTAGGTTTTTTTTTGGTGATGCAGTGGTCTCCAAACAACCTCCCACTTGGCCAAACTGTTTGGATGCTGGCCGAACCAAAAGCTCAGCAAAATGGAACGATGGGAGCATAAAAAAAGAAGAAAAAAAAACAGTGATAGAACTGATAAAAAGGCTGATAAAAAGGCAAGAGCTTGTCGAAGTTCATTTTGTGGATTTGGTTGCATTTACGCCTGGGGTCGAGACTTTCCCCCAGTATGCCGGATTTAGGGAGATTAGATGAGGCTCTGATAGAATCAGTGTGCTGTGAGACGACCCGAGTAAAACAGCTCATGTCAAGCACAAAGTAAAACCCAGTGATGTCCTATGCATATAAAAAAATGACAATTTAAAAGGACATGAGTAGAAGCTGCTCTGAAAACGAACCAACAAATAAAAGCTTGAAATGCTACTTGGTAAAGCATCTGAGCATCAACAGTTTGAGTCATTTATGGCCTCTTTCATAAACTGTACAGTTTGTGATATTACACACAAACTGTAAACAAACTAAAGTAATTAACAGTTCAATTACCCCACAACTAACAAGTGTGTCAACAATCGAAAAACCCTTGTTAAAAGTACATTTAATTTTTTTAAATAAATTATTTTACAGTGTGCAGAAAAAATATGAGTTGTTATTTTATTCCTTTGTTAAACAAACTTATTTCCTACAAGACTGTAATAACAGCTTATATTTTATATTTAGTTGAAAAGAATTGTGTTTATTCAAAGACGGTGATAAAAATTAATATTTAAAAACTGTTCAATTACTTTTTATATACATATTTTATTGTTTCGCTGGCATTACAGGGAAAATAAATATTTAAATAAAATTAAAAAACATCAGTACTGGAAATCCAACAGAAGCTACAGGTTTCAACACCCCACACCCCACCCAACTCAAACAACCTTATTTCAAGGCAAGCTTGATGATTGGTCAGCTCAAAAGGCCTGAGCAGGAAGCACTCATCCTTCCATGTCAGCTCTCCTAGTGTTTGTTTGAACTGATGGTCATGAAGGAGGAACACCAAAGTTTTAGAAGCAATGAAATTAGAACACGCCCAGAAGAGCAGGATGACTCTACAACATTCTTTTGTTGTTTCACAGCCAACAAAAACACTTAAAAAACAATCAGCTCTGTGAATAGTTAACAGAAGATTAACTTGGTGGTCAGTGCCTTGGTCTTGTAATCCTGAGGTTGCAGGTTCAAGCCCAGGTTGCGTCAGGAAGGGCATCCAACATAAAACAAAATTGCCAAACCTTTCATGCAAGTTCGCTCACTGTAGCGACCTCTGAAGAAGGGAGCAGCCAAAAGGAAACTTACTATAAATGTGAATCAACACTCTCATTTGTTCACGAGAACAAAAGAGAAACTAAAGACTAATGGGCCAGGGTCTGCACTCCGTCCCTATATCCGTCCACAAATCTATCATGAAGAAAGCACCACACGCTTCAGCAGACTCCTCCGTGCACAATGTGCGCATGATCTCCATCCAGGAGTTTTTGGCCATTTGACTATCTTAGTGAGTCTTGAAGAGTCATACAGAGGAATGCCCAAGCACATTTCCGCATTGACAAACATGCCCACAAACTTCTGACCAATCACACAATACTTGACACAAACTCCTGTGAGAAAAAGTTCGACCCGCGCTTTGTGTCTAAAAGCGGCGGGCGAAGTTGCTCTGAGAACAAAATGACTGAATGAAATTTTTGTCACACACCTACATCAATGAGAGCCGATATTGCGCCTTCGGATGGAGTATGCAAGGCCTTTAACACAACTAGCAAGAAACAAAGTAAACGCTGCAACATTTTCATGGAGAACTGCCTGGTTCTGCAGCCATCAAGCCTCTTCCTTCTAATATTTTTAATCTGTTTTTGTTTATTTTAAGGGTTGAATTAGAAAACCTGATAAAACTTTTTTGTGTCAAAATAAAGTGTGTCAAATGATACATGTTTTAAGTAACAGCATTAAACTACACGAGGAGCCGCCAGACATCTGGTTGTACCTGTCGGGCCCTGTGGCTCGTCTCAATGCCATGCTTCTTCAGGCAGGCCAGACCGCGGCTGTCCGGTAAACTGCCTGTATTCCAGTCAGTTGTGGCCCCACTGTCAATGACCCACTGCAACAACAGAGAACAAAAAGGGGGCGCTAGCTACTGCTAAGAGGTGTGTGGTCGTACCTGCCTGGCCACATGCCTCATGGGCACGTTATGCCTCTTCATGCAGGCTTGCCCACGGTAGTCTGGAGGGTTTCCTATCTCATAGGTGGAGGTGGCAGCACTGTCTATCCTCCACTAGGCAGAGCAAGGAATGGAAAACAATAACAACAAAATTGACACAAATGCATAGTTGGTTTAGCATATTCCACACAGTGGACTTTTAAAGGCTGATAAAAAAAAAAGTAAGACACATTTATCAGCATTTCTCATTTACCGGTACTACATTATTATTATGGAACACTTATTCCATATAACACACATGTATACACATTAAAATAACTGAGTTTTTTTTTCATTACCAAATGTAATATTTTACCATATGTGATAATCATGTGTTTATAAAACTGAACAAGACTGTAAAATATCTATATAAAACATATGCACTTTGAAAACGTAGAAAAATATTAATAACTTCTAAAAATTTTCACTATGGCAAAAAATAATAAATGTAGCAACAAACTACAGGTGACAGTACCTGATCGACAACACCAGCGTCTGTTGCCATCTTCCTAAAGACAGCTTCAGCAATAGGTGACCTGCAGATATTACCTGTTCAAAACCACAAACACATTCATGTTAAAACGTGTGCATTTAATTTTTTTTTTTTTTTTTCAAAATAGTGGTGATGTGCTGCTTGAAACTGAAGCTATGGGGCATGTATAAATTTAAAAAAATACTGTTTCTGAAGCTCTGTGTCGAAGCTTGATTCATTTAGCAAGTCATGTGATCCATGACATCCGAAGCTTCGAAAGTGCTAAAGTTACGTCACTGGTTTGGTACCTGATTCAAAGCTTTAGAAAATAAATGACTGGCTGGATTTGTGGTGTATTTTGGTGGTGCAATATGCACAAACTATAACAAACCAGCAAGTGGCACATAATGTGATATGAAGCCGGGTAGCCTTGTGTTTTATGTGTTTAGTGGTGTATCAGGTCATAAGCACTTTTATCCCAAGGGGAAAAGAAACTTTAGAAAAACACTGTATGTACTTAAGTTACAATTTGATCTCACAGTCAACATAAACTTGTTCATTACAAGGTCATGGTGGCAAAAAACCTGCAGCATAAGCATCATTCTAAACTAATATTGTGTTGTGAATTAGATATGATAATTTTTTTTTATCTGTGTTTATATATGTCAAGAAGTCACAATCATCGGGGCATTATGCTATGCCAAATGTTCTAACATGTTTATTCATCAAAATTATTTATTCTTCAAATACCAAAAGCTGTCAACTCTATCGATTAGACAACCATGATGAAACGGTTTATTTCATGCTGTGGTTTCAAGCAGCTCTTTATATTTTGGCCACAAGATTTCACCAGAGGACTGTGTTGAAAGGGTTTGAGTAATGAAAGCTTTTTCGAAACAAGCTTCAGAAAGGCTTCATTTGCCCATCACTACCAAAAAAGTAAAAATAATAATAATCAAATAAGAGTTGTGATTTTTTTTTTATAAATTTAATAAATGATAATTTAAAGTAATGACGATGAACAAAACTAATTATTTTCTATATTTATTCTAAAACAGTTTGGGGGCATTTGCTCTCTATAACAGATTTACTAAGACCTTTTTTCTTTTAATGTTATATCAAAATACTAAACTTCAATAACTGATGATTTCCTAAAATAAATCGGATCTATTTCAAATATTTGGTATGAATAACTTTGTCAACGCAAACTGCAACACGTCTGAAACACTTTATGACTTCGCTGGTCTCTGATTCGGAATTTAAAAAAGCTTTGGCTGAACTTCAGCCTTCTTCCTTATTAGACATACGGTACCGGCGTTTAAAAAAAAAAATTTAAAAAAACGAGCTGCTTTAGATATTCTTTTAACCACGTTTTATTCGAGACCCTGTCAAAACAAGTTCTTACTTATTTAAATCAAATTAAATTTAAATGTGTGTTTTATTTTAAGTACTGTAACTCAAAAAGGCCCGAATAGTTCACAGCGGCGGAAGTTAGCTAGCTAAAACACTCAAGCTGCCTTTTGTAATAAAGGAAATAAAAAACATAAACAAACCACTAAAACGCTAGCTGTTTGATATACTTAAGACATGCAATGTTTGATTAAAATATTATTACTGTTTGTTCAATTTAATCCAAAATGTTTCCTACCCAAACAAACGAATAAAACCGACTTGGACGCCATGTTGGTTCCAAAGGCCCTAAATGACGTCACAATTGGCGACTTACAACTGCCTGAACAAAAGTCTGTTCATGACCAGCAGTTTAAGGTTCAAGGATACTTTACTGTCATTCGCATCACATATTTTACATGAGGTGGAACGAAATTGTGTATTCAAGGCCCCAGTTACACCCAAAAATAGCAATAAAATAAAAGGAAAATAAAGAAACAATACACAAGATCTAAGATATACACATATATACATGTATTGTAATATTAATTGTGCCCCCAAACTTTATCAGCCTGAGAAATAGATTGAATTAAACAACTATCTGTCAAAATTAAAATTATGTGCTGAATATGATCATGTAAGAATATGAGTAAAATATGTTTTAACTAGTCAAAATGCCAAAACATTTTGTTAATCTTTTTCCAAACATTCAAACATAATATAATATTGCTTTACTGGTGAAGATTTTCAGTCATCCAGGTCATGATCAATCCAAAAAAAGAGAGGTTAAAAAACTAACAGACCTGGACTTCTGATCTGAAGCTGAAGCTGTTTCGCTTCTCATCCCGGAGGTATTATCAAAAAAGCGTCCCGATGATAATACCTCCCAGATGGGAAGCGAAACATCTTCAGCTTCAGAATAGAAGTCTAGTAGGGTTTTTTTTCTTTCTTTGTTTGTTTTGGTTTTTTAACCTTTTCTGGGATATAATAAAATATAAAATTCCCATCGCAAGAGCATTATTTTTATATTTTATTATTATGTCTTACTGAACGTTGCATGCACCTGAAGAGAAAAAGAGTAAAATCAGAAAAGAACACCAAATGAATGTTGTGAGGAGTTCAGAGAGTAGCTGTTAAAGGCTCTGGGGGGTAAGAAAGAGCTTCCAGATGACTGGACTACTACAGCAACAGCAGACAGAAAGACAGGTAGGAAGGTACTTGGTGTGTCATCTGGACGGAGAATAGATGTATGTTTCTTAGACTGTGGCTAGGATACGTGAAAGAAGTGGAGCGTGCTCTATTCACACAAGGAGAGCTGTTGGTCAGGCTACTTTTTGTTGTGACATTAACTCTAAAATAGTTATTGAATAGTTTAATTATGTAGGTCAAACTACATATTAAACAACCCATTAAAATACACCAGAATGCAGGAAATGACATCTACTTTATTAATAATTTTCTGGGGGAGGACCCCAGACTCCCCCATCAGGGTGTCTCCCCCCACATTACAAATGCTTCTGCCAATGGCTGCCATGTTGTTCAAGCCAAAAATCATTGTTGCACTGGGGGCTAAGCACCCCTAAAAGTGCATAATCTAGAATTGCCCCTGATGTAAGTTTATAACTATGATTTTGATAATAATAGGTCGTGATCTAAAGTGGGCCAGTCTGGTATGAAACTCCAGGGTTGAAAATGAGTCCCACTCCAGCCCTGGCAGAGTACACGTGTGTGAATGAGAGGGAGGCCGGTGGAACAGTGAGGCTACAAGGAGCAGAGGTCACAAAGGTGCAGGACTTCAAGT
>JARVGS010000222.1:20000237-20022771 GCA_031762315.1 Hypsolebias antenori | reverse complement strand
TTTAGGTTTTTAGCTAGTGCACCTGCATTGCGAGCTGCTAGTTTAGTGTTACGTCAGTGCCGACAGGTGGTTGGCGTGGGGGTGGGGGGTTCGGTAGACGGGGCGCTCGGGTTTGTTGACGGGGCGGTGCGCCCCACTTATGTAATGGGAGGGGGAATGCTGGACTGGTAATGATTAGCTATGGACTGGTAATGGTTAGGTTTTGGTAATAGTCAGGTTTAGGGTCAGCTATGGATATTGATATTGATTGGTATTGTCCTTCATAATTGAATGAAAGTCAGTATAATATCTTTGTAGATGGAACTACAGACTTTCCTATGGGCTACCAAAATATCTCATGAACTCTTGGATCAATTTTAATAAAGCTTTCAGGACATTAAACGCACCTCTACAGCCCAATTCAAGATGGCTGCGACAGCCACATGACTGCAGAAACACAAGCATGACTTCACCAGAGTCATCTTTACAGATGTGAGGAACAGTTTGAGGTAGTAGCTGAGGGTCACTTCCAACACGTATGGTACTTATTGTTTAGTATTACCTGTGTATGTGAACCTTGTCTGTTAGCAAAATATCTGATACCAAGGAATGCTAGGCCTATAATTTATCATGTAAACAGTTCTGTTTGACGCTGAGGTCCATTTGGTATTTTCTCTCCTTTCAGATCAAACCGACAGAGTGATGTCCACATACGCACAAGGAGCTCGTCCTAAAGAGACTACCTACTCCCCCTCTTTCCCCTCTTCATCCTCCTGCTCCTCCTCCTCCAGAGAGAGCGCTCTGAATCAGCATGTTCTGACCTCAGCCTCCCAGCATTCCACCACTCGGACTCGCAACTTCAGCAGCGGAACCTCGTCCCGTTTCAGGACCGCCTCGCCGTCTCGTCTCTTATCTCAGGAACAAACTCGATGCCCTGACTCTTCTGGTATCTTACCCTCCTCCTCCCGCACTCCTTGGCGCTCCACGCCCCTGGGTAGACCCGAGGCCACGCTCCCACGGTTGACCCCAGATGTCAGGGAGCTGGAGGGCCGCAGCGCCACTCGTCGCCTTCTGTCTCGCTTCTTCACGCGGCGGTCCAGTCAGGACTCTTCCAGTGGGTCCTCCACTGCTCGCTCCGTTGACGAGGACACTCCGTCCACCAGCGGGGAGTCTGTGGACAGCGAAGAGGGAGCCAGGACAACTGGGGTGGACGCTGATGTTGCAGAGACGACCTCTGACAGCCTCAAGAACGGTCGGGCTGACCTCTCACCGATCCAGGAATGCGATGTCTCCCAGAGCAGCCAGGCCCAGCGGAGACTGACCTCACGGAGAGAGTCTCCTGTCAGCAGCGGAGGAGGAAGCGGTTCCTCCTGGTTGTCTTCCTCACTCCGAGGCCGCTGCCCTCCCCTTCTCTCTCGCCTCAGAAGATACGCTCAGTCCACCCCAGGCTCGGAGGAAGGCTGCAGCCGCCCACGACGCTTACTGAGACGGTGGGATGACCTCGAGCAGAAGACGTCGCCGGAGGAGGAGGACGATGGCACGGACGAAGAGGATGAGGATGAAGAAGAGGAAGGAGCAGTTGGCGTGGATCCTTTCTCTGCAGTCCGTGGTCGCAGACTAGAAGGCGAAACGTTGCCCGAACTGGAAGATGCTAATCTTACGTTTTCATCACGCAGCGGAGTGGAAAGATGTGAGACCGTTTCTTTGGGAAGCACCGAGAGACGGAGCGAGACCGAGGAGAAACTGCGCAAGATTAAAGAGAAGTAAACATTCATGCTCTGTACTGATTTAGGATCTCGTTGGGCTGTGACTAGTTGGAGACACAAAGTTTGACTGCTCTTCTTTCAGTTCGTTGAATGTGGGTCCAAACAGGTCTGGCCTCCAGAATTACTGAGTCTGAAGTAAGACTGGATCCAGACGCCCGGGGTTGGGGGTCTCTCCTCAGAAATGTCTCGTGAATTGTTCTGAACGTGTTCAAAATTCCAGCGAAACTAAAATACGCTCATACGACTGGTGTTGAAGAACTCACAAACGATTTGGAGACTTCTTCGTGAAGGCCGACACCAAAGGCCAAAGTCTGGTGAGATACAGGCTGAAGGCTGCGTCTGCTCACGACTGGTCTCAGACACAAAATTGTGATGAAATGCAAAACTTTTGACCTAAACACATGTTTGCACCAACTTCCAGTGAAACCTGGACAGAAATATTGACGTTAATCAACTTTCTGATTTTTTAATTACATATTAAGAAATAAAACAAATCAAAAACGAAGGCGAGCCTCGATGACTCGTGAGGGAACAAACGTTCTGAAAGCCGCTGGCAGTTTCTCGGCTCAGGGAGGTTCAGCTCCTCTCACCAGGTCTGTTGGCCAAACAGAAATGAAGAACTTTGAACAATGAGACATTTTGGAGACTCCCTCTCGACCGTCAACAGTCTCAGCCCAGTGGGACGCTCCCATGACTGTTCTCAAACTCCTCTTCCCTCCATCAGGCTGCTGCTGGAGGACTCTGACGAGGAGGAGGGCGATCTGTGCCGGATCTGTCAGATGAGGGAGGAGTCCTCGTCCAACCCCCTGATCCAGCCGTGCCGCTGCACCGGCAGCCTGCAGTTCGTCCATCAGGACTGCATCAAGAGGTGGCTCCGCTCCAAGATCTCCTCAGGTGAACGAGGAAGACGACGCCTTTAAATCCAACTCATCGTTCTTATTGTTTTATTTACATTTTGAGTCTGCTCTTCAGGCTCGAACCTGGAGATCATCACGACCTGTGAACTCTGTAAGGAGAAGCTGCGCTTGAACATGGACAACTTCAACATTAACGAGTTGTACTGGGAGCACCAGCAGGTGAGTGACGAGACTTTCCGTCTCCCAGTGACGCCCATCTGTGAGTGTCCAGTGGTTACCTTCAGGTTTGTTGGCAGTACGTGACAGATGAACAAACATGGGTATTCCTCTGAAATAATTCTGGTTGTCGTCAGATTCTGGGCGAACGAAACAGACGAGACTAAAACGCCCGGGGGGTTCTCATCAACTCGAACGATATGACGAACCACAAAAAGTCCATTTCATGGCTTTGTTTTAAAATTTTACACAAGGTCTTGTTTGAGCACGTCAGGCACTTGGACCACGTCCCTCAAGCTGTGCTGCATACGCTGCTTCCCCCGTCGTCCCGCAGCCTCTGCAGCTACGTGCTGAGGATGAAGAGTCTCTGACAGACATTAATATAAAACAGAACAAACTTAATGCTGAGCTTACACAACGGTTTGTCCAAAACTGAAAATAAAAATTTAATCTCCTGTTAATTTGAGGATAACGGTGAATCAGACTGTTCAGTAAAAAGTTTATCAGTAAGCAACAAAAAACAATGAAGTTTCGCTCTAATGTTTCGAGTTTGATTTTAACTCTTGTCAAATGTAAGTGTCCACATTTATTTTGTCTGTTTCCTTTTTGTTTTTTCTTTTGTAGTTTTAATTTGTTTTTAGTCGTTTGAACTTCCTGTGGATAAAATGTTTTCCAGGAAAAAAAAAAAAGGATAAAATTTGAAACAAAGAAATCCCTTTTCAGTAAAACCCCTGAGGTCAAAGGTCACACAGCTTTAATGGTAACTTAGAAGTTGTGTAAAGTTGAAGAACCACTCTGAGGTCTGAAGAGGAATCGGACCGAGAGGCCCAGAGGTGCAGCTGTTCTCAAAAATATTCTTAGTCTCGTCTTGTTCTCATGGAACCAGGATCCTGGTTCGCCTTACAGACCCAGGATCCCAAATCAGCCAGTGGACCTGGGGGCCAGGCCCCGTCCAGGTCCAGTTGAGTCTGTGAAATCTTGGTAAATCTGGGTCCATGTTTCAAGATAACATTTCTGTATCTTACAGTTTTGTTTCTGGCGGTCGCGGCGCCGTGAGGCACTTAAATTATAAAGAGGGGGCGGGGCTTGTTCTCTTCCAGCACACCACGATGAAAAGACTTTTTGTTGTTCCTTCACAGTCGGAGTACGACGAGCTCATCAGCAGCGGCCTCTACCTGGTGGTTCTGCTTCATTTCTACGAGCAGAGGTTCTCCGACGTCCTCCGAGTCGTCGACGCAGCCGGGGTGAGAAAACACGTCTTAAGATTTAGCATGAATCCACCGGGTCACGTTCCGCTGTACAGAACCTTTAGTGCTCCGATGAAACCGTATTAAGTCACAGGTTTTATAAATATTGAGCAGTCAGAGTTCAAATGTTGGGAAAAAGACTAATCTTTCTTTCTGAGCAGTTGTTCAACCTGGCCAGAACTCTTCAAGAGTACATGGACAATCTGGAAAGTACGTCGTCAGTTCCTACGTTTTTAAACTCGTTTATGTTTGTCGCTGTGAACGAAAGTCAAAGTAATAAAGTTTTAATAATTGGACTTCTGTGCCATCCCACAGCGCCCGGCGGGGAAAGTGACGACGAGCAGCGGGACGGACGACCGTCCGTGGACTTCTCCGACCTGGACGACGATCTGGAGGAGTATTGACGGCGTGGAGCCGGTCGACAGGAAGTGATGTCAGCTCTCTGAGCCGTTCTTTTCTTTTTCTGCTGCTGTTTGCTGCGAGGCGCGGCTCCTTTGGGTGCAAACTTTGACGAATGCTTGAAATTTGTGGTTTAAAACCACTTCCTGTGTGTCTGACGGTGCACTTTATTAACCGGAAAATTATTAAAGATGCAAGTCTAATGGTTCGACCACAAGTGCTTTAAGGGTAAACGAGGACGAGTCGTGTTTGATATGACCACGTTTTGGAGTCAAAAGATAAAAACCTGAATTTTTTTCTTTTGAAAGTATTCAAATATAAAAAGACCATTAACCCAATCAGCACATTTTGTCAGTTTAAATTTGGTTTTATGCTTTTAAGTTGAGAAATAAAGGATTTTAAAAATGTATTTTTGTTTTTCATTTTTATTTGACCCTCCTGCTGCCCTTGGGTCAAAACGACACATGTGACCTTGTGGGTCGTTTGACCCAAGGGCAGCAGGAGGGTGAAGTTTCCTCTGGATGATTTGATGGAGATCAAAGAGAAGTTCAAGTCAGCAGTGCAGAAGTATTCAACCAGCCCTGATTTATTCATCAGCTGTGATCAGCAGAAGCTTCTGAACGTCCTTCAGTTATTTGTAACTTTGTTTTTTAATATACGCTGAAGAGATTATGGTATAGTCTCTGAACGTGAACTTTCTCGTCTCGTTCAGGAACTTCATGCACCACCACCAGACAGAGTCACGTACACTTTTCACCAAGGTCAGAGTTTCAAATCAAGGTCAAAGCTTCTACAAGGTCTTTGCTACAGATTGCAGTTTGGTCGGCGTGTGATGTGCCGAACGTGGAACTCGTTTTGGACCAAACCACAACGCCTCCTACATGTGCCTAAAAAAAAAAAGAGGAAGAGCCTGACCAAAACAAATATTTTAAACTGAAGAAGTTTTCTTTTAGAAAAATCCAAAGAAACTCGAGACCAGAGGAACGAAGCGTAAGAGCAGTTTAAGTCCTTGCTTTCTGTCAGAACGTTCGCTCTGGTTGAATCAACGGAAAAGGCCAAAGAATCTGAAACAAAGTGATGGCTGATGGTAACAAAGAACCTAAAGATCCTATTTAAATAACAAAATGATGGCTGAATTAAAAAAAAAAAAATTTGTTGAAACGATTTGTCATTAATCTAAAAGACTCAAGTCAGAGGAGCTGCAACAAACTCGGTCTTATAGTCCATTCTCATAGAGGATCAACCGGTTTGTTGTTGACGTCCAAAACTAGCTGTTCACATGGCAACCTAACAGCTGATAGTGCTCTGATGGCCACTTGCTATTCGCAGAGGGCTGAGTGATGCTAGTAATAACAGCACTGTAAGAGGGGGACAGTTGGGCTCGGAGGCTCCGCCCCTTTTTAATGATGGACAGGTTATTTTCACAAAGATGACCTCCTTCACTCTCTCAAACCATCGTTCTTCTCTATCCTGGATGTGAACATCTTCATCCCTGAAAGAGTGACCTCTGGCCTGGAGATGATGCTCTTTTTTTTTTTTTTATCCGTCCAGATGACCTGATTTAACATTGTTGGATGTTCTACCTGGATAATTGAGCATGAATCAAGAATTTAAAATGTTCTTCATCTGTTTTGTCTTTGGTAGATTCTCAGTCGTCCACTTCAAAGCACCGCAGCGAGATGCTCCATATTTGACCCAATCTCACATGCAAACCATTTGGCCTCACCTCCCTCCTCAGGGTCATTAGTCTTTGTTGGTCTGGTCCACTTCAGATATGCTGAGGAGATCCTGGTCTTCAGGTGAAGACTCAGCACTTCACATTAGGACATGGGACATTTTTAAGGGACAGAGACGGTTTGAGAGTGAAGTAAAATGTTTACATCTAATGAGGGAGACAAACTTTACGAGCTTGAAACTCGCTCTAATTTTGAATAGACAATTCAGAGTCGGAGGTCAAACATCTTTAACGTAAACATCTCATGGGATGGAACTCGTCCTGGAGGACTAAGAATACACCACCTGGACTGTGACTGTTCAGTTTTCTCAACTTGAGTAGAAAAAGTTAATCGTTCTGAGCTTCAAGCTGTAGTGGGTCACTCTGCTCACACAAGCATAACTCACGGGCCCTCCCCTCCCTCCTGAGGGTCATTAAGGCCTTCATTAAGATGCTGTGGTCATGTGCATGAAGGTGTAAAACCAACTCGCTTCAACTCGGCTTGAAGGCTCCTCAGGAAAGTCGAACTAGACTTCCTTAAACTGCATGAAGTGTTCCTTTTCTCTCCATCTTCCATCGCTTCTGTCACCAGGTCCAGGAGAGAAACCCAAACCTCCCCCTCCTGTGGGACCCCGAGGTGTTCAGACCAAAGATTTTCAATCCCTCCAGCAAGTTCTCGGTCTGCACTGGGGTCGCTTACCACAGAGGCATTCCTGGAAAACCTCCAAAATGAGGTGCTCTGATCAGCCGACTCCTTGTGATACAGAGGAGCAGCCGCTCCGAGCTCCCCCCGGATGAAGGAGCTTCTCCTCCCGTCTCTGAGGCCGAGCCCCTCCATCCTACGAAGGAAGTTCATTTCAGCTGCTTGGATCCATAATCTGTTTTTTTTTTTTTTTTCCAGTCCTGATCCAAACCTCACAGCCACAGGTGAGGGTTGGATCATAGATCATTAAATCCAGAGCTTTGCCAATTAAGGGTGCAGTGATTCACACCAGCCTTGTCCCGAACTCTAGTCCATGTTTTCATTCATTCAACCTTTATTTAGACCGGTTAATCCCATTGAGCCTCGAGGACTCATTTACGAGAGACCTGACACACACACACATAAATATCTAATAAAATAAAATAAAATAACGAGAACACCTTAACAAAACAATGCAACTCCAGATCAGTCACACCTTTGTGAAATCAATGTCACAACTTAGGTAGTAACACTTGTTGTGAATCAATTTCACCTGCTGCTGTGCAAACGGAACATGAACAGGTGGAATGAGAGGCAATTAGCAAGACAACCCCTATTAAAAAAAGGAGTGATTCTGCAGGTGGTGGCCACAGGTCATTTCTCTGTTCTCACCCTTTCTGGTTGAACTTTTAGTCACTTTTTCATTTTGTTAGTGCTCTCATGTGTAACACGGGGGAAAAGGCCCCGATTGTAACTCAGAGGATTGTGACCCTAAAGCCAACTGGTAAACTTCAAATAATACAGTACTAGATAGTCTAGGGCTTCCCTATTACAAATACCCAGGTACGCCTGGCTTCAAATGACAAAAACAGAAGTAGTGTACAAAATATATATTTTACTGACTCCTTCCAACAACATTAAAAAACAGCCTTCGCATTTAAAACCTAATAATCGCAACCAAAGACGATTGAGCAAAACAAAAAAACTACTATAAAAAAAGGAGTAGTTATGGTTAGGTGGTAACACCAAAAGGTTTACTATGGTGGTTCTAAAGGGCTAGTTTTAAAGTGCTACAACAACCCTGGCACAACTCCAAATCACCTAGCACCAGGTAAACACAATGTCAGCCACATGAGAGCATATAAAGTTAATAAAAAAAAATGCACAGAGTTGGGAGCATAATAAAGCAACAGCAGCAATCTGTTGTACAGAGAATGACAATTAGTAAGGTGCCTGCACATGGTAATTTTAGAAAATACAAGCATGCACCTTAATGAGCCACAGGTACATTCAAACAGTTGCAGTGGCAATCTGTCTGCTACCTACTGGCACACATCCTAAAAAAATACAAGTTACTTTAAACAGAACACCCCATCAGTCACAGGTGGCAAATGAAAAACTTTTACCTTAGAAAGTCCAAAAACATGCATGTTAGGCTGATTGGTAACTCTAAATTGACCCTAGGTGTGAGTGCAACAGGTCCCTCTTGTAAATGAGTCCCCGTGGCTCAATGAGGCTAGCCTGTATAAATAAAGGTTGAATGAATGAATTTAGCATTTAACAACAAGCTGCAGATGCAGAAGACTCAATATGCAGTCTGGATCTAGCCTTTTCCAACATTATGAATGAAAATAAGTAGCAACCTTTTTTTGTTGTTGTTGTTGTTGTTCCAGCTAATAACAGTTTCTACATAAAAACATCAACTAAACTACAAATAAATCCTCAATCCAACAGAGAGGCCAAACATGACTAATCTTATTGGGTTTGGGATGCAATAAACATCTTTTTATTGTAGTACCTTGGTGAATTTCCAGCTCTGACTTCAATCAAAACTGCAACATTTTTCAGTTATCAAAAAGCAGATCTGATCTTCTGACCAGTTCACTTTCTCAACATTGAATTTAAAAACTTAATAAAACTGGCATTCCATGAATGAATGCAGATTGTGCGCCTTGTGTGTCACTGTTTAAAAAAAAAAACCTCTTGTATGATCTGTTAGTACTCAGAGTATGCATTGAGTGAATCTCAACGTGACAAAATTTAGATAAACAAATGTAAATCTGAGTTACACACTTTTTGGGTTTACTATTTTTGATTGGTTGCAATGGGGAAACTCAAATAGTTAGTCTGTTGTAGATGTAAAACTGTTGATTACTTATTGAGATTCATTAAAACCCATCTATTGTATCAGTGAGATACTTTGCTCAGAGTATGAGGAAGGCTCTCAGCTGCTACCACACCAAGTTACTTCAACATTTCTTCAAGTGACTGAAGCGTAGAGTTTCCTATAATTGATTAGCTATTGCAGCCATCTTGAAGTGGAAAAATTCCTAAAGTTAATAAGCTGCAGATATTTGTGAGTTTCATTTAAATCTTTTAATTGCTTCACATGATATTTTGCTAGACAAAAAAACAAACACACATAGGCAATTATATTATTTCTGGTCTGTCATGGGAGTGGGTCAGAAGGAGAGCATAGTAAACTGTCATTCGATTCTGTCATTACTTTTAGCATTAGCTGACATTCGCTGGCTACTTACAACATGAAATAAGGCAAAAAGTCGAATCAACAACAGTAAAGCAAAAACGTCTCTAAATGATAAACTATGCAACATTTAATGTATATTTTTATATATAATAAAAATTGTTCTATAAATTCTATTTGTATTTATTGAAAATCTGTGTTGGTTTTTGAGTTTTTGAGCTTCAACAGCACAATTAATCCAGATCAATCTGTTAATTCTTGAGACACGGCAGCAGAAGCCCTAATGAAGCTGCACACTCTTTGTTCAAGGTTTGCCAAAATTGCTACTTGGCAGAGATTTAGAAATATTGTTTGCCATGTCTATCCATTTATGATCTTTAAGTTTACAAGACAACAGGAGCTGCACAGGAGAATGCATCTGTGTTCAACTTCCTAAAGTCTTGTGGATATTCCCACAGCAGCTACGTATTAGGAAGGTCATGAGGTTTTAAGAAATAGAAAAAGGAAAAACACGAAAGTCAACAATAGACCACAGGCAAACCAGGAGTGCAGGAAATCCAACCATCACCTTTCCAACCACATCCAAAGATGTAGGTTTGCAAACACTAAACGTAATCTGACACACCAAGGGTGAAAAAAAACAACTAAATCTCAAAAACCACTATTGTCACAATTCATCCCGCCTTTATTTATACAGGTTAGTCTCACTGAGTCACGAGGACTCATTTACAAGGGAGACCTGTTTTAAACAAAGCACACAGATGAGGTACAGACAACGACAGGCAATCATATGAAAATCATATAAAATGAAAATTACCAGTAAATAGAATTACAGGTAGTCCTCGACTTAAGGCACCCTCGACTTACAGCAACTCGGACTTAAGAACGGGTGTGCGGCGCAGCGTTAACCCACATTTTACATGTATTTCCTCGCCTTACGGCAAAAATCCGGACTTACGGACGGGTTTGCGGCGCAGTATAATGAGTTCCAACTTACGTTAAAATCGAGTTACCAACGGTTTGTAGGTACGGAACCCGTTCATAAGTCGAGGGCTGCCTGTATATAAATATGAAACAAAAAACAGCTACATTATAAAACAGTGTAAAATACTAAAAACAGGAACATGTCTGCATTGTTTTTTCCCATGAACATAGCAGTTGTTTGAAGCCACTTAGAGAGGTCAAGGTCGAGATCTTCAGATCTTTTTGCAAGGTGTTCCAGGATAAAGGAGAGGAGTAGGAGAAGGTCCTTTTTCCAAGTCTGGTCCACACGGAGGTGACTGCAGGTAAAAATGTCCTGAAAGTGTATGCTGTAGCTGCACTCACAAAGTGACATACAGGATATGTATGAAGGCAAC
Source organism: Hypsolebias antenori (assembly GCA_031762315.1). Taxonomy (NCBI): domain Eukaryota; kingdom Metazoa; phylum Chordata; class Actinopteri; order Cyprinodontiformes; family Rivulidae; genus Hypsolebias; species Hypsolebias antenori. The sequence continues at coordinate 20,012,068 of JARVGS010000222.1, read as the reverse complement.
AGGCCAAGAAATGTATATTAGTGGAATAGAAGAGACAACAGAATAGAACAGAAGTACAATAGAAGTGTACAATAAAGTGTACAATAAAGTTTGTTAGTCTCTAACTCCATCTTCTACCACTTATTCGTGTAGTCAGGACTTGGAGACGACAGATCCAGGAGAGAAACTCAATCTTTCTTCCAAGTGACGCAGCTCCTCCTGGGGATCCCCAAGGCATCCTCAGGCCAGAGAAGATCCCTCCAGTGAGTTCTGGGTCTGCTGCAGGACCTCTTCCCATGGGGACGTGTCCAGAAAACCTCTAGAGGGAGACGTCCAGGAGGCATCCTAATCAGATATCTGAACCACCTCAACTGACTCCTTTCGATGGGGAGGAGCAGCGGATCTGCTCTGAGCTGCCCCCAGATGACAGAGCTCCTCACCTTAGAGATATACACTCCTCTACCTGAGGCAAAGACAACCACCCTCCCCCTTCTTTTCTGGTCAAAAAGTGTCAGATTTACGGCTTGTGACTTTCCAGGTTGAAATTTATCATTGGTCAAATCATTATTTTGCTCCATACACATCAGTGTGGAAAAGAACAAAGATTGAGGCTGTTATAAAAGCTATATACTGTTTACAACAGTTCCACAGAGCTTCATTTTGAAGTATGTGAAATAAAAATAATAAAAGATAATTACAAATTCTGTGAAACTGTTGGAGCCAATGTGCAAAAAACGTGGCTGAATATAATTAGTTGCAGACAAAAAGCAAGTAAAAAAAAAATGCAGGATTATTTTTTTCCTTTAGGTGCAGTAATGCAAGCTATGATAGGATTACTGTAATGTTCCAGTGAGTCCTGCGGTGCATACAGGTTCTGATTTATTCATGTTTTCAAACATTTCTAAAACAGGAGATGTCAGACCCACAGAGCAATAACTGTGTGAATTTTGATGCTTCTACTGTTTTATTCTATTCAGGCGTCGCCCTCCAACTACTTCTGCAAACTTTGCTATTTTAACCATTCATGTAAAATGTTCAGCTTTATAAGGAACACAATGCTATTAGATTTGTGTAACTTTTATATTTTTGCTAATATTTAACCTTGTTTACAAAACTTTTCACCAGAGAAATGCATTGAAATCAATTCATTTACTTCAAATATATATTTTTTTAATTTCTTAAGCATAGTTGCTCTATTTTTGTCTTCTTGAGCTACTTTTAGTTTAAAGCTAACATTCTACTACTTTTGGACTTTAGATATTCTCAGCTATTTTTAGCTCGTAGCTACTCTTTTGATACTTTAACTTGCCCTTTTATACTTTCAGCTGATCTTTTGCTATTTTTAACTTTTAGTCAGCCTTTTACTTTTAGCTTCCAGACAGCCTTTAGATACTTAGTTAGCTTTGTGATATTTAGAGCCAATTAGCATTTTGCTACGTTTAGCTTTTAGTTAGCTTTTTGATATGTTTAACTAATGTTTTACTCATTTTAATAGCATTTATTCTACCTTGGTTCCGAGTTAGAGTTTTGCTACTTTTATCTTTAAGCTAAAATCCTACTTTGAGCACAAACAACTCGGTTTTAGCTTCTTCAGCACTTAGCATTTTAGTTATTTACTGCTTTCTGTTTTGCCACTGGTTCCTGCCCATGATACAATTGGTCAGTTTATTTCAATGAGAACAGAAAGACTGATGATAAACCAGCTGTGTGTAACACTTCGATCATTTTCAGCCAGTGAGGAAAATATTTTATTTTTTGGAAGCAAAGCAAATTTACACAAAAAATCCCCCCATTAACAAAGTTTTCCCCTTTTAAATTTAAACAAACTTCACTCTGATCCTGTGCTTCTTGTCACGATTAAGTTGAAAATAAGACAAAAACTCAAATCTTTACTCCCTGAAAAACACCAGTTTTCTGATATACAGTACAGTAAACTGAGCCTCTAATTACCAGACTTTGACTCATTGACTAAAACATGACCTTCTATTCTCGGTAATTAAATATGAATACATGATTACCAATTATCAGTTATTTTACATATTACTCAAACAGTACCTGTAAACAAAAGATGGACGCAGCAATTACATTTAATAATTTGCCCACAGTTCTTAATTGAGTCAGCCAACTTCATTCACGTCTCAGGGACTGGAGATAATTGTTGTGAATGACTCAAAGAAAACACAATTAGCAGATAATGTGTCACATTAGAGATTAAAATATGCCTTTCCATCTAACTGTGTAGATTCAGAATTAAAATTAAATGAAAGGGCTCAGGGGTAAAGTGGTTAATGGTGTCATTGTACATGTTTACTTGGCTCCTTATCATCTTAACCAGAGTCTGAGTGTTATTCAGAAACAGATTTCATAAATCAAGATGCTAAATGTCTGTAAATATGGCTTCGCCACTGACTTTCAACGTTATTAATTATTTGGAAGCTGTGACACGGGAGTTTGCAGAAAGACTCGTGTGAATATTTACACTCCCAGTAACAGGAGTGGGATGTTTTGCATCTGTCTTTTTGACACATTTTGGAATATTGTGACTTTGGCTGAACTTTCAAGAAGCTGCTGCAATTGATTTATTTATTTTCACTTTATTTTTCTATTTAAGGAGGTTGACAATGGAGTGTTAACAATATGCATTGGAGAAAAGCTGCACAGAAAGGCTTGGAACAAAAAGTGCTTAAAATGTATATTTTTTTATGTTTGTGTAAAGAAAAAAAATCAGAGTAAATACAAATGGTGAACCAGAACACAAACTATAGCAAATGTGTTATTATATATTTTAAATGTTGATCTGGAAATTTATACAAAGGATATGATGATTAATTCAAAATGGAGGTCAAGAAAACAAAAAGTACATGCTGAATCCCCAAGTGAGCCAGTCAAAAGAAATCATGCGCCTGAATAAATGTAAACGCCTTGAAACAGCAGATGTGGAATGAAAATTTTGTGCGCACGCTGAAAATGTTTTTAAACTACTAGATTTTGGAGGTTGTTTGTGTTTTGTTGGTATGAGAGAACAACATTTTTCTGATGCTATACTGTTTGGGGTTTTAAAACGCTCATGTCAACTTTAGATTAACAGGATGGGAGGCTGTGACCTTCCCAGTGTCCATTCCAGTGCTGCCCTCTGTCTTTGGAACAACCTGGTGATCTGACATCTTTCAGAATGTTGACATTCAGTTTCTGCTTCCATGAAAGGAGGAGAGAACAGGGAATCCGTTGGTTCTTATAAAACTTTAAATATATACAGTATATTAATCCATTTTAATTGTTTTGTGTTTTACATACTGTGACACTGCAGTTGAGGTTTTAAACAGATTTATTGTGTGCCAGGGTTTAACCTGAAGTATCTATTCATGCTCAGAATGCTGGACTGTTCTGGACCTTCAAAGGTCAATTAATTGCATCTCTTGAAAGATGAAGTGAGATAAAAACTTATTTTTCTTTTTTTAAGGGAAAGTGGATAGCTCAGCAGAGGCTGTTTGTTCAGTTCTGCTGCAGTTTGGGTGGAGAAGAAGTGCTTTCTATATAGGTACCGCAATTTATTTTATTACTGACATAAGTCCCCTGGCTAAGCAAGTCAGAAAAATAATAAAAAAAATAAAATCAGTCATTGTGTTGCAATCAAATGGGTGTAGATGTTTTCTTAGATATTCATATCAACACATCTTGTATTATTGTAGCAATTTCAAAGCCCCTGTGAAAGAAAACTGGTTCTGGTCTACAGAACAGCAGTCAGCAGGACAGATAAACTCATGACCCAAGAGTATGTCTAAAAGTCAGTATGCAAAAAAGACGGATGCAGTTGAAGAAAAAAGCGGACTCACAGACAATCAGGTGTAGACTTCATCAAATCCTTAATTTGTCGGCAAATGAGAGAACAGTTGGTTTCACAGAAAGTCAAAATATCCAAGTTTTAGTCTGCTGGCATCAGTTCTGAGCTGAACCTTACTAAGTTACATCAGTTGTTTAAATAGTATTGAGAGAAAAAACATTTACACATCGGACAACCTATGTAGATTGTTACAGAACGACCACATGTGACATAATGTTCAGTTTCACAGTGACCCAGAGTCAAATAAGGAATTATGATACGTAATATTGTACAATACATAAACAATGTAATGTACCAGGAAGCAGAAAAATAAATAATATACCTGTACTTACTTCACAGCAGTTTAATCAAATCAACGTGGACACTAGAGTCAGATATTCTTTATTGTTGTTCGCACCACATGTGGTACATATGGTGGAACGAAATACACAGGGTCCCAGTTACATCCAACAATAAAATGTAAAAGAAAAACAGTAATAAGATCTAAGATATGAACTACTGTAAAATTACTGTAAATGTGTGCTCCACTGGACAGACAGGAGCCAATCCATGAGGGAGCAAGTGAAAACAGGACTGGGATAGGGTCAGAAAACTGGCAGTGAACATGAACAAGTTAAACTAATTCAGCAATTATTCCATTAATGGCTCTGGGTCGGCAACACTATAAATTTGGCAATATTCCCCAACTCAGCTGCATTAACAGAGATGAAGTTTGATCACAGCAGATTGCTATGGCTTGAACTTCCTCCTATCTGCATGTTTTCCTCCCACACCGCTGGCTCATGCATCAGCCGCTGTAAAAGGTGGGTGAGAAGATTAATTACAGGGAAGTGCCTGGAGGTGAATGGTCGGAAGGAAGACTGGCACATCTGAAAGGAAATGCTAAAGAAAATGGGAGTGGAAAGATACAGTGAACGGGAAAACAAGCGAGAATGTTAATGGTTGTGTCTCGCTAAGTCTTTATGTGACCCTGTGATGGACTTGTGACTTGTCCAGGGACAGATGGTGACAGGCACCATATCCCTGCAACCCTAAATGGAAAAGTGGATAAAGAAAATGGATGGATGGATGGATGGATGGATGGATGGATGGATGGCAAAAATGACTCACAACCTGTATGCATTACATCAAAAGATGTTGAAAAAAAACCCACTGCTGTAAAAAAATTAAAGATATTCAATAAAAAATACTCACGTATGTCCTTTTTTTAATCTCTTTTTGCTTGTCTCCACATATATCATTTACTTAAATTTTGTTTTCTTATCATTAGAATTGATCATCATTGTGTAGATCAGGAAATACTGGAGGAAATAACAAATTCTGCTTTAGTTCAGCAGAATAAAATACTTATAGACTGCACTAGATGGCGTCAAATTGTGTCATATCACCACAAACAAGTCTATTTATTACCACCTGCCACTGAAAGGCCAAGGTGAATGATATTTTTCCCAATGTGCATCTGTCAATCTGTTATTAAAATATCTCATGAACCACTAGACTTTTTCTATTGATTAGTCAGAAACTGATTAGGCGATCAGCTATGTGGAAAGGATAATGTGTTATTATGAGACAAATAATACACCTTAAATGTCACAACTAGTAAAAGCCACCAGTCTTTCAATAACTTCGACTTTGTGTGTCTTGCTTCATGCGTGCCCTGTTCTTCTGTGGCACTCAATGAAACTGCCACAAGTCTCCATAAGAAACTACTTAACAAAGAAAAAACTAAAACTTGGTAAGATATGTAACTTTGCAATTCAAGGAGATTCAAAGCCATATACAATTAACTTGACTGCCATGTCTTTGTGCGAGTTAGTTTGCTGTGGTAGCCCCCTGAAGGAGAGAGCAGCTAAAAGAAGAAAAAATAAAAATAAATAATCCTGATAAGTATCCATTGATTATCACTAAAATCTACAAGTCCTTGACGGTCCAGCATGACACACTATGGATGATCCAAGAATGTGTAACTATCCATTGTGCAACATTTTTTTCTTACAATAACAATGAGCCACATTTTCTTGGAAATACCCGAATAAAAGGTATTGGAAGGAAGATGTGTCCAGAACCGGTTTTCCCAGAAGATAATGTGAGGTTTACATGTAAAAAAAAAAAAAAAAAACTGCATTTCCTCCTTAAGAAGGGGCTGAAACAGTCTGCAGTAGTTTCAGCTCTCATTGTTCTCACTCGGGGTGGTATCAGGTGTACTTTGAACAGGCTTGTGTTTGGTTAAAACTAGCCTTGCGCAGGATGGGTGGGGTGAAGTGAAGTGTTAGAACAGACAAGGTGAAGTCTCCTGTTGGGATTCGTGCTCAGGCAGAGAGTGGGCTTGTATGGAATCCTCCAGCTCTGACTCAGGACTGCAAACTAAAAAACCGACTGGAAATACTGGTGTTGAAATCTCCTGAAAGCAGGATGGAGACGAGGCGCGAGGCGACAAAAATCCTCGTGAAGGGTCCCGAATATCTTCGAAAGCAGATGGAACGGGAGAGCGAGACGAAAGGACGCGTGAGTGCTGTAGAAAGGCTCGCTGCCAGCAAACTCAATTACGTCAAAAGCCAGCAAGTGGTCAACTCAACGCCGGAGCCGATTATCAGTATTGGCTCAGCTTCTGCGAGCAGCAATGCGTCTTCAAACCGAAGCTCGAACCGTTGTGCAAATCCCGTCTTGGGAAGTAGCTCATCTGGGCATAAAGGTGTTGCGCAACCTTGCCCGCTAGGGAAAGGGAATCATCTCAGCTACAGAAAACGACAAGACTCACTTCTACTTTACAGACAAAAATGTGAATTACTCCAAGGATCAGGAAATGACCAGAAACATCTTTTGATTCATAAGTTGCAGCTCAGTTCTGTAAAGAAAGGTGCACCATTATGTGAAGTCACTGACAAGGAATGTAAGACTGAAGGACCGTCAAAAAAAATTACCACACCTGGGGCGACAGCAAAGGAATGTGGCCTCCGTGTGGATGTTTCTGACCCAGACAAAAGGTCAAACGGCATGTCAGAGGAATGTAGCAACACAAGCAGTCAAACTGGGATGACTGGAGGTTTCCTTGCAGTTCCTGAAATTGAGAGAAGGTCTGGCAACAGGGTCGGCCGATCCCACTCTGACATCAGCTCCAGGTACTCCAAGAACTTTGCAGACTTTGATGCATTCTTTAAGTACTGCGGCCTGGACGGAGAGGTGATCGAGTCTCTGGGGAGGGAGAACTTCTCGGCTCGCTCGGACGACATCGCCATAAACATTCGGAGCGTCAGCATCTCCACGTCAGACGACGGTTTCTCCAAGGGCAGCGGTGACAGCGACGGGCTGCTCGAGGATGAGTTGCTTAAAAAAACACAACAAGGCACGTCAGTCATTGAGCGCAATGCTCGTATCATCAAATGGCTGTACAGCTGCAAAAATGCTGCAGAGACAGGAAAAAGGTTGAGAGAACTGAACTGATTGTTTCACAGGAGAGTTTTCTTTCCATTGCTTTACACTTTCTCAGCAATACAAGCTACAAGTAGTTTAAAGGTGTTTGTTTTGACCAGAAACACTGACTTTGTCTGCCAAAACTTACTCTATGAGCCCAATTCAAGTAAGATCTCTGAACAGAAATTAAAGGTATCTACTTTATACACAAACTACTGTTATCTTGGTATGTCATGTATGTTATCTTAATGTTGTATTACATCTTGAAAATAAATTAGTTTTTTAAACTTAACTGTGGGTTTTATGTATTTCTGTCAGGATCTTTTGTGTTTTGAGTTATATTTGCATGTGCTTACTTTTAAATTACTGTTTCCGATTTTTCCCAGTTTCCCCCGTTGCATCAGTTTACACTTCCTTCTTCTCCTCAGCTCCTGCCCTTCCCACACTCACCTGTTCCCAGTTGTCATTTTGCCCAGGTGTTTATCAGTCCATGTCCATAAAGTCCTTCAGCTTTCATAACGCATTTATTCTGGCATTGTGCAACATGCAACCTCTGGGTCTCCTCTATGTCTACGCCAGTTTTGCTAGTTTGTAGTTTTTGCAGCCATGCCAGTCTTTCGGTTTGGTTTAGTAAATTTATTTTTGTTTACTTTAGCACTTTGCGTTTGCATTCCTGAGTCCAATCTCAACAAACTGTGGCAATTTCAAAATGCATTTTTTATACTGAATTAAGATTGTACGCTTGTAAAATGCAAACAAATCAAAATGAGTCCTGCAGAATGTGGCATTACACGATGAATGAGCAGAAGATGCAAAGTTTTTTTTCTTATTATATATTATATGAATGCAGCGAAAAGAGTGTGCAGCTCATAATTAGTTCTAACAAATTAGTTTTAAAATAAATTTGGTGCAGATTCTTGTTCTAAAAACACAATTTTTCAACTAACTGAACACAAATCTGGTAAAAAAGTTTTTACATATTTAAATGTGAACTTCTTGTACAGAATAGTACTGCATACCCCAAATAAATTTTTTATTTTTGACCAACCTAAAACAGAAATCATTATTTTATTAGTTGCTCTTTAAATATCATTAAAACATATATTTTAAATGCTTTAAATAATAAATCTTGAGTCTATTGTTTATCAAAGCGTCTATAAAACATGAATATCTGTGGTTGTATAAAGATAAAAAGACTTACAGCTTTTGTTCCCTTGATCCTTGCCTGAAACATTTGAGGAATATGTCCATAAATTGTTTCTTAGCTAGACTTTCACCATCAAAGAGGCTCAAATTACAGTTTCTACGTAGACCGTCTTTTAAGTACATAATCCGATGAGTGCACTCCTCACTTTTCTCCAGGTGAAAGGTATGCATTCCATCACAAGCACAGACACACATGCCGTTACTAATATTAAGAAACGTCAGGCTGTGAGATGGACGGCCTGTTCTTGTTTGTTTCTTGTGTGGTCAAATGACAGTACTTAAACCGGTCGTTCAATTTATGTTCAAGTGGGCTAAAATAACATAAAAAGAAGTGCTCATATCTCCAGCCAAACTGTCAACATGTCCCTAAATTGTGTGAGAAGACTTTGCTTTAATAATGTGATGGGCTTATCTCCAGTGACCCAGTGAAACTGTATCTCTACTTACCTCCAACCTACACTGGCTTTGTCTCTCCAACGCTTTGTTTCTTTGCCAAGTTTCTTTGTTTGACTCTTAAAGGTTATAATATGAGGGGATGAAAGCAATAGAAGGGCTTGGTTGAATTAATTTTTTAACGGTACTACCACCCACTGTGGTTCTCTTTTGTGTGACTACAAACTATACCAGTATCTGTTATGCACTTCTTAGAAAGTAAATTTTACCCAACAATTATGGAAATACCTTCCATCTTTACAAACAACTAACTGTTTACAATCTGGCAAGTCATGTCACATTTACTTGTCCACTGATAAAATTTAGATTATTTTGACTGGGAAAATAAACAAATGAATTATACATATAAGTAGCTAAAGAAAACACAGTTAAACAAACGAGACAAAAATATGATACTTGGTCATTTATTTATTGAGCAAAATGATCCAGTATTACATATTTGTGAGTGATAAAAGTATGTGAACCTTTGCTTTCAGTATCTGGTGCGACCTTCCGTGCAGCAGTAACTGCAACTAAATGTTTCCAGTGACTGTTGATCGGTCCTTCTCACCGGCTTGGAGGAATTTTAGCACATTCCTCGGTACAGAACAGTTTTCATCCTCACTTCCTCGCTTCAGGTTCTTCCACAACATCTGTATTGGATTAAGGTCAGAACTTTGACTGGGTCGCTCCAAAACAAGAACTTTATTCTTCTTGAGCCATTCTTGCAAATGCAAAACATGCCTAAAACTAAATCAAATGATCAAATATTCATGTAAAATTTGGCGCATGTCTTTTAGCACATCTGTAATTCCACATGACATTAAAAAAATGTACATATTGGACTTGTTAGCTGTGAGTTGTGTGTTTTTAGTTAGCATTTTCAGTTAGCAATCAAGCTAACTGAACTCGGAGATTGGTTGCCTAGCAACAGCATCAGCTGGAGAGTACTGAAAATAAGTCCAATAGTTTTCAGGTTCTGCTCCAGTACTGCTGCACTGGAGAAACTGAACAACATAAAACTATTATATCGACTTGATTTCAGCCCAAACCATCCACCGCAGATATAAGGTTTGTATTTTATTGTTGTTGATATTATAAGTCTCATACAGTGTACTGTAGTTATCATTTTCTGCTAGCAAAGATGTTTAGCATAATAACATTTGTAACTTGCTAACTGATTAAACAAGGAGGAAGAGGTCTGTGCCTTTAGAATTCAAGGTGTTCAATTTAATTTTTAAAAGGAAACAACTGAGAAGTGAAACCTCTGTCCTCACAGCTTCATCAACACCAACTGGAGGACAGAGGTCTCCCAACCAGAAGCTCAGCTGTCCAGGTGGAAACAGCTGCAGGTAGAAAGGACTGTAGGGCAGCAGAAACTAGAAGAAGCCAAGATCTGAATTCCTATGAAGGTAATGTGAACTCTTCAAAGACTGAAGTCAGTGATGATGATGATGAAGCTAAACTGTTCCTGTCACATTTTTATCAACACCAAGAGGAAGACAGATGCAGTCCAGTCAGCAGCTCAGCTGACCAGAGAGAAGCAGCATCCAATGAAGAGGAGGAAAAAGCAACAGAAACTTCTATGACTTCATATCTGAATACGTATGAAGACTGTTCCAACTCTCCAGAGACTGAAGTCAATGAGTATGATGTAGAGACGGATGATGGGAACAATCCTGATTCCCAGCTAAAACATATATCAGACTCTGGGTCGATGACTGAAGATGGTAAGAAAAACTTGGACAGCATTGTTCCTAAGTCAAATGCAAAAACCATCAACAAACTTTTTAGCTGCTCTCATTGTGGTAACCTGTTTATCAACAACTTGTCTCTTCAGAAACACACGAAAAGTAATGCAAGACATAAGTCTTCAAGTTGTTTGGTTCGTAAGAAAGGTCTAAAAGTAGTAAAAAATGTACAAGTACAGTCATGCAGTAACATTGACACACTGAATCAATTCGGATATGATAAGTGTGGCAGAAGATTAACCAGAAAAGCACATTTAAAAACACATGAGAATCCACACTGGAGAGAAACCATTTGCCTGTGAACTTTGTGGACAAAGATTTAGACAACAGGCCCATTTAAACTCACACATGAGAATCCACATAGAAAACAAAGCGATGATTTGCAATGGCTCCTAAAACACACATGAGAAACTACACACGAGAGACAAATGCTGAGTGTTAAATATTAAGAAGAAGGACTTTAAGAGTTTGTAAGAGTTCACATGTAATCAACACTGAAAGATTCCAGAGTTTGATGGTAACAATATGAGTACTACTGAGTATACTGTCAAGAAATTAAACTTTTTTTTTAATTATATGTATATATTTTATTTTTTTCTGATTAGTTTTTCCCTTTGTGTTCAAGTTTGTTTTGTTTCCAAAGAATTGTCAGAACTACTGTCACTACAGACCTCTAGCTTTACAGCCAATTGATCTTATTTTTATCTGTATGAATACAAACGGCATTGTTGCAGCCAAATGTTAAATGGTGTAAAGATTGAAAACATTAATATTTTCATGTTCTAATGTTTGAATAACTTTCTGAAAAATGTTCTATGTTTTAATGTCATACCATATATATACTGTATACCCAATGTAATTTTAGTTCATTTTATTCTGATTCAAATGTGTGTTTTTTTATTACCATAATCTTTATCTGACAACAGTAGTTGTGGAAATATATAGACAAAATAAAAATTACTAAAAAGTTGTCTCTTATAGAATCAAACTTAAACATGCAGTTTTGCTTAATTGTTGCTGTTAGGTGCTGATCACCTATGTATATTAGGCATAGTAGCTGTAAATGTTTCAAAATGTTTAATAAATACAGGTAGTCCTCGACTTACGAACGGGTTCCGTACCTATAAACCGTTCGTAAGTCGATTTTGATGTAAGTCGGAACTCATTATACTGCACCGCAAACCCGTTCGTAAGTCCGGATTTTTGCCGTA
>JARVGS010000222.1:19959381-19969552 GCA_031762315.1 Hypsolebias antenori | reverse complement strand
TATTTTATATTGTTTATATTGTGTTTTTAATGCTGTGAAGTGTCCTTGGGTGTTTTGAAAGGCGCTAACAAATAAAACGCATTATTATTATTATTATTATTATTGTTATTATTATTATTATTATTAATATGTGACCTCTTGTCAATAATGTTTACCGGAACTGCTATGACATTTTTGAGACTGGAGATGTTTTAAAATTGTAACAAACCACTTTGTTCTTGGCCCCACTCAGACTAGCCGTAGCCTGTCTGATCAGAAATAACTCTGAGGTTGTTCAAAAAGTTATCTACAACAGATAAGATAATAACTGTCCAACGTTTTTCAACAGAACCTCCCTTCAAAGATTCAAAATAACCCCTTTGACCTTTTTGAAACATATTCCTGCATTCACATTTGTTGATTTATTTCACTTAATGTGTCAAGTTCATGAAGATTTTCACTACAGCTGCCCAGATGTTAAGTGAACATGTGCCAAACTCACCCTTTGCGATCAGCCAGTTTTACTCCTGTCAGCAAGAAGTGCTCATCATCCTTGGAGGAGAGCATCTTCTTCTCCCTCCTCTCCTTCTTGGACATGATCTTTTTCACCTTGGCCTCCTGACAAAAGAATAGACAGGGGGAAAAAACATAATTTTATATAAAACTGTAGCATTAAAAGTGTTTTCCTCATCAGTTACAGTTTAGGTTGTTACAGCTGATGTTTATTTTGGGGTGATTTCTGCTCGTAATGAGAGTTTGACAGGAATAAAGAGAGGCGGCTGTGTTCGGACTGATAATTGTTCATTTGTCTGAAATTCTTCCATAAGCCTTGCTGGCTTTACACAATCCAGTGGGAGTTACTCCACTCCCTCTGTAACTTCTGGTCCCCCCCATCAGAATTCCTCCCTAAACTCCTCAGTCTCAGCTGTCAAGGTCTTTACTCCTCCCCACATCCGTGTCTGCCTTTGCTTTGCTGTGCGCTCAGTACACAAAATATTATTTGATTAATGGGTTTAACCCCGGCGGCGCTTTCACTGAGCATCTTTTGTTTCAGTTTTCCCACCTGTAAGAAGGAGGCGAGTTCAAAAACCCTGAAAACAGTCAACAACGAAGAGCCTTTTCTTGAAGTCTGAGACGGGAAGCAGTTACTTATAACAAGCAAAACGTGCTGTTGGATCAGAAGGCATGCAGCTCCCAAACCAAACAGGAGCAGCTTCAGTAAGACGCATCGCCGGACCGGGCTTCAGAAGGTTCAAGTGTAGGTTAAACCAACGTTAGCAGAACCTTTTGTCTGACGAGTAAACAGGCTGTGAAAGATGCTGATAAATGGCAAAAACAAATACCCTCCTCTCACCTGTTATTGCAAAAACACATGCCTGTGGGCAAACCAGCTGCAAGATTTCATCGTTAAATAAATATGTACAAGTTATAATCTTACGTATTTCAAAACTTTATATCTGCTCTGGCTCTCTTTTTTCTTCTTTCTTCTGAATAAAACCGAGCAGATTCAGAGGAGCTTCGATGAAAAGCAGACGTAGAAGCAGAGGGGAAACCTACTTTAAGTGAGGGTGTGTGAGAGCCTGTAGCTAAACTCTAGCTGTGTATCCTGCACGCTCGCTCGTACAGAGGCTGGCCTATTCGCTGTTTGCTGCAGACTGAAAGCGGCTCAGTGATCAGTAAACTCTCCGACCCAGAAGGTAAACCAAGCAGGCCCCTGGCTCGCTGTAAGGGGGATCATTACCTCCAGCTCCACGCCTGGCACAACAATGCTGCCTTTAATTAAGCTAAATTCTTTCAGGAATAACTTTCTACTAAGCAGCTGAATAATTTTAGGATCTTTTATTTAACAAAAAGTTAAAAACAAAATAGAAATACATTTAGAATACATTAAACTGGGTTATGGCTTTTGAAGGGGAATTACAGCACTGAAGGCAATAGTTCAGCTGTTTTTTTATTTTTTTTGCTTTTAGAACAACCTCAGTTTGACAGAAAGGTTTAACTTTGACTGGACCTGACTGCTGCTGTGAAAAGGGACAACACAAAGTTGAATTACTGCCGACAAAAGTCCTCCATCCAGTCCTAGACATTTCAAGGCAGTATGAGCAAATGCTATTTTATAAACCTTTATACAGCTTTTAGTTTGCATGAGCAGTTATTGAGACAGAAATATTATGAAACGGAATTACTGCTGCTATTTGTGCTTGCAAATAAACATCAATCTCTATGTAAAGAACCATGTGATGTAATGTTAATGGCAATGTAAATGTTAATAACATAATAATTCACATGAACCACTATAACAGGACTATTCAGCTAAGTTGCTCACGGGGCCACGGACGGCAAGAGCTCAGGGTCCAGACATCCATAGTTATTGTAATGAAGTAAGTTTGTTTTCTGGTTTAAAATCTAGTTTTATTTTAAAAAAGAACCCATTAGTGGGCCAAACATAGCTCACCCATAGGCCTGATTTGTTTAATTTAATAATTTACAGTCATTTACAGTCACCAGTTCACAGTTTATCACCAAGCATGTTTTTTAGAATGGGAGAGGAAGCCAGAGTACCGAAAGAAAACCCACACATGAATGGGGAGAACATGTAAACTTCATGCAGAAAGGCCACAGCAAGAGTTGAATCCAGAACCTACTTACTGCAATGAAACAGTGCTAGCTGTGTCACCCCCTCCAAAAGATCTTATTAGCTACTGCTTTCATGTCAGAATTGGTGTTGCTTTGTCACTTGAAATCTTTTCATTTTTACATGTTCTCTGAATCTACTACAAATAAATATTTCCTTGGCTGAATAAATAAGACGTTAAAAAAAAGGACAGCATCAAAGGTGGCAATCTCCAAAAGTGTGGCATTTTGAGACACTGTAAAAACAGTTTGTTTTCCTGTTACTGTCTTAAAGGGGCTGAGATGGTGTAGGCCAACCGACCTGGGACCAGAATGTTGCAGGCTCAACTACCCACCAGGCTCGCAATGTTGTGGTGCCCCTGAGCAAGATGCCCAATCCCTAACTGCCCCCAGGCACTTACATAACTGTCCACTACTCTACCTGGGTGTATCTCAGGTGTGTGGGTTAAATGCAGAAAACTAATTTCGTCATTAGAAACATACAATGACAACACATGACATTTTACTTCAGCATCTTAAATCACCTATTCAGAAATGAGACGTCCATCAGCATGAACTTTGACCACCAGTAGAGCCACGACTCAAACTGTGCTTCAAACTAATCTAACATTTTCTTCCAGGCCTCCTCGAACACTTTCTCTGACCTAATATGAGCATAAAACACCAAAGTGTATCGGAGCTGTAGCCATCCACAGCTTCCAAGCAGCCGGTGGCTATTTTCAGCCTTGTTTTTCCTTTGTAGATTGTTCCAGTCTAAAAAGCACAGCTCCTCAAAAGAATGCTGCGCTTCCTTCCCTTCTCCGGTCCGACCATCCAACACTCACAAACAGCACAGGTCAAGAAATGTTTCCCCTGAGCGCGGTGGCGTACGGTCACTGTAGGTTAAATCAGGCAGACAAGCCGAGGTTAGAGACGTCGCCTGGTTTGCTTTACACATGAAGAAGAAATTTAGCTCAAATACACGTTGGAGTAAACATTTCTGTCAGCACAGCCATCTCTAATGAGCAGCGTGATGACAGAAAATATACGAATGCAAATCCACAAGCATAATGGTCCAAGTGCAAATGGGCAACAATGTCATGAATGAATTAAAACCTGAACCTTTCATCAACCACAAGTTTACCAGTTGAATATCCTTTTAAAAGGTAACTAGAGGAATTGCATTTCCTGTGAAAATGCAGAATGCTTAATGCAGAAGAACTTGCTGAAAACTAGCTGAAATTAGCTGAAAACAGCTGAAATGTAGCTGAAATGAAGAACTAGCCTTAAGTAGTAGAAGAAAACAAAGAACACATGTTTGCTGAATTAGGTTTATATAAGCAGTAATGAGCACAAAAATTAGGAAATTAGCTAAAAAAGCTAAAATTTGCAAAAACTTAGCTAGAATATTATAATAGCTGAAAAGGCAGAAAAACTTAAACTATCAGAATGAGGTTGAAAGAGATGAAATTAGTTTAAAAAAAGGGGTAGAATTAGCTTAAAAGGCTAACATTAGCATAAAACAACCAAATAGTAGCTGGAATAGCAGAAACTAGCAGAAAAAAGCTGAAATGAGCATGACAAGCTGAAGTTAGTATAAAGAAGTTAATCAGCCTGAAAGTATCAGAAATTACGTACTAGGAGAATTTTAAATTTATCTGAAAACTGTTGAAATTAGCTAAAAAATAAAAAAATTTAAAATTTAAAAATAAAAAAAATACAAACGTAGCTGAAATGGCAGAACAAGCTTAAATTTGCGTAAAAAGCAGAAAGTATATGTTTGCCCAGTTAGGCTGAAAGAAGCAGAAATGACCACAATTTTTTTTTTAAATAATCTTAAAAATGCTGAAATTGGAAAAAAAAAAAAAAACCACAGCTGAAGAGTAGCTTAAAAAAGGCAGAATAAAAGCTGAAATTACCAGTAGGAAGTGGAGAGCACATTTTTGCTGAATTAGGCTGAAAAGGTTTAAATGAGTGCAAAACGTGGAATTAGTTGAAAAAGCTAACATTAGCATAAAAACAGTTAAATAATACCTTAAATAGTAGGAAAAAAAACATGCAGAAAAAAATCTGAAAGGAGCATAGCAAGATGAGATGAGCAGAAATACGTTTTTTTTTTTAAAGCACAAAAATGTTGTAGTTAGCAGAAAGAATCTGAAAGGAACACAAAACAATTGAAAAACAGCTGAAATTAGCTGAAAATAACAAAAAATGTTTAAATTTGCACAAGGAAGCTGAAAGAAGCTGAACCAGAACAAAATGTGAAAGGAGCAGCAGAAGGTTATAAACAGATCTAAAGATACGAAGGATGTAAAATGAGCTAAATTCTTTTTCTATTAGGAAAAAAGTGGCAGAAAAGGCTAAATACATCAAAAAGCTAAAGTTGTACCAATATCCTGACAGAGCTGAATGTTTTGAAATATGATTTGTTGAAATAGCACAAAAATTGTGGAACGAGAAAGATGCCGAAAAATGTACAGAAGAAAAATGGATCCAACAAGTGTGAATGCTTCATAAACATTCACACAATAATATAAGTTTAGAATGAGGCAAACTGTTTTGTGTCATACTTTTGTTTTATGCTGTTTTACATGAGTGTCAGCAGTAAACATGAACTTTCTGATGGTTATGAATTTGCTCGTTGACGTGTCACCTCAGATTACCTCCACAGACAGAGGCTTCCTGAATAATCTAGCCTGAGACCTGATGTGGTTCAGCTCTTTGAACTGCTGGGTTTGCTTGAACTTGTGCTTCTGTTTTGTTGTAGCTTGTCTTCATTTCACGAGCAGTCACATCAAGTGTAAACAACGTTTAATAATGATTTTCGAGGTGCACGGTTTCTTCTTTGTTGCACAATGTCTGATGTGACGAACAGCAGCCCCTCACAGGAACTATATAGCTGCAGTACAAAATCATAGTCATAATACAATGTGTTTGTTATTAAATACTAAAGATGCACTCAGGTTGTTGTGTCTTATACTAACAGTGTGTATCTTTGGCAGAGACCCCCACCCCACCTCTTCTCCTGAAGTTTCCCTCAGTGTAGCCAAACAGCAGGCGATACTGAGGGAAACACTGGACAATTTTTTTATTAAAACTTGTAGAAAGTAATCAATGGATGCTCATCTACAACTGATTAACTTTAATGCCAACTCAATTCAAGATGGCCGCCACAATCAACTCAGCTTGGAAAAGGCTAAAAATGACTAATTCAGTCAAATATTACAGTTAAAATTGTTGCAGCCAAGAGTCATTAAAGACACATTCCAAGTGCTATCATGGCCTGAAGGTTTTTAACTGCAGCATTTATCTTAATAATCACAGAAAATATGTTTAGCCAATAAAATAATGGTTTTAAAATTTGGTGGTATTTTAAAATCAAGTTATTTAGTGCAACTGTACAATATGATGAAGCATATTAACAGTAAAAAAAATACAAATGTTGAGAATCAAGAGAAAATGTTTGTGCTTTTATTTGCCTTCAACTACATACTTTTTTCTTTTTATGACATAATACATTACTACAGCAGTTGATATATCGTATTTTTCGCTATATAAATCGCAGTTTATTGCATGAATTTACATGTCCTACGACTTATACAGCGAAGCAACATATTTGTTTTTTCCCACATTTCTAACCCAATTTTTGGCTGAGATGTGACAACTTCATTTATTCTGACATGGAAAATATTGAACACTACCATTTTCACCCACTAGAGGGCCCTCGACTATTATGGCAAGCCAAGTGTCTCATTTATAGGTACAAATGGCTATTAATGGGACACTTGGCTTGCCATACCACCCCACCTTCGTCTCGCTCTGGAACTCCTGGCGCAAACGTCAAATCAGCTGCATTTCGCCTGGGTGGCGTGACGAAATGCAGCTGATTTGACCGTCAGAGTGCATTTATTAAGTAAAAGCTCAACTGAGACACACCTTTGCTATAATGTCGAGCAAACAAATAATTGCTTTTAGGTGGTTATTTTGTTAAATTTTGACAAAATGCATGGCAAATCCTCCCTCTGCAAACAATTTTTTTTTTAAGTGTTAATCTTGTTAAATTCTTGTTAAAGTCCTCCCCTGCACACTCCCGCGGCCGCCATTTGGTAGCCATTCGATTTTTGGCACAACACCGGTCCATGTTTCCGGGTTGTCAGCGGTGATGCATAATAGATGTGACTTATACGGTGGTGCGACGTGTACGGCGGTAAGTACGGTAATCAAAATAGTCAAATTTGTGGTAAAAATGTGTCGAAACGAAACAAACAATAGCAATTCCAGCAATTCTCGTGTCTTACATTCCTTTCTCTCTGCACAGCAACTAATCTGACATTGTACTGAAAATGAAACGTTGTTCATAAAAGAGCTAAATGACCATCCTGACCTCGTTTCCCTGCTCCGTCCTTGGGTAAGACCAACAATACAAGCATGCACCATAACAAGACACGGTTCAGGTTTCCAGAGATCAGCTTGAGGCTGATAAGCGGCGTGTTTACAGACAAACACTGCAGCCACAGCAGTTCTCTGAACCTCCAGGTTTACATCAGCTGCTCTGTGAAGCACAGCTCAGTGGAAACTGTCCGGCCGACTGTACAGATGGGAATCAGCGGCACTGATGTTTACAGCAATACGATCTTTAGGTGATAATGTGGGATGTTGTGGGTGAAAAGATAAGATGTCATAAAGGTGAAAATGGTTTTGAAGCAGTTTGTGTTTCGTCTTCAGAGCTGTAAAGTCGCTGTTTACCTTTGTTGCCGTGGCGACGGTTTCCTCTTCCTCATCTTCTCCTGTGTCTTTCTCCTGCGACACACAAACACGGTCAGAGAAAACTCAAAAGGCAAACAGTCATACCATCCATGCACGTAGAGCTCGCGCTTGTCAGGAGTGTGTGCACATTTTCCTGTAAAAAGCAACAGTTTTTATGCTGTAACTTAAACACGCGCTGGGCTTGGAGTCTGGGATGGAGGGATGGAGGGATGGACAAAGGGAGGACAGGCTAGAAAAGAGAAAAGAACTGAAATCTGAGGATCAGGTTTAAAGAGAAGAGGCAAAAAAAAAAAAAAAAAACCTCGTCGCATTAATGTTGCACCTCCCTGTGTGGACTTAACAGAGTTATTTTGTTTTTATTGTGTTTCATTATTTAAACTTTTTTTTGTTTACATCTTAATTTTGTTGAAAAAGATAACGGTGAATAACTGAATTATTAATCAATGCAAAGCTTTGTGCACATGAGACAACGCCGTGTATTTATAACCAATTACCAGTTGGGAACATAAAGATGCTCCAGCCTAAAGCCCACAATTTATTTATTTATTTATTTTGAGAAATTAAAAAATAAAAAAATAATTAAATGCACAAGTTCTTCAAGGGATTGTTAAATTTATGTTTAGTTCTAAACTCTTGCAGCTCTGTCCTCCATTTAAAATATTGCTGCATTTAACAAAAATGTTACTCATAAAGACATTAAAATATACGGTATGCTAAATTATTGTATTTATCAGACTATAAGGCACACTTAAAATCTATTAATTTTCTCAAAAATCAACAGTGAGCCTTATAATCCGGTGCACCTTATGTATTAATTTGGGTTGTGCTTACTGACCTCAAATTGATTTTATGTGGTTACTGTGAATGAGTTGAATAAAGTTTGATTTATCTGACGGTTTTGTTTCGCTTACGGTATACTGTATAGGATACCGGTACTAAAAAAAACTTTTAAAACCACACCAAAGTTTATCACTTCAAAGGTAACGATTCATGTCAACTTGCCAATACAATTATTTTAATAGATGACATCAGCCCCAAGCCTAATTTTATTTTTTCAAACAACAGTAAAATTTGGGGCCCACTGTAGCTCGGCGGTCAGTGCCGCGGTTTCATAATCCTGAGTCTGCAGGTATGAGCCCAAGTCGTGTGAGGAAGGACGACTTGTGTAAAACAATTGTCAAATCTTTTACACATTTGCTCGCAGCGGTGACCCCTGAAGAAGGGAGCAGCCCAAAGAAGAACAACAAACATTAAAGTTTTACGTCTCTTTTCTATTTTTAACTATAACAACAACAAAAAAGATTCCTTTGCAAACAACTTGTTTCTATTCATTGTACATTTTGCAAAATTTTATTTATTCTGAGACAACATTAAAAAGTCTTGATGCACAATATTAGCTACACTAAAGTAGGCAAACACCAATACACAATATAAAAAATAACATATGTTTATTATTCTCATGACTGAAACCTGTATTACTATTTTTAGATTTCTCTATGCAGCAACTTCCTACTAATTATATGGAAAACAAGCTGACAGAAACATAAAGTGTGATTATTTTTTACTAGAATAATCCTCCAAAAGACTTATCTGACTTTAAAAAAAAAACAAAAGGAGAGATAAAAAGAAATCATCAGATGTTCAGACTCCTGAAGTTGAGCCAGAATTCCTACAAAATGATTAAAGCTTTAAGATCCTCGAACATCTAACAACTTTATGGGAAGGAGGAGGAAAAACTATGGCTGGACAAGTCTGAACAAAGTCTGCCCCACATAAACTGATCAAACACACACACACACACACACACACACACACACGGAGAAAAACAGATAACTAGCAAGAAAATAGTTACTTGAGAACAAAGCCTTTTTTTATTTTTTACTTCTTTGTTGGTCGTTTCTGTTGCCGTATTTTAAAACCCAACAAACTTAATTAAACAAAATGACAACTGCTCAAATCCTTCAAACCTTCACAGTCTCCAAAATCAAGGAGCTGCAACATCCAGGGGCGTCACCTTCAGGGGGACAAATGGGGGCCACTGATAATCTTGGGGTGGCAGACCAAAACCAAAAGCCGTAACATAATTTTAGTATCTAAAAAAGCTAAGTCTGGTCCTCTGGCCATTCAAAAAAACAAAGCAAAACAAAGAAAAAAAAATTGTAGAAACGTTTCGTCTTTCGTCCGAAAGACTTCCTCAGTCTGAGATGCTGTAGTCAGCTGAGCATGCATCAGGGTATAATTTTAGTAGTTTTATTATGTTTTTATGAAATCACCATCTGGTTTAGGACTATTTTTTTAAATAATACTTTTACAGTTGAGACCACTAAATTAGAAACACAGTCCCTGCTCAGCTTACTGAAACTTGCGCTCTCCTAAATGTATATTTATCAAAATATATATTATGTAGCGCCACAGTGGTGCGGTTGGTAGAACTTGCATGTTCTCTATGTACATGCGTGGGTTTTCTTCAGCATCTGGTTTCCTCCCACAGACCAAAAACATGCATGTTAGGCTGATGGGTAACTCTAAATTGTCTCTATAGGTGTGAGTGAGAGAGTGAATGTTATCTCGTTTGTCTCTCTGTGTCCCTGTGATGGACTGAAGACCTGTCCAGGGTGTCCCCTGCCTCTCGCACAGTTACTGATGGATATGGGCACCAGCACAACCCAGTATGAAAGAAGCGGGTAAAGATGGATAGATTAATGGATGTATAAATAGATGGATGAATAAATGGATTGTCAAGTTAGGTGGATGAAAAGAGGTTTTGAGGTCAGACAGACTGCACATGTCTGGTGGAGGTGGACATTTAATA
>JARVGS010000222.1:19913577-19923686 GCA_031762315.1 Hypsolebias antenori | reverse complement strand
TGGATTATATTTAAGCAACACTTTTTAATTATATTTGACTTTTATAAAGCTATTTACTTTTTTTTTTTTTTTTGCCTTGTATATTTAGAGCAGCTATGAAAATGGCCAACATCGACCACTGCTTCGACCACATGTTTACCAATCCAAAGGATTCTCACGGGGTGAGTGTGCAGCTGCTGTATTGAAAACTTGCCGAGTCCTATTAACAGATAATGAGGTCAAACCTTTCCTTACCATGCAGAAACCCCTGACGAGTGACCGCGAAGGTGAGCTTCTGTACTTCGGTGACGTCTGTGCAGGACCCGGAGGCTTTTCGGAGTACATCCTGTGGAAGAGGCGCTGGCACGCCAAGGGCTTTGGCATGACGCTGAAAGGTCCCTGTGATTTCAAACTGGAAGATTTCTACGCAGCTCCGAGCGAGCTGTTCGAGCCTTACTATGGTGCGTTAATTAAACCTTCACATCACAGCAAGGAGAGAAGGAGATGCAGGTTATGTTTCAGGCAATAAGTGATTTAAAGAATGACCTCCTTGTATCTCAGGTGAGGGCGGAGTGGATGGAGATGGTGACATTACTCGGCCTGAAAACGTGACTGCGTTCCGTAACTTTGTTATGGAAAATACAGAAAGAAGAGGGCTGCACTTCCTCATGGCAGATGGGGTAAGATTTTTTGAAGAGTTTGACTTTTCTTTTTTTTTAAGGATCCGAAAACACTAATCAGTCTAATTCTAGTGTAACCTGTGCCTTTGTTAGGGTTTCTCTGTGGAGGGTCAAGAGAACCTGCAGGAGGTTCTCTCTAAACAACTGCTGCTGTGTCAGTTCCTCACTGCTCTCTCTACACTTAGGCCAGGTTGGTAAATGTTGGTTGATCAAAGAGTCATGGGGCGTACTTGTTATTTTATGACGTCAGTGCACATTTTTTATAGCAATGATTATTTTGTCTCTTTTCTTCCAGGTGGCCATTTTGTCTGTAAAACATTTGATCTCTTCACTCCCTTCAGTGTTGGCTTGGTCTACCTCCTCTACCTCTGCTTCGACAGGATTTCACTATTCAAACCCGTCACCAGTCGACCTGCCAACTCAGAGAGGTGGGCTCTGTTACAGTGTGTAATAACCAGACATGAAAAACTCCAACGTACTCTTAATTTAATGCAAATTTAACTCATCGTTATGGATGCTAGACCTGGGCCTGTCACGATAAACAATAAATCAATCACATGATGAATGAAAATTATCTACTTCATTTTCATTTTTCGGCTTTATCCTTTCTTCGTGTCTCTCTCTTTCTACTGAAGACACTGGATGACAAAAAGCTCAACAATGTTCTTCACTGACCCCTCCCTTTCTCTTTTCCCTTTAAAATCCATTTTAACCATCCAACCTCGTGTTTTTGGATTGTTAAAAGCAGCTACGCTGAGAAGCTAAGCTACAAGCTAAGCTAACAGGCCGACCTCAGGGAAAAAAAAACTCTGTCTTGTCGAAGCTCCAAAATTCACAGTTGAAACCTGTGCCTTTGTCTAAAAAGTTGTTTGTTTTTTCTGAAAAAAGAAAGTGAGAACTTGTTTACTGATTTTTTATTAAAAGCTTTGTGTGACAAATGCTGTGCTAAAGAGCTCAAACCACACCGAGCAGCCGCCATTTTGAGAACCAAAAAAGAAGGAGACAGCCCATGTCACGTCAAGGGGCCTCTCTCCCATTTTTCTTAAAGGGACATGCTGCTCGCTCCCTCACTATCCATCCATTGGTTCAGACAGTCTTATACTGCCATCCAGTGGTCAAAAAAAGGTACTACCCTCAAAACAAATGAACCAACATTTCTTCTTAAATTTAACAATGACTAATTATTGTAAAATTTCAAACAAAATTATCGTTTGTCGCACTAATTTCTGAGACAGTCGCCCAGCAAAATTTATTATCGTGACAGGCGTAGCTAAACCACAGAACGCTCTGAAATAGTTATGTCATTCATTCAACCTTTATTTAGGCAGGTTAATCTCATTGAGCATGCATTTCTTGTATACAGCATTTGAGAAATAAGCAAAATAACTAAAAAATAAAATCTCAACTGAACAATATGCATAACATTTTGATTTTCTTGTTTTTTAGGCAGTAATACAGTTTTTTTTCCTTTCAGGCAAACAATCTGTGTACTAGATGATTACCATAGTTCAGTTCTTCAGTCCAGAAAGACTTCTTCATATATTATAATGGAGACAGGACCAGAAACTAGAAGCTGAAGCTACAAAGGGCGGGTGCCCCCTAGTGGCTGGCTACAGTACAATTTTAAGCCTTCTTGTAAAACAGATGGGACGTTTTCCTACTAAAGAATAAAATACACATCAGATTATATTTTTAGGTGTTGGCTCTTGTAGATTCTTGTATTTCTAATCTTGATGCCGTTTTTTTTTTTTTTTTTTTTTATGGGCAGATTTTTATTAAGTTTATTTTCAGTTAGTTAAATGAGGCTTTAAAACAGTGTCACATTTCACTGTGAGTTACAGCGAGACACCCTGTTAGCGTGTTCAGAGGGTGTGCAGGTGGGACTTCTTGTAACGATGGTACAGTCCCATGTGTGGTGGCTTCAAAGAATAATACACAGCAACACAAAAGAACCTGACATTTTTGCTTCAATATTGGACAGTGGACGTTATGGAGTCACTTTGTCCAGCTTTTTGTCAATGATTGCTTGTCTATTGTCACTAAGATGCTGATCTGTTGTCGCATTTCCACCAACAGGTACGTCGTGTGTCGAACCCTGAAGCCGGGCTCTGACGCAGTCAGACAGTACATGTTCAGAGTGAACCTGAAACTGAACCAGCTCAGGAACAAAGACACAGATGTTACAGAAGTGGTTCCGCTGAGCATCATAAAGGACGATACTGACTTTCACCAATTTATGGTCAACTCCAATGAGAAGTAAAAAGACAGTTTTCTTCAAGTCTTTAAGGATGGAGTATGAAACGGTGTCGCTGACAAAAACTTTTTTCCTTCTGTCCGCAGCCTCTGTGCGGTCCAGATCAAGGCCTTGGCTAAAATACATGCTTTTGTTGTAGAACCGTGAGTAAACACAGTTAAACATGTTACTGATGTTTTATTTTGAATAACAGGAGGCTATTTATGTCTGAGACTGACTGTGTTGCATTGTGGGAATATCTTTAGGACGCTTTCAGAGCCAAGACAAGCTGACATCAGGAAGGAATGTCTGAAGCTGTGGGGGGTGAGCGGAGCAACTCTTCTCATGCTAACAGACTGAACTGTCTATACTTATGCTTTCAAGTATTTTCAATAACTTGGGTTTGTTTATTGGTATTTTCAGGTACCAGACAAAGCCAGAGTCGCTCCTTCTTCATCAGACCCAAAATCAAAGTTTTATGAATATATTAAGGTCAGATAAAGATGTTTGAAGTAAAAAAATAAAATAAAAGTCCCGTGAAAGTCATCAAATTAGTGTTTTCAGTTTGTTAATCATGAAAGGCAAACAAAAACAAAACAAATACACAACTATTGTTTGAGCTTAGCGTTACTGGTAGTTAATTTGGCCTTTATTTTTTATTACAAATAAATTATTTATAAATATTTCTAAAAACTGTTTTTGTTGTTACAGGGTTTCATGAACAGATATAACTGTATCATCAGCGTGACAATGAAAATGTATCCCATGCTGTTTAACAACTTTACCTAATGGACGCATATATAAGGTAAAGAGTATTCGTCCAAGCACTGAACCCTGAGGAACTCCATGACTAACTTTCGTGCATGAAGAAGATTCATGCACATTATATGCTTCCGTTAGGTAAAGTTATTAAACGTGAAATTTTTTTATTGCTATACACACTGTGGCTGTGGCTGAGTGGTTAGCGCAGTCGTCCTCTAATGCAAGACTTGGGGGGTCGATTCCACTGGCAGTCACATGCCCAACTGTCCCTGGGCAAGACACTGAACCCTCCATTGCCTCTGATGTGTGTCCCATCGGTGTATGAACGTAATAAATGTGATTATTCTTTGTACAGATCTAGTAGAGTGCTGTATGAATGGGTAAATGCCAGCACAGATCGTTGTGTAAAGAGCTTTGAGTACCTTGATAAGATGGAAAGGTGCTATACAAGTACGATCCATTTACCATTTACTATGTTATTCCTCAGAATTCAGATGTGGATTTGTTCCAAAGTAAGCTCACGCCACTTGACTCCAGCACGCTCAGCAAGCTGCGGACGATCTTTGACTACAGGTGCATTGTGGGAGGCGGGGAGCAGATCTTTCTTCTTGCGCTGGGGGTACGTATAAAGAGACGGCAACTCTTGGACTGTTGTTTTCCTCCTAGAAGTAAACATTATCAATAAACACAGATATGCAAAGATTGTCCTTTTCCCTGTTTTGTTGTGTAGAAGTCTCAGATTTACACATGGGATGGGAAGATGCCCGTGCGCTGGACGAAAATAGAGAATTTCAAATTAGAGCTGCCAAGAGATACGCTTCTCAGTGTGGAGATTGTTCAAGAGCTGAAGGGCGAGGTGAGGAGGAAAGAAGAAAAATGATGTGTCAACCTTCTATGGTTTAAAGAAACATTTCTACTAAAAAGAAACTGTCCAGATGACCTGATTGAGAGTTATCAGACTTCTATGGTTTACTTTATTCGCTGTAGTTCTTGCTACATGAATCTTTGCAGATGAATGGAATTATAAAGCATTTCAAACAATCTGCATAACTAACGACAACAATTAGATTGCATTCATCATCATTAATTCAAATTGTCTCTTGTATACTGTTACACCTTTTTGTTTTTCAGGGTAAAGCTCAGCGCAGAATTAACGCTGTTCACGTCATGGATGCTCTGATACTTAACGGCACTGACGTCAGAGATCGGCATTTCAACCAGCGGTGAGAAATAATCTCCTCTTCTTCTAGTTCCCAGACTTTTTGTTTTAAAACTCCAAATATTCGTGTTATCTAAAGTGAAGTTTAGAGATGTTTTTATTTATTTAATGTGGGTTATGTTTTCTTTCTTAAAGCTTATTTCACTTTTATTAAAAAGGGAAATATAGTTAAGCTGTTTTGTGTGATTTATGCTATCTTTAAAACGACTTTACTAATAATTCAGTTTTTGTCTTGGCTTTTCAAGTCATATTTTTCTAAATGTGTCTTTTTTTTTTACAGAAATCTGCAACACTAAAATATCATCTAGAAATGTGAAAATGACATTATTACTTGCCTTAGTTGAAGAAGTTACACTTTTTTTTTTTAACTTCCAGCATCCAGATGGTGGAGAAGTTTGTGAAGGCGGTGGCTAAACCCAGCAGACCAGACATGAACCCCATCAGGTACAAACTGGAATTAATTTAACCAGTCTGACTGCTGCTTTGTCATTTATGGACGGGTTTTTATCTAACTGAAAACACCGAGCAGCTCAGGAGAAAGAGTTGAAGGTCACCTAAAGTGGGGGGCCAAACTCTATTAGCGGTACTGTTAATATTAATGTTTAAATAATTTAATTTCAAACACAATTAAGACAACGTTTTAAAAATAAATGTATATGAGTTATTAAAATATAAAATAAGTTCTTTGCTTTTTTCAGAGTGAAGGAAGTTTACAGGTTGGAGGAAATGGAGAAAATCTTTGTCAGGTACGACAATCTGCTCTTCGTTAGATACAATGAGGCATTTATATTTATAGTTTTTGCTAAATAAGCTTTTTTTTTTTTTTTTTTTACACGTCAAGCTTTTTTTTCTTCTTTTTAATAGGAAAAGATCATCTCAACTAGTGTTCTTTCTTTTCCAGACTGGAGATGAAGGTAACAAAAAGTTCTGGAGGCGTTCCTCGTCTGTCCTACACCGGCAGAGATGACCGACATTTCCTTCCCACTGGTCTTTACATCATTAAGACTGTCAATGGTTTGTACTGGTGCTGTAATATACACTTTAAACATCTTGGAGGGAGTGTGGCAACATTAATGGGTTCGTTTAACAACTGCTGATTTTCTCAATTTTTTTTCCCGTCCCCACTTCAGAGCCGTGGATGATGGCTTACAGCAAAAACTCCAACAAGAAGTTTTTCTTTAACAAGCTAACCCAGCAGTCAACGTACGACATGCCACCAAACGCTGCTGCTCCTTTCCAGTACGTACCGCTCGATTCAGATTTCTGCTCCGGTATCTGCAAGTAGGATGAGGACCTGCCCCTGAATAGTTTTTTCTGTTTTCTCCTCCAGCGTTTGCCACTCCGAGCGACTCTTCTGGGCCTGGGTGGACGGGGTCATAGTTCACGACTCTCAGACCCGGATGGACTCTGAGAAACTTTCCAAAAATGACGTTTTATCCTTCATCCACCAGCATCACCAGCACTGAGCGCGTCTTCAGCTGTTCAGGGTGCACTCACTCATGGAGCATGCAGAACTTTGGACAATGAAGTACCCGATAAATAGTTGATTTGATCATGAAAGAACAATTAGGTCTTTACATTTAAATGTTTTTTATGTTATTGTTTGGTTGAAGGTCGAATAATAAACAGCTTTATGAGCATTTTGAGTTGAGAGGAGTTGTGGAGCTGAAGTAAAAAAAAAACTGTTTTTGTAGCAACAATGACTGAACTAACCGGTTAGCCTCCCCAACCTTTCACTGCCTTCTGCTCTAAACTGACTGACCTCATCGTAGAGCAACAGATGCTGCTGCTCTAGAGCCAGTCTTTTTTCCATCCGGTCCTCCGTCATCATATTTGTGTGTTTCCACGGATCACAGTTAAACTTTGTCTTTAACCACAGACTATTTGCTGCGAGTTAAACAAGATGGTGGTTTCCTTCAGGCTTCTTGTTGCTTCTGGACACCAAAAACTACGTTCGTTCCGCTCTGGCTTCCCTCATCGTCATTTCAACTGATCAGTTGTAGCAGCTCTCTTCCATCTGAAACTTTTACAAGTGTTTTGTTACTTTTAGGTCGTCTTTTTGGGGTGACCGTGCCTCGAGTGCTCTAAAAGTTGTTTTAAATGCTGCAAATGACCTGTTGTTCTCATGTTGGATGAGCTCACTGATGGATGTAAATAGGAACGGAGTAAATAAATGAAAGATGCCACAATGGTTTTAGAACTTGATGAAAATGAACTAAAGGTGAAATTTTGACCATTATGCCTTCTAATTTCCATTAAACTAAATATGCACAGCATGTAGTTTTATTGCACTGAACATTTATTTGTTTAGTGATAACTAGTAAATATAAAGCGATGTAGCATTTATAGTCGGCTAATTTGTGATGCCGGTCTTTTTAAAAGAGCTTACAATCAAAATGCACACAATAAAAACACAACTATTGAGGTTAAACAAAGCAAATCTTTTAATACAACCATGTATAAAAGAAGCTACGACATTCATGACTATGTTGTAAGAAGCTGATTCAGCTTCTAACATTCAGCCAATCAGTTTAGTTTGAGCTTCACGTGTCACAAATTCCTTTGTTTACCATGAGTTTACAAAATCCTTGGCTCCTGAGAGGGTTCATGTAAAGTTCCCATTAGATGCTCTGAGTCAGTGAGTCAAATTTATTGTATGAATGTTTGAAGCATTCACACTGTTGAGATACATTCTTCTGTGTTTTTTGTCATCGTTCTTGTTCCACAATTTTTGTGCTATTTCAACAAATCGTATACCAAAACATTCAGCTTGTTCAGGACAATCCTGTTTTGACTTTTTGTACTGGTGCAACTTTAGTGTTTTTAAACATTTAGCCTTTTCGGCCACTTTTTTCCTCCCAAAATGAATTGAGCTCATTTTTCATCCTTCATATCTTCAGATCTGTTTACAACCTTTTACTGCTCCTTTCACGTTTTGTTCTGGTGCTTCTTTCAGCTTCTTTGTGCAAATTTAAATATTTTTCAGCTAATTTCAGCTGTTTTGTGCTCCTTTCATGATCTTTCAGCTAACTTCAGTATTTTTGTGCTTCTGAATTATTTCTGCTAATTTTAGCTTATGCTCCTTTCAGCTTATTTATGCAAGTTTCAGCTTTTTCTGTTACTGTATTTCAGCTACTATTTAGCTGTTTTCATCCAACCTTTATTTAGACAAGTTAATCCCATTGTGCCTCAGGGACTCATTTACAAGAGAGACCTGAAACCAGTTTTATGCTTATTTTAGCTTTTTCAGCAAATTCCACATTTTTTACACTTGTTTCAATTTTTCAGCCTAAATCAGCAACTCTCTCTCTCAACTTCCTTCTGGCAATATAAGCTTCTTTCTGCTGTTTTAGCTACTTTTCAGCTGTTTTTTTACTAATGCTATTTTCAGATAATTTCCACTTTTTTGTGCCAATCTGCTGCATTCAGCCTACTGAGTAAACATCTTCTTTCTGCTCTGGTAATGTTCTGCCTTTTCAGCTACCTTTTTTAAAATTTTTATTTATTTTTTTGTTTTTTACTTTTTTTAGCATTTGTAACTAATTTCAGCTGTTTTCTGAGATTTTTTTTTTTTTTGGGTGCAGTGTAATTTCTGCTACTTTTCAGCCTGATTAACATTTTTATGCTAATTTCAGCTTATGTTCCTGTCAACTTTTTTCTGCTAGTTTCAGCTTTTTCTGCTCTTTCAGTTACTATTTAGTTGTTCTGATGCTAATTTTAGTTTTTCAGCCAATTCCACCTTTATTTTAGCTCATTTCAGTTCTTTCCACTTCCTTCTGGTCGTTTAAGCTTCTTTCCACCTGTTCACCTACTTTTCAGCTTTTTTTGTTATTGCTATTTTCAGCCTTTTTAAATAAATAAATTCCTATTTTTTGTGCTCATTTCTGCTTATAACCTAATTCAGCACATTTCTGCTTTATTCTGCTAATTTAGAGTTGTTCTTCCATTTGAGCTACACTTCAGAATGTTTATTTATTTATTTATTTTGCTATCTTCAGCTGTTATTCAGCAAGTTCTACACTGCATTTTCGCAGGAAATGCGATTTATCTAGTTATTTTTCATTTCTGGTGTGGATAGAATTCCTGTTCAAGATCCTTATGGCCTGCTTATATTCCATCCCTCAAGATGTGATGTTTATGGATGCTTTGAAAATTGAAATATCTGTCCGTCATTTTTCAGTGCAAGTTACTGTATTTTGTTGTTTAAATTTTATTTTGTCAGCTATGATGACCGTAGCTTAACCAGGACTCTTATTGTGAAGTTTGAGTCGTTCAACCAATCAGATGTCAGAGTTTTGTAACAGGAACCGATGTTACGAAAACACTGAATTTTCGTTACAGAACACTGACCGCGCGCGATTGGAGGTAATTTACCACCCTTTTTAAGGCAGCAATGTATTAAATTCAACATTTTATCTTTACTAGATTTAGTAAAAAAAAAATTTATTCGATGGACAGTTAAACATGTATAAATAGCGTTTGCATGAATTAGTGATGTAACGCCTCGACATTGTTTCTGGTTTAACAAATGACGCTTTGCAGGCGTTTGGAGACCGGAGTATTTTGTTGGAGGACACCCGTTTGAGAGTCATGCTGAAAGCTGTGGGACAAGTTTTATTCTCAACAGGACTGAAGAATCCTAAATTTACGGCAGAAGAGGCAAAGGTAAATGTTTTCCAGCTAAACTCGTAAAAATTAAGAACTTCAGACTTTGGGGTTGATGCGAACATTTCTGTTTTCCTACATGTCACGGGACACTTGAAGTTACAGCTCCTAAAACAGTAAAATTTCACTGCAGTTTTCTCTGGTCATCTTTTAACTGCTCCCACTTTTATTTCACATGTTTACTGCCTAAACCTTATAGATAATTAAAAAAAGTTTCCTATATTTATATATTTTTTAACATACTCTTGATCATTGTTTGTTTGGCAAACATGCACTTTGGGCTCTTGTGACTTAATGTGGTAGTTGGCTTTAGATTTACCCATTTATTTTCAAAAATGTTCTTTTATTTATTTATAATTGAACAGGGTCTGTGCAACATGATTATTTTATTAAATTAATTGAGTTAACGTTTGTTTAGCAGGGACATAGAACATTGTTAGATGTTCAACACTTGCTCTTCTCAAGGGCGGACGTCTCTCGGTCTCCGCTTTGCTTTTGTCTTGTCTGTGAAACTGTCTGAGAGCCTCTCTTCTACAAAATCTTCCGAATCATAACTATGGACTTCAATTTG
>JARVGS010000222.1:19727407-19737763 GCA_031762315.1 Hypsolebias antenori | reverse complement strand
CATCTGCTCCCTAACAGGTCTCTTGAAAATGAGTTCTCGTGGCTCAATGAGACTACCTGGATAAATAAAGGGTAAATTAAAGTAATATACAAGTTTCACTTTTTGAATGGAATTACTGAAATAATCAACTTTTTCATGATATTGTAATTTTATGGCCAGCACATGTAAACTGTAGTGAACATAAATGCTTTGAAAAGCACATTTTTCACAATTCTGGCATAGGTTTTTAAACCTGTGTGTAGATCCTCTACCTTTATCTGCAGAAGCAGTGTGGTCAGGCGGGAGATGAGGTGTGTGAGGCTGGGATTTGTCACGCTCTGCTGTCCGTCTCTCTGGAAGTTGCCTTGCTGAACCATTTGCTGAGCCTCCTCTTCACAACGCCGCCGCAGCTCTGTGGGATGGTCGGCTGGAACCATGCCCTGATCTGGAGCGAGCTGCAGGGATGAGGGATTCTTCAAACATCACCAAGAAAAAAAATCTCAGCTTACCTTAGCCATTTACCATATTTTCCACAGTACATGTCGCACTGCTGTGTAAGTCGCATCAGTCCAAATATGTCTAATAAAGTGGAAAAAAATAAATATGACGTATCGCCATATAATTCGCATCTATTATCTATTATGAGCCACCGTTGACAACCCGGAAGTGTGGGCTGTTTGTGCCAAAAACCGATTGGCTGCCAAATGGTGGCCACAGGAGCGTGCATGGGAGGACTTTTAACAAGAATTTAACAAGATTAACACTTAAAAACAATTATTTGCTCAAAATTATAGCAAAGGTGTGTCTCAGTTGAGCTTTTTCTTAATAAAAAGGACTTTTAACGGTCAAATCAGCTGCATTTCAAAAGATGGTTTGCCGCTGCGGGAGCATGCAGAAGGATGACTGGCTGTGCATTTCTTTGAAATTTAACAAGATAACCGCCTAAAAACAATTGTTTGTTTGCTCGAAATTATAGCAAATGTGTGTCTCAGATTAACTTTTCATTAATAAATGCACTTTAATGGTCAAATCAGCTGCATTTTGCCTGGGCGGTGCGGCAAAATGCAGCTGATTTGACGTTTCTTCCAGGAGTTCCGGAGCGAGACGAAGGTGGCTTGGTATGGCAAGCCAAGTGTCTCATATCTCAGCCCAAAATTGGGATATAAATATGGGGGGGAGACATATCACTTTGCAGTATAAGTCGCAGGGATGCCAATTTATGCAAAAACCTGCCACTTATACACCAGAAAATACGGTAGTTCATTGAGTAGCATTTAATACGTGGGTTGGTGAGGGTATAAAAGTGTACAGTTCGACTTACTTCACAGCAGAACTGCTGAACTTCATGAAGAACTTTGTTCAGGTCTTTGTTGAGATGTTCGAGCTCGAGCACAGTGGTGGCATATCGCTTCTGAAAGTCCAGGTCAATGGGCAACGAGTACGACTTCTGAATACAGGGAACATACATGTAGTTGGGTCAGGCCTCGCAGATGAATTAATTCTGAGTTACTTTAAATTGTATTTGTACCAGTTTCTCAGCTTCTGTGTTCATTTCTTTTAAGTGCTTGATGTGTTCTTTCTTGATCATCAGGATTTTGGACAGCCTAGTCTATAAACAGGAAAGTGGGGAGAAAAAATTGGTTGTTGGGGCAAAAAATACATATATAAAAATACCTTCTTTTTTTTTAAGGATATCATCCATTTGATAGGAAATACTTACAACTTGGACCAGGAATTTAACAGGAAATCCTCCCAGTGTATCTCCCTCTGCACTGGGCAGTTTGTTCTTCCACGGTGACGGGTTCAGGAGAGGATCACTGTCCTGTAAACAAACAAAAATAAAATGTTATATTCTAACATAGAATACTAGGTTCAAAACAATTCTTTTTTTTTGGGGGGGGGGGAGATTGACTTATAAACAGTCAGTGTCATACCTGCAGTATATATCTGCTAAAGTTTCAGGTAGGAGTCCTTACAGCTGAGACAAACTAACCAACACAGGAGCAAATAGTCCTCATCTAAAGCAGTGGTTCCCAACCCTAGTCCTTGAGGAACACCATCCTGCATGTTTTAGTTGTTTCTGCTCCAATACACCTGATTCAGAGATTAATTATTTCAAGTTCTGCAGAAGCCTGTTACTAATTCATTCAAATCAGGTGTGCCAAATCAGGAAAACAACTAAACACCAGGGTGGTGTTCCTGCTTTGACACACCTGATCTGAATGAATCAATGATTAACAGCTTCTGCAGAACTTGAGGAAGTAATTAATCACTGAATCAGGTGTGGTGGAGCAGGAAACAACTAAAACATGCAGGATAGAGTTCCTCGAGTATCAGGATTGGGCACTACTCATCTAAAGGAACCCAGGACCCTAAAACTTTTGCAGCAACACAAGCAGATGCTGCATTGTAATTTATATAAACCACATGGCTCAGACTGTGCTGCAACATACATGTGGTTTGGCGTAAATACTAGGGATGACTAATATTGTACCATAAAATAAAAAAAAAGTAAAAATTTTAAACCCACAATAATAGTTTGCCACCTGATTACTGTACCGGTACTTTGTGAACTATGCTGCAACTATTTGTGACAAAATAAACAACACTGAAGAACAATTTTTTTTTGTAATTCTATCGTTATCACTTATTCTTATATCCATTTTGCTCAGTCAGAGTAAATACCACCTGATAGAAACAATATGTAATGCAAACAGCTGGAATCCAGTGTTCACTTTAACTTTTCTGCAACACAAGCAATTTTAGATAAAAAAATATTACTCTTCTTGTGATCCTGCTCAGAAAATCAGGGAATACTGTATTAATCATTTTCAAGAATCCAAACCACTTGCTCGAACTGACACCACTGAAGGTTGAGCACGACAAGTAAGACACTGACTACTCATATGTATACCTGGTCCAGGCAGGTGGTTGAGAAGTTAAATTGACTCACAAAGCAAATTTAAATGAACAGTGTGAGAACTGTCCATCGTTAGGTTTGTTTACAGTACCAGGTGAACAGGGGTGGTGACAGATGGGTAGGGTCCTCTGGGAGGAGTCACAAGGTTCTGCATGTACCGTGTTGACCGATGCTTCTGTGCAAAGGCTGAGATGGGCATGGTCTCGTTGGGTTCATTGCTCTGTAAAACATTTTTTAAATTTATTTAAAACATGAACTAAAAACTTCTTCAGTACTGCCAGTAAGAGCTGGAGAATCAAAATGATTCCTGAAAGCATACAGGAAGTTAAGGTGCTTACCAAGACTTCAAAATCAGGCACTGTATGAGTTCCCAGGCCACTGCGGTCGAACGTCACACGGTACGTTGCAGCGGTGGTGTCGAC
Source organism: Hypsolebias antenori (assembly GCA_031762315.1). Taxonomy (NCBI): domain Eukaryota; kingdom Metazoa; phylum Chordata; class Actinopteri; order Cyprinodontiformes; family Rivulidae; genus Hypsolebias; species Hypsolebias antenori. The sequence goes on along the minus strand of JARVGS010000222.1, from coordinate 19,734,442 downwards.
AGCGTCAATCTGACCCGTGAAGAGTCCGTCGTGGACGCCTCGAAGACGAGCTGTTGAACACAAAGCATTTCTTTCTTTTAGCAAAGACGTTTTCTTCATGTTTCTACACACCAGGAAAGGAAAAGTATGTCTGCAGCCATGAACACAATTTGTTTTATTCTTTTCTACTGAGGGACTTCAGTGTCATTGCAGCCATAATATCAAACATTCAGTTTAAAAAGAATGTTACAAAATCACTGAGTATATTTATGTGAGTACAAAACCCTTTGTCTTGGGTTTAAGTTTGTCATCAAATGAGAAATTAAAAACATCTGTCAATTTATATTATTATTTTATTTTTTATATATGGTAATTTTATTTATATTAATATTGGTCAATTAAATACAGAAGGACTGGTCATGTGTGTTCATCTCACCGGTAACTTTAGTTCCTATGATGAGCGGTAAAGGGATTTCATCAGGAAGGTCTTTGCAGTTTGACAAGTCAGACAGTTTTCTTTGCTGCAAAAGGCGCATTTTCTGACGTTTCTGCTTCAGCGCCGCTCTCTCTTCATTGAAGAATGCAGGGGAACACCTGACAGGGTCAACAGAGCACAGCGCTGTCACAACGCTTCTTAGTTCTCGGATCCCAAATGAAATGAGCGGAAAAAATAACTAAAACGAGCACAGGAAAAGGTTTAGTGTTGAGATTGTAGCGTACCGTCGAGGTTTCCCCATCAGTCTCCTGATTGTTCCCCACTCAACTCTTGTCAGTTTTCTTGTTTTCAGGTTGGGGAAAGACTCTTTGAGGCACAAGCAGAATTCATTGTCGCCTTCAAAAAGGGGTCTGGAGCAAGAAAAAAAAAAGACATTAAGACATTTTAAACTACTCAGCTACAGAATTTGGTGTATTCTTCTGAACAGTCGGGTCAATTTACAGACTAAGTTAATTAAGATCTGTTCTGTTTGTAATTACAGATACAGTATTTAACTATAATTATAGTTATATACAAAAGGTCAACCGTTTCAAATATGTATCAAATTGGATATTTTTTTTAGACAAAATGACTAATATAAAATTCAGATCTCCTAAGTGGCTCAATGAGACTAAACTGTATAAATACAGGTTGAATGGAAAAAGTGTCAGTTACACTTTTTTTTTGTTTATGTGTATCCATTAAAAATGGTCTTCTGAGGGCGATGATGAGACTTTACCTGTCAATATTGGAATAAAACCATTCGTAGATGCACCATTTATGAGCTTTGGGTAGCTTAAGAAGGTTTCTCAGCCTCAGCCCTATTTTCTGTGAAACCTTCTTATCTGGCGTCATGACATTTGAAAACTTCTGCAAAGACAAAACATACAGGTACACAAGTATTACAAAATGATGACAATAATTACATCATCACTACCACATGGTTCCTTTTCTCTAACAGCTTTGACCTTGTTAACTACTAATAAACAAAGACTCAGCAATGGGGTTGGATAGACACTAAAAGGTTTAAATTAACCAACAGTTGTCTAAAATTTCTAGGTATAAAACAACATGTTGCTCTACTGTGCAGAATACTGATGTAGGGCTGCAGAACTAGTTGATCAAGTTCATCTCCACTTCCTTGAATACGCCTACAACTGAAAACAACCTTTGGCTTTTTTAGAGACCATTTCCGACACAAAAACAAGCCCTTAGGGAGTCAAATATTGTCCTTTGAGACATCTCACAGCCTTTTCATAAGAACCATGAGTGGAAAAATCCCTGCCCTCTGTGTGACGGTCTCATAAGAGCAGGCTTACCTGTGGAGTGGTGGAGACTTTCTGGCTCCGCCGAGGAGATCTGGAAGAGATACGCTGCTGCGGGGGTTCGTCTTCATCCCGAAACAAACGACTCCTCTTCGAACTCCTTGTAGGCTGACGAAACAAGAGAAAACGTTATTTTTTTTTTCAATTATTTTTCATTTACCCTTTATTTATCCAGGTAGTCTCATTGAGCCATTAGAACTCATTTTCAAGAATAAAATAAAACTATTATCGTGAACAAAATCAGGATAATCTAAAATGTCCAAAACGAGTATTATTTGTGATGTCTATTTTTCATAAAACCAGATTGGGTTTCATCAATAATTGAGTGTAGGACGGATTTTAATCTTTTAGCAACAACTGAAGCAAATATTTTGTAATCATTATTAAGAAGAAAAATGGGACGCCAGTTATCAAGAAGTAACAGATCTTTTTTAGGTTTTGGTATAAGAGTGGTTAAACCCCGAGTGAGGGTTGTTGGGAGAGTGCCTTTTCTTTCTTGGTCACTCATCTACAAGCACAACTTCTCTCCTCATCGATATTTCATATGGAATAATAAGGACATTTTATAATGTATAAGAAAAAACTTTTATTTCTTGACTCTTGGTTTAATCATAACATTATTTTGGTAGATCAACTGTATAACAGTGCTGGCACTTTGCTGGGTTATGAGGCTTTTCTCTCTAAATTTAATATTCCCATCTCTTCTGGAGGATAATATGCAAAAGTTTTTGGTGCTATTTTTTACAGAGATCTGTATGTTATATAGACAAAAGACCAAGACTCAACCATCATCAATCTCCCACTCGAACTACCATACACTCTCCTGTTGGCTAAATATGTCTTCTCCCTCTTCTTCGGAACAATAATAAGTCAATTGGATCCTTGTTTCAGAGAGACGTGACTTTAAAAATAGCAAAGCTCAAGCAAGTATAATGACCCTCCAAATATAACCAAAAATTCACCCAAATTGAATTTTTTTTTTTTTTAATTATTCCATTTTATCCTGCTGGTATGAAACACCTAAATATCCTGCATAAAATATTTTTAAAAATCTGCACAATGAAGCCTCCAATGTAAAATGTCCTTATTTTTTCTTTGAATATGTGATAACAATCCAGTTGTCCCCTCTCTGCAGCGAGGCAAAGGTTATCAGTCACATTCAGAACAATCAGCAAATAGATGGGGACGAGTGCAACAGAGTTTACAGAAACCCAAAGAAACTAAAAGGGAGTGAGTCTTTTACAAGTGCTGCGTGTTATTTTGGTCAACTGTCTCTTTGTCAAAAAGAATATTGCTAGATGCTTTAATGTTAAATATTAATTAAATAAATATACTTTATTTGTTCTACCTGGCTAAAGACATATGGGAGCACTGAACACAAATCCCATAAAAGAAAACATGAAGTTCATTCATAACTCGCATCCACAAGCTAAATTGATTTAAGTTGTTAGAAAATATTTTCAATAATTACTGTGTGCATTGATTTCTCAGTGAGGTCACCAGATTAGAAAAATATTTTTTGGTAATATCTTGTATAAAATTGATCCATTTTAAAATTCCTTTGAAATCTTTGTGTCTAGCAAAATTCAATAAGATGTTAGCGTTCAATGCGTTAACAGATTTCTGCAGCATCGTCTTCAGTTTCATCAGATTTCTTACCGTGTCCATCGTGACAGAGGAATGTCGTCCTCTGGTGTTGTGAGCTCTCACGAGGCTGTTCTTTTCATTCAAGGTGTTGGATAAACTGCCTTCTGCAAGACAGCCAGTGGTTTGAACACAATACAGATCAAATTTACAATTAAGTCCTAAAAGAACAAGTCCTTATTTAAGGATAAGAATGTGTACAAAGTGAGATGAATTATCAATGTGCTGTCTGATACAGTATTCAGGCAGTGCAGATGATAGGCTTGTCACTATGAGGATAACAGAAAACTTCAAGTCTCAAAGCACTTTTAAAGGGCAACTTTGTTCATAAAGATGAAATCAAAATTTATAAATCTTCAATGACATTCTTATAACTATACAAAAACATTAAAGGACTCATTGCAAAATGAGACCAACCTACATTATGCTGTGCACGTTAATAAATATGTTGGAATCGAACTAGAGCGGACTCTCAGCATTGACATTTAGTTGGAAATATAAGAGAATCTGCAGCTAAACAAGAAATAAAAGAGTAATGATAAAATATAAAAGAGGAATGGCTTTAGAGATTTTCATTGGGTGGTCCAACCCGCTTCCAGCTCGAGTCTTAGGATCTACTTGGTCAAGGTTCCAAGCGAGCTGAGCTCAAGATTTTGAAGTCAGCAGTCTGCAAGCCATTGACTGGCCAGAGAGCAACTTCAATCATGACAGTCTCTTTCACAAGAATCAAAACTACCATTTTGAATCGTCACAGCTGCAGCATTTATTTTCTTATTCAATGTCTTGAAAAATATGGACTTAACAGGCCCAAGGTGCCCTCGATCTAAGCATGACATTTATGAAAACCGTGGCAGAGGATGGCAAGTGTTTTGCGACTTTATTTCATTTATTTTTCGATGGCTGTGTTGTTTATGCCTTGGTCGGAAAATAATACAGTGGAAGTTTCAGGCTGTGGTGCCACGACGATCCACTACATCGAGGTGGCACTTGAGTTAGATCTAAAACCAATGAGACCGCAGAGTCAAAGCAAGTTATGGTGACACTGGACAATGAAAAAACATCTTCAACCCAAACCATCTTTCCATCTGCATACTTTACACAGCTGAGCTGAGTAAATATATACAAACACATCAAAGCTGTCAGAATTCTCCTTCCCAAACGGCTCTTCCATGGACGTCATAGTTGCTGATCTATTTTCAGTCACCTTTACTGTTTCTGTAGGTAAACAAATGTAGTAGCTGGCAGCTGTGCTTGCAATTTTTTTTAAATCAGGATATATTAACCATCAACGTCTCCATTTACTGCCATTTTTCCAAGGTTGGCATCAAATCCAGGAGAAAAATCAAAGACATCCCTCTAACCAGCGACACTCTCCGAAGGGTTCCCAGGCCCAAAAGAGGATATACGTATACTGGTAATCCCTTCAGGAACAATGGCTCTACTCCATCCTCCCCTGATTGACACTTGCTCTAGCCCAGCCACCCTGTGAAGGAAGTTCATTTTGGCTGCATGTTTCGTGAATCTTGTTCTTTCGATAATGAGCCAAACCCCATGACCATTAATATAAGTGGGGAAAAATAATGTGTTGATTTTGTTGCTTAATTTACAAAAACCTTTGACTGGCCATCATGATGTTGCACTGAGTACCTTTAAGTCCAGTTTACCATAGACATATTGACAAAGAGTAAAAAGAGCTTAAAAGACAAAGAAACTGGCCACACACCTTTCAGACTGACCAGTGCCTCAGCCGAGGAGCCTGAAACATCACAAAAATTGTGCAAAATCAATAATGTATATATGGAACATTTTTTCTAAATAAGGAAACAATTCACTGAAACGATGATAGCACCCTGATGGTGTGGCCTTTCCACCTTGTTTGAGCTGTCAAACACTGGACGAAACAGGCTGAGTGGCAGACGAGACAACAACTAGGGCAGCCCTATGCGGACGTTACAACAAACTGACGATAATATTCAGTTATTACGTACGTTTGGCTCAATAAACTTAACAGACAATTTAATTATAAAAACACCAGTAAACGCATAATTTGAACAAGCTACACCCCATTACGTAGACAGATGATGAATATCCGTGGTGGTCTTTTTGTTATTGTTGCTCCGGTCCTACGGTTAGCAGCCGTTAGCTTGTAGCTAAGCTAACGGCATTTGTTTACCCAGTTGAGCCGAAGTTACTTCTTCAACTCCGGTGTTAGCCGCGGTTAGCCCACCGTGCTAACGAGCGTCAGACCCGGTGTCCCGACGTGTAAACACAGCTTTATAATGTCAAACCAGAACCGAAAACATCCATTACGCAATCAGTACTATCGAGTTATTTCTGTTGCTGTTTATCTTAATACAGGAAAGGCCGCCAGTCGTTCACACCGCGCAAACTGAATTAGTGTTGTTACTCACTCTCGTCTAACAGCTGGTCCATCTCCGCCATCTTGAATTAGCCGCGCCGCTTTTTCAAAGACTTTGTCAAAATGCATTCTGGGTCGACAATCTGTCCGGAGGTCGAGTAAAGAGACAAAAATCATCAAATAAACACAAAAACTGATTCAAAATCGCTTCGTTCACTGTGGCGTGCAGGCAAATAAGTTTTCTTTAGGCAAACCCAACTTTTTAGTTGTAAACTTGATCGAAAAGGCTTGTAAAAATGTTTAATTTAATACTGTACTTGATTGTTCATCTGAATAAAATGGAGCACTCAGAATACCTTTTTAAATTAACATTTACTGTATATGTTTTAATTAATGTATTTTTAAAAAGCAGACTTTCAGTTAACTGTCGTTTTTATCTCTTTTTTTGGTTTGTTTTTTGTATACAGTATATGTTAAAAAGGTCTGGGGGGTTTGATAGATTGACAAAAAAAAAAAAAAAAAACGCAAATCAAATTAGAATTTTCCAATAGGCAGCATCAAGTTAGGAGAAAAGCTTATTGAAATAAATGTAAGGTAATATTTTACAGTCATAAGCAGGTGGTACAGGCAATATGTTACATAATTTATTTTAATAATTTGCAATAAAAAATATTCAGTCTGGTACAGAATTTTCTTCTGCAAGCCAACACCTGGAAAATGTGTTAGCATAGGCCCATTTTACCCCAAACTTTGACCCAAAGAAAAATAGCTAATAATAATTTTTAAAGTCTAAAAGGGAAATTATCATCTAGATCAGACCTGTTCGATGAGTGGTTTATGGGCCAAATTCGGCCCTTTTTAGCAACTTTTTGGTCCCACAAATATATCAGAAGCGATTGGGCGGCTGCAGCTGAGTGGTTAGAGCAGTCGTCCTCGGATACAAAAGTTGGGGGTTAGAATCCGCCAGCAGTGTCCCTGGGCAAGACAATGAACCCCTCATTGCCTCCTATGTGTGTCCCATCGGTGTATGAATTTGATAAAGCACTGATTAGTCTCTTTAGAATGATTTGTTCAATTAGCTTAATTGATCTTTCCTGTATTAAGATAAACGCTCCTACAAGCCTCCTGCAGATGTTGGATGCTTATCACGGTGCACTAAGGTTCATAACTGGCTGCGATTATCGTACCCACCACTGCACCCTGTATTCACTGGTTAACTGGACATCATTAACCTCACGCAGACTCTTCCACTG
>JARVGS010000222.1:19683953-19696468 GCA_031762315.1 Hypsolebias antenori | reverse complement strand
CGTTCCGACTTACGTCAAATTCGGTTTACGCCGCCGCGTGAGAACGGATCTCCGTCGTAAGTCGAGGACTACCTGTAATCTTTATGTACTCTCCACAAGAACCTGTAAACCCTAGTACACACACATGTACCCTGTACATACCCTTTCCACTTTATTAATCTCATTTCAGTACCAGTACACCCTCACATATCATGTAAATACCCTAAAATTACATATTGCAGATCCCCTGTATTTACCTCGTACAGGTATATACCTCCTGTAAATACCTGTGAATACAGTACTTTACTTTTCATTCTCCTGTGAGGCCATGTTGGGTCTCCATCTCCACTTTTTCAAGAATAAATTTTGAATTTATGATTTCCAGACTATTGCTTTCTGGTTTTATTCACTTAACAGAACTTTTGAACTTTTTCAGAGTCGAGGTTCTAAAAACAAAAAGGTACAAAACATGACCGTCAACATTTTTTATTTTTATTTTGGTTTGTTTTTAGAATGGTTTTGCTCACATCAGATTTAGGACTATTTGACTTTTTTTAATTTTATTTTACTTTTTTAAATTAAGCTTTGCTTGAAGCTTTGATGGGGGAGTGGTGGCACAGAGTGGGCCTGTGATCGGAGGGTCGCTGGTCAACCCCCAAGACCAGCAACATCATACTTCCTGAAAAAGGTATTATTATATTAAAACATTCACATCACTTAAAAAATAGGCCATCATATTTTCAGAATAATATTCCTATTTTCATTCAATGTAGTATGATTTGACAAAATAGTCTAACTCTCCAGCTATATTCACGTTACATTTTCTTTCCAGACTTGTTCTAATAAATGAGGAGGTCAGATGTTGAGGACATTAATGAGGACATTAACGTGGTGTCCCTGTGGTGGGCTGGTTGTTTGTCCCACTATTATAAAGCTAGCTTCTAACTGTTGGGGGCAAAGAGAGGAAAACGACAGCTGAAGCCAATGAAATGTGCTTCGAGACACCTCATCTTTAGAGAAAGTGGCTCACCTTCACCTGTCGTACGCTCAACACTTGAAGGATTCTGATTATTTTACGCTTAATGGTGAGAAATGGCTGTTAATGTCCGTTCAGATGCGGAAGCTAGGTTAGCTAAGCTACGTTAGCATCCCCTACCCATAATGAACAGGTGTTTACTTTTATCGTTTGTATTTGTGATATTAATGTTCGTGCAACATTTCTTCGTTAACCATATGCTAATTTCTACGCGTCTTCAAGCCAAACTCGTAAAGTTTATGGTGACAAGAAGCTTTCCTAAGCTAACTTTTATCGAGGCTACTATCATACTTTTAAATTTCTGTCTCAGTCATAGCGCTCGCATTTTAGTTTTGATTGTCAATAAATGTTTAATGCTGAGCAGTTCAATCAAATGTGGCTATCAGCTGCGTTTGTTCGTGCCCGAGCTGATTGTAGCGTACGAACTTTAGCAGGCCGTAGGCGAGCCGGCGGCTTTCCTGACTCCCGAAGCCCCGGTGGAGAACCAGCTCAGAGCGGAGGTGCTTCCCGACCCCCCGTCCCTCTGAAGCTGGAGGAGCGGCGCCACCTTGGCTAAAATCCAGCATGACAGGTGAGTTACACCCAGCTACGTTTCCACCTGCTCCATCACAATCGTAAGAGAGGAATCAGTCAACATTTATTTATAGAGCCTTTTACAACAACCACAGCAGCACAATTAGGAACAATACATGTCACTAGGTATTGAAAGCCTGTCTGAATAAAAATGTTGTCAAATTAGATTTTTAAAGGTCCAGATAAGTTAGAGCACAAGTCCTGATGAAGTTGGTTTCCAGCAGCGACTGAAAATGATCAATGTTTGTATTTAATTCTTGGGACATTTGGTAAAAATGCAGTGCTGGGCAGTACGTTTCTTTCGGCTGCTCTCTTCAGGGGTTGCCACAGCAAGCGACCTTGCATGAAAGATTTGGCAATTGTTTTACACTGGATGCCCTTCCTGACCCAACCTGGACTTGCACCCACAACCTCAGGATTACAAGACTGTGGCACTGACCATCAAGCTACCACAGCCTGATGGGCAGTAGGACCAAAATTTTGCATCACACATACCCATGTATTAACTACATTTTCTTCTGATTGAGAGGGAAATTACTGCAGTAAAGTGGCTTGGAATTGCCTACTTCACTGTCCTGATGCATGCTCCATAATCCAGGTACAGTAGATAAATCTAACAAGGCTATAGGTCCTTTGTACAGATTCTTCTTTGGTGAAGCGTTTCATCTTTTAAAAAATACAAAATTACCTTTTGATTGTTGTATAAAAGATGAAACATTTCAACAGACAAAAATCCGTCCAGAGGACCTGACTTGACTTATTAGAATAAAAAATAAACATGACTCGTAAGTGTGCAACATCTAATATTAAATAATATAATGACAACAATCAAACGATGAGTGTGCAACTTCCAGTATTCATGTATTGAAAAAAATTAAAGTGCAACTTGGCTGCAGTATTTTCAAAACTGTAGTCATACATTTTGAACAATTACAAATTCAGGGCAAGGAAAAACCAGACCGTCCACAGCATTTGGTTTGAGCGCTGCCCTGTGGCTTGTGATAATGTTCCTCCCAGTCCTGAAAGCTTTCACCGATGCAGAACTAGTAGCAGGGAGGCATGGATGTCGTTTAGATAGCTTGGCAACTTGTGTGAAATTTACTTGGTGACATTTCCACCACTTCAGAGGGTCTTTGTTCACCTCTGTAGTATGCAGGTAGATTCTCAGCTTCACCTTAATGCTCTCCTCATCTGACAGCCTAACACTGCTTGAGCATGTGCTCTGCGTTTTGAAAAAGTTTTCTTTTTTTTTCCCGGAAGGATGAACGGGCTCTGCTGCTGCACCAGTTGACAGGCCGGCGGTTGCTTCATGTTGATCCTTTGATGCTTTTTATTCTTCAACTGCTCTGGAGATAATGTGCTTTACTTTTTCATTCTTGATGTATGTCATCCTAAATTGTGGGTCAACAAGGGATGTGATGTTGAGGAGGTCATCCACGATAGTTAGAATGTTTCTCAAAATCCTTGGTCAGCTGGATATCTCTTCCTCAGCAAGAATGTTTGTATTGAAGAGTTTGAGTAAAGGCTTGACGTAGAAGACACAGTGTATGTAGCGTTCTTCTGACAGGGCATCTGTGAGGTTGTGGAGGGGGCTCAGCACCTTGTTGACAGACTTCAGCACATCCCCATCTTGCACCAGGTGCCTTGATTTTTTTTTCTCAGATTTGAGAAACTGACTAATGGCTCTCTCCAGCTCAAGTACTCGTTCAATCATTTTTTGATGTGGGTGTCTCAGTTTTCAGCATGTGCTGTGGCAGGCTAAGTTCATCTTGTGCAATGGCTTGGTCTCTCTTTTTTCCCCATAAATAAGAGAAGGCAGAAACAACTTTTTGCAGGCCCCAACTGCACATTGTATCCAGTCAAATTTCACACCTGTCTCTGTAAAAACAACAAACTATTCTATTAGTTTAAGTCTAAGATAAGATTTTCCTTCATTAGTCCCTCAATAGGGAAATTTACAGTGTTGCTGCAGGAAGGACAGCAGGATTAAAAAGTATAAAACATACTCTTTCTAGTTATTCAAGAAAAAAATAAGGATAATAAATAACAGCTAAAAAATATGAGAATACATTGCAACTGTGAAGTACAGTATATTGCACATTGTCCTCTGTAAGTGAGAGGTATTGTACATTATCAGTTATAAAGTGGATGTGATTAAGTATACATCCCATACTATAACACCTGGTTTAGTTCGATTATCCAAATGTTAATTGTAATAGATTAATTGAGGGATAGTTCCAAAGTGTTCTCATTTATCAACTCTTCTACAAATAATTTCCTCAAAGTACAGGAAAGGAAAATCACATTTCACTTCATGTAATGCATTAATGGAAATGGTGACTGATAATGATTCATTATACAGTTCTTAAGCTATGCATTTCACTTCAGTTTTTTAACAAAAGTCTACTACTGTATTTCAGTAACTGTTGCATACCTGTGGCTGCGTGAAGTCTTGTCCAATTGTTGATGTGGACATCCTTCTTGATGTTGGCCCCACAGTCTGTGGTGATGGCCACTAGCTTGTGTACTGCCCATCCCCAGGAGTCCAGTGCTTCCTGCAAACCTGCAGCAAGCAATTCCCTTGTGCGGTAATTTGGGAAGCGGCTCATCTGAAAGCAATAGCTTTGTAAAAGCCAGTCTTTGCTAATGAAATCAACTGTCAGGCTCAGATACAGCTCCATAGTGCAGCTTGACCACATATCTGCTGTCATTGCATAGTGTGGGACTGTAGCCACCTCTGATTGTACCTTTCCTCTGTGCTCTTGGTACAACAGGGATAGTTATATGGCCCAAATATTTGCTACTTGGCATTATATAGCAGCTATGCAGCATTTTGGCCATAGCTCTGAAACCTTCTTTCTCCACGGTGCGTAACGGGACTGTGTCTTGAGCTGTATGGAAAGTGATAGCATTTATTACTTCAACCCACCACTTGTTTTGTCATAGAGGTGTACACTTCTGCAAGGGATATAGGTCTTGAGTGTCCTCCTGAAGCTGTTCCAGTTTTGGATGTGGAGGGTGCCAGTTTTACTTTTAAAGTATTGGGGCAGGACCATTAAGAGCAATAAAAGTAAACAAAAAGAGCTTAAAATTAATTTAAAAAAAAAATCGCCAGGAAGCCAATGGAGAGCGAATAAAACAGGGTTGATATGCCCACTTCTGGTAGTATTGGTTAAAAGTTGTGGATATGACATTTTGGACAAGTTGAAGACAGGTAATGGAGGATCAGGTAATGAAGGATTGGGAGAACTGATAAAAGCATGAATGGCCATTACCAGGTCAGGATGATTAAAGAAAAACAAAACTGCTTAACCTTGGCTAAAAGACGTAACTGAAAACAGCTGGACTTGACTACAGATGCTATTGGTTTTATCAAACTTCAAATCCTTGTCAAAAGTCAGCCTCATAGTTTTAGTATGGGTCTAAACTTGGCTGTCAGAATACCACAGTTACAGGGAGCATCATCACCAAAAAAGATACTCCGTTTTTTTCCTTTGTTTAAAAAACGGAAAATTTCGGTTAAGCCGATGTTTATTGTTGGCAATGCAATTAAGAAAATTAGTTTTAATGTTACTACCTTTAGGCATCAGGCAAATAAAAATGAAAAGAAAAGTGGCGTATGGTTATAACTGATCCAAGTGTCAGCATATAAAGAGAGACGGGACCAAGAATATAGCCTTGCAGCGCACCACAAGAAAAAGTAGCATTTCCAATGACAGAAAAAGTTCTGTTGGTGAAGTAAGAGGTGAACCAATTAAATACACAAACATAGTGGTTAAGATGAGACAAAGGGACAGCATGGTCCACTCTCAAAAGCAGCTGTAAGGTCCAGCAGTACTAAAGCAATAAGACACTGCACCAATGGACATGGCAATGTCATTATGAACTTTTAACAAGAGAGATTATTGATATCCACCACCAGAAGCTGGAAAAATAATATCTTTCCTCAAAAAGATTCTAAAGCCTAAAAACAAATTCCTAAATAAATATGTTTTGTTGGTGAAGTTTTACCTTGGTGATCCAGGTATGTGATATGATTGTGGTCCGCTGAGAATCCCCAGCAGATATTCCCTCTTCAGTTGCACCCACATCACATCCAAGGCCACATTCCCTGAACTTCAAGCCCACTGGCTGAATGACTGTCCCACGGTGCCTCTCTTACCCAGCTTATCTCCTCCCTCTTCTCCCTGAGGCTGCACACTGTGGTCCATTGTGCCAGTGAGATATTTAATGACAGTGGGCGCAGAGCTGCAGATGAAGGATTCGTTGCTAATCTTTCGGTTCATGCAAACAACTTGCATATGTGCTGAGATTTAAAAAAAAAAAAACTAAGGAGACTTGGATAGGCGCTTACAAGTTTGTCTTTGTGGTGATTTTGTGAGTCTGTGCTGATTTGAAACTTTTTGAAGAAGTTAGTTATTCCCTTCAGGCTTGAATAGAAACAAGTGTGAAGTGTAGTTTTAAGTGTCAGGTGTGTTTTTATTTTTTATTTTTTTTGCCTGACAGCTGTAGTTTTACTTGAATCATTTTGACTTTGATTTAAAAGCAGCTGAGTTTGTGAAAGGAGCAGTGTGTGTGTGTTTTTGCCTGCCATGTCCTTGCCTCCGCCTGATGTCCCAGCCATTCAGAGGCTGGCACTGGATTATCATACCCTTCTGGACAATCGTGTTGGCAAGGGTAAGAGAAGACACCACCTCCTCTGTTCTCTTTCTGGCTCCGAGACATTAATAAGAAGGGTTCCTTTGAAAATACTTTTGATTAAAAATGTAACAAATTAAATTTTCTATTAGGAGTCTTAATTAAGCTGCCTCTTTGTTTTGTGAAGTTGATACAGTTATTTAAGTATGTCTCTTAATTGTCATCTTTCATTGACTAAATCATAAAACTTTACTAAAATATTAAAGTCAGGATTTTTTTTTGTCAGAGATGTATTTGTTTTTTTGTTAGAAATATTGGTCAGAGCATGCTAGAATAGGAAAACCACAATGGAAACGCTTATGTATAAAGTATACAAATCTATAAATAAGTCAAATAATTCAACCTATGTGCTAGATGTTTATTAAAGCATTTAATCTAAACCATATCCAGGCTTTAGTAAAATGCAGTGGTGGTAGTTTTATTCTGCAGAAAGATGATGCACAAAGAAAAGTGCTCCTGTCTGAATCTCTTTTCACTAATTGCTCAAATTCAATAATTTTCCGTCTTCAGTTCCTTTACCCAGTTTTTATGTGGCTCACTTTGTGCCTGCTAAGAACATCTGGTATATTTTGCCGTCGGTATTTCCTCATCACATGAGCTGTGACAAGTTTCCGTAGGTTGCTCTTTTTAGGACTCATAGTCTGTATAGCCATGCTTCATTCTAAACTGATGTGTGGAAAATTTAATTAAAAAATGTAATCCATCCATACGTCCATCCCCGCCTCGGACAGGTCTCCAGTCCATCACAGGGCCACATAGAGACAAATGAGACAAACAACCATTCACTTTCTCACTCACACCTAGAGACAATTTAGAGTTACCAATCAGTCTAACATGCATGTTCTTGGTCTGTGGGAGGAAACTGGAGTACCTGGAGAAAACTCATGCATGCACGGAGAGAACATGCAAACTCCACCCAGAAAGGCCCACGGCTGGGATTCGATCCGGTGACCTTCTCGCTGAGAGGCAACACGTCTATCGACTGAGCCACCCCTATTGAATGAATATTATTGAATAATATATATTTTTTTCAGTTTTACATTTTGAACATCTCATGGGAAAAATTTGCCATGTATTTACATTTGTTTATGTTGTATTTTTATTTATTTATTTGTCAATAAACACAACTATTTCTGACAAAGCCCAAAAGTCCTTAAATTATAATGTTCCTATAACCTCATAGAAACATTACAACCCTCTATTGTTCCTTAAGGGAAAACTCGACCCTATTGAAATCCATTATAAATGCAATCTTTGATCCCAAACTTAGCACGTCCATGAATTAAGATAAGATATAACTTATTGTTCCCACAGGAATGAATTTTTCAGTAATGCTTTTTTTAAAACTTTTATTATCTCTATAATTTTTATTTTGTATTACCTCACTAGGTGATATACCACATTCACATTTGAGATCCTCTGTAAAAATCACCGACCTGATGCTAGAACTTACCCGGAGAAGCGTGTTTGTCGCTGATGCATGTTTGTGTTGAGTTTCATTTCTCCCCTTGTCTGACAACATAGTTTCAGTTCAGGTGTAAAGAGCAAAAACACACTTGGGTTGTGCAAAAGCAAAGTATTTAGTACAAAAAGCAGTTCCACATGCATGCAGGCTGAAAAATGGAGCGCTCCTGTGCTCTCTACAGCTGACTTAATGAAAATATGACACTGTAGATGGATGGACTGGGCTGCTGACGTTTGATGGTCAGCCGGTTCAGTAAAAGTCAAATAAAACATAAACTGGCATTGTCCACTTGTAGGGATTTCAAAAAAAAAAAAAAGAAAAATATACAAAGAAGCTCCATGTCCAACTGCTGACGACTCGTAAATGAAGCCTTGTTTTCGGCCACCACTTCTGACACGCTGGATGGTTTCCTCAAAACTTGGGACTGAATTTAATTTTTTTTTTTACTGTAAAATAATTATTTTCAGGGGCATTTTTTTATTTTATATTTTTTATATTTATTTGTTTGTTTATTAAATAATTCAATATTGCTCCTAGGTTACTTGCGTTGGGAGGGCGCTCGCGTCTTAGGGGTTTTTAACTGGTGGGGCGGGGTTGGTGACAGAAGCGGCGCGCTACGTTAGCAGCGGCAATTTTTGACCGGGGTGAAGAGAAGCACAACGCTATATTGTATTGTATATATTGCGCTCAGAAGTTGTTTAGCTTACTGCTATGTTAGTGCCGTCAGTTCTGGATGGGGTGTGTGTGTGTGTGTGTGGGGGGGATGTTTGTGTTGCGCACAGTTTGCAGTCTGAGCTGAGCTGCTACAACTTCTGCTCTCTGTCCAGATGTGGCAGAGCTGCGTGGAGGATTTGTTAGGCAGGGTGCTCGGTTCTGTTGACAGGACGAGTTGCCCTCTTTGAATAATGTTAGAGGAAACGCTGTTAATTTGTTTATTTCTAAAATGACCTTTAAAAAGTACCTTGTAGATTTTTAAAACCACAAATTGTGGAGCTGTACTTATTTAGTCCCGTTCATTCAAGCATGTAAACTTTACAATGGGCGTTTAGAGTTTTTTTTTTAAGTTCTCTGAGAATTGTATGATCTGACCTTGGTAAACTTACTGCGGCGGTCACTTTTTGGAGACTTGGCAACTATTTTAAGTCTTTATCATTTCTGAACAATCATTTTCTTTATTTATTTTTTTCACCGCTGCAGAAGAAAATACATGTAAGTGAGGAAATGGCTTTCTGGCCTTTCTTCTTCTACTCTTCCAAGGTTAGAGCGCAGCAGCAGTTTCTTCCTTGAAAACACTGCAGAGGTCTTTTATTGTTGCATCTTGTAAACACATGCCTATATGGTCCAGATCAGCAAAGTGCCAAAAATCGTGATTATCTGAAGTTTATATCTCATTTCAAGACTTGGATCAAGGCGACTGAAATGCTTTATTGTCCTGTCTAGATATGTAAAACATTAATTTATTTATTTAACTGTAGATCCTTTTGTTATGTCTCTGCAGCATCATGCTTTTGATTCTTCTGCAGACTTGTGCATTAGTCAGCAACTTAATCATCAACTTACTCCTTTTTTATGTTTGTCACAGCTGTGGATTTGTAACTTGTCATGGAGGTCCAGACAGTCTCTGTAGTGTAGTTGATGTGAAATTGCTCAGCAGTGTTACATTATTAGTATGTTTAGAGAAGATGAAGGAAAATGGTAAGGTCTGACTTGTGTTTTTAAATTCACAAATCCAAAGAGTACCATTGAAACGACTGGACTCATCTTTTTATTCCAAATGAATAGAAAGGTGTGCAACATCTTATTTTAGTTGGTAAATAAACAGGTATAGTGTGTATAAATGCAAAAGGTGCATGATTATGTAATCACACTGCTTACAGTCCCCACATTTAAATGGGCTTCGGATTAAAATGGAAGAAAGTGTGTCACAAAGTTACATAAGCTCTGAGGCACAGATTAAAAAAAAAAAAAAACAGGTGTGAAGGGAAGAGTAATTTTCATGAGGGGAAATAAGGACACTGCTCAGAGTGGAAGGAGTTTCCACAAGAGGGAGGTGTTCTCCTTTTCCATCATCTCATGTTCTTCGTCACTCCCATCTTTCTTTTCTGTCTGCGGCTGATTTATTTAACGTGAGGGTTTGTGTGCTTGTAAATTCTTGCAATGCTCTGCTGACGAGGAAAGCAGTTGCAGGAGAATGGGGGGGGGGGGGGGGGTGGAGAATCCAAGGGCATTACGCAGTGCTTCTTTATGACGTTGTCTTTCAGCCCTCTTATTTTTGTGTGTGCACACAAGTGTGCATGCCTATGTGGGCCTGCATGGCAGGGGGAGTGTGCGCATGTGTGTGTATGTTGGTGTGTAATACACAGCATCGAGCGGTGCTCTGCACCAATCGCCAAGCACGCTCATATGCTTTTGAGCTCCATGCACACGTGCAGGCATTTATCCCAGAGTGCGCTCTGTGTGTGTGTGTGTGTGTGTACAGGAAGGCTTGTGTGTATTTCCAGTGCCTCTCAGCACAGCGGTGTGGCTGAATGAGGGACTGAAGCTGCTTCAAGGAGAGCTCTGTTGTGAAAGATTCCCACATCACGATCGATGTACGGTAAGAATGACAACGGTGGGGTTTGTTGGGTTTTTTGTGTGTGTGCTTATCCTAAGTTGTGCAAGCACGAGCAATGTGAATGAACTAGCCTTCAGCCAGTTCTACAACATTCTCCAGAACGTGTTTCCTTCTTCACCTTCCTTGTAGTGAACTGCAGCTTGTGTCAGTGTAACGTCTTCTGAATCTGCGTTATGGGAACTTGGACTCTTACGAGGAGCCATTCAGTGAAATTATTGAACTGGGAGAAGATGCTGCTGTGAAGATGCACATTTTCTGTAATCAGCATTTCTTTTACTAATATTATAGTTAAGGAGTGCCATTGTTACTTTAAATGTGCATTGATTGTGTAGATGTAGTTAAACTTACAGTATATGTGTTTAATTTTCTTCTATTTGAATAATATTTTGATATTCATGATTATAGTTGCAGTATACGGAGCGTTTCAGATCAAGAGAGAGTGTTTTCTGTGCTTTTAAGCGCTAACAAAAATGTTGCTATGTTAACGTTGATTATAAAAAATTTATTTTGTTGTAGGCTAATTAATTTTCAAAGTTAATTTGCGAGATGGATGGTCTGTTCGGTGTTTTTAATATGAGAAAAAAAAAATCTGAGTTAGCTCAGTCTGTTTGTCACTGATTCATAGTGGGTCAGAAAGGCTTCAGAATTAGTTGGCAGCTGTGTTCGGACATCAGCTTGTGTGTTTATACTAGCCGTGGTTGCTGCCACCCACACAGGATTGAATATGTGCTTTGGATTTGACTCAGTTTGCCTGGATTTACTAGCTGAAGAAAAGATTCAGTCAACCAAGCCCGTCTGTACACGTTTATAGGCATCGTAGTAGACATGGCTAACCGGTGAAATGACGATAGATCTGATTCTTGTGCGTGCAACATGTTTGAATATTTCTCATTCTTTCATTCCCTTAGAGACAAAATACATTTCTCAGTTTGTCATGCTCCCATAATCCTGTCAGCCTGGTCTCTGAAGCCCGGCCCCCCCCCCCACGTCCCCTTTCAACTCTGCACAGTTTTTCCCCAACCTGAATGACTTAATATCATCATCTTCATTGGCTATTTTGTATTCACCTTGCTCTTATTTTCATCCTGTCATTGGCGATAATCCACTGTATGCTCATGTTTGCTTTTGAAGGTGTTTTGCGGATGTAAAAACAGCCAGATTTTTTCCCTTCTCCTTCCTCCCTCATATAATGACAACCCTGATGGTGTGCATGCTGCGTGAATTTCTGAGAAGTGACTAGGATGTCATATACAGGTGCATTTACAATGTGGGGGGGACAGCAGATTTATGTGTAGACCCCCTGCTTTTTAATGTTTGTGGCCTTCATCAGTAATGCTATGACTCTAGGTGAAAGTCTAAACCTCTTACAGTTTTGTCTCTTTCTCATATTCATACACAAGGATCTGTCTAGCTTTTAAAGCAATAGGAGCTATCATACAATTTTTCAGTGTTTTTGAATTTTATTTTGTACTTCTAACAAAGGTTCTACATTAAATAATTGTTTTGGGGGTTTTATGTAACTAAAACTCATCAGGATGTTTGTAAAAGTTGCAACAGAAAACAGCAAATATTCCTCACCTTTGTTTACAACTAAATTCGGCTATCATTTATGGAAATTCTCTCTTTACAGTTTGGAATATCTCCGCACAGCTCATTTGAATCTGATCTTAACCCCTATTTTAGCTTCAAGACTCTTCACCGCTCCACTTCCTCTCCAAAAGAAGTACTTCTGTTAACTCTCGTTCTTATAGCTTTTAGTCACCATTTTCTTTCAGACGAAGATGGAAGAACTTTGCATTTTTAGTTTTTGACCTGTCTTTTCCGAGTCCATTGTTCTCTTTCTGACTCTATTTACATAGGGGGACTTTTTTACTGACTCAATATCTCTCACATGCCGAGAATGTCCAGAGTGTGCTCATCAATAAATGAATGTAAACAAAATATTTGTATTTGTTGTCAACAAACATGGCTGCTGATTTCGCTCAGTTATTACAAATTATGCAATAGACTCGTGTATGTTTAAAAAAAAAAAAAAGTTGGGACACTAAACAAATTGTGAATAAAAACTGAATGCAATAATGTGGAGGTTCCAACATCTAATATTTTATTCAGAATAGAACACAAATCACAGATCAAAAGTTTAAACTGAA
>JARVGS010000222.1:19642923-19655491 GCA_031762315.1 Hypsolebias antenori | reverse complement strand
GTTCATTTATGTAAACATTTGTTCCCTTCAGTTTTTTTTTTTTTTTTGCTTGCATTATTACATTGTTTCTTGACTTTCTACTAATGAACCTGACAACTATAGAAGGTTTGAATTTTTCTGATTTACTGGGCAGGATGTGACAGATTGAAATGTCCTCATGTTTTATGTCTGTCCTTGTCCTGTAAAAAAGACACAACTTGGTCCTCCAGAGTTTGTACCTCTTCCTGAGGTGCATCCTCTGTTGGGTTAGCACCAGCAGTAACTGCTGCATATGTCCGGCACCTAACTTCAAGTCCAATGATCACCAAGTTGTCTCGTCTTGTGTATTGTTCCAAATCATCTACTTTTTGTTCCAGTTCAGCTATTTTATTGTCTTTGTTACTTATCATACAGGCAGTTTGACAATACAGTATTGGAAATCCCAACAGGATTGTTTTTATTTTCATATCACCTGTGTTTCTGTTCAGATTCTCATAGTTTGGATTTATGTTTGTCTGCTCATCCCTCACAGGCTCGAATCTCCTTTGTGCGGGTGAAGTACCTGTTCCTCACGTGGCTGACTGTGCTTGTGGGCAGCTGGGTGCTCTACGTGCAGTACTCTGCCTACACAGAGCTCTGCAGAGGACATGAGTGCAAGAACGCCATTGTGAGTGATTGCAGAGATGAACAGCCTGCATCAGAATGAACAATACGCATTTATTAGTTGCTAGCTTTTACATGTTATGAAGTAATAAATGACCAGGTCCCCACCAGGCATTACAGTGAAGTAAATGCTACCTCAGAAAGAAGAAATTACACACTATACTGAATTTTGTATTGAGTACGTACTTATTTATTTCAATAAACTTAGGCCAATATGCAAAAAAAAATAATAATAAAATTAACTTCTTTAAAAGCAAAGGCTTTGGTAGTCTGCTGCATGTGTGTTAGTACAATACTAAGGAGGAAAAAACTCAGCAATGATCTTGAAGAGGAACTGTTGCTGCCTCTCATTCTGGAAAGGGTTACCGGTCATTTCCAAACAATTTGGAGTTCTTCATGCTACAAAGAGAATGATAATTCACAAAAGATAAAGATTAAAGACAGCTCTAACAAGGCTGGGCCGAGTCCTCTGGATAGATTCTTCTTTGCTGAAACTTTTTTTTTTTAATCCAAAAGACTTCTTCAATCACAGAACATACTTACATTTATCTACCTGTATTATTGAGCATGCATCACGACATTAAATACAGATGTTGATAGATGTCCAAGTAAGTTTAGCCTGAGGTTAGATGACGTTCAAAGACTTTGTGAAATACTGTATAAAAAAAAAAAGCTCTGTCAGCAGGCCTTAGTTATAGCAGGTTAAGTATTAAAGTCTATGCCAATACAATTAGGAAAAAAAACTACAACAATGACTCCTTTTAGAAATATCAGGAGAAAGCCTCATCTCTCAAAAAAGAAAATGGCAGCCCATCGTAGATTTGACAAATCTGAACAAGCTACATGACTTCTGGAGCAATGTCTTTAATGAGACCAAATGTCTTGACAGTGCCATGTTGGGTGAAAAACAAACAATAGAATATCAACACAAACACCTCATACCAGGTGGTGGTACTGTGTAATCTCTGGGATTAGCAGGATGTGCAGCAAAACTTCTGGCATAGCCCTACAGAGCCTCACTGACCTACACAAGACAAGGTCAGTGAACAAGGTCAGGCTGATTCTGGCAGATCCTGATTATCCACTCCATGGGGAGTTCGGGTTTAATCCATCTGGACGCAGGTATCTGCTGCCCAGATGTAGGACAAACGGACTGAAAAACTCATTCATCCCTGTAGCGATCAGGCTTCTCAACAAATCGTGATTACTGTATACTGTTACTTTAATGTCTCAATGTCTTATTTAGTATGCATGTTCTGTGTGTCTACTGACTGTGAAACAAATTGTCCCTTAGGGATAATAAAGATTCTTGAACTTGAATTGAATACCAGCTGTCAGCATGGTGGTGGAAGACTGATGGTTTGGGCTCCTCACAGTCATTGAGTCTATCATGAACTCCTCTGTAGACCAAAGGATTCTAGAGTCAAAGAAGAAATTTGAGGTGTTATTTTTTTCTAACAGAGTTTGTTTTATAAATATATAATATGTGTTATTCCTCTGAGGTTTGTTCTCATCATTATGTACTGGTTTGTAAAACCTCATATCTGGAAAAGCCTGTCCGAAGGTGTATCTACTTTCTTTTAAACCTGTATAATCGGATTTTGTTGAAGTAAATAAGAGCAAATTGTTTATTTTTTTTAAGTGTGATAAATACAGGAGAGGAATCATCGACGGCTCAGCCTGCACCAGTCTGTGTGACAAAGAAACACTTTACCTGGGCAGGTGTCTGTCAACCCTAACAAATAACCAGGTAGGCAGCAGGTGTACTTTCTGTTAAACTTCTATTTGTGCTGATTGTGATTACTTTTACAGAAAGTTGCATGTTTTAATTTTTTTTGTTTTGTTTTTGGCATTGCTGCTTCATATCAGGTGTACACAG
The DNA here is from genome assembly GCA_031762315.1 of Hypsolebias antenori. Taxonomy (NCBI): domain Eukaryota; kingdom Metazoa; phylum Chordata; class Actinopteri; order Cyprinodontiformes; family Rivulidae; genus Hypsolebias; species Hypsolebias antenori. Next base: position 19,652,970 of record JARVGS010000222.1, on the reverse strand, counting down.
GAGCCTGGGGGGAGCACAGTGGGATAATCCACTGCAGTCTGGGGGAGGTCGTGCACTACGAGCTGGGAGAAGAACCAGAGCCACGAAGAGAGGCCCTTATGTTTGACAAACCTACTAGAGGCACCTCAGTGGAGAAGTTCAAAGAGATGGTCTTCAATCACCTCAAGGTGGAAAACGTGTTTGAGTAATAAAAAGTCGGATCAAATTAAATCTATGATGGACCAAAGCCTGACTTGTCTTTCTCTGTCTGTCAGTCCAAGCTTGGAGAACACGCCAACCTCGCTAGCCTCGTAAGTCAGATCCTCTCTGTCGCCGATGGCAACAGAGATGGACGGGTCTCGTTACCAGAGGCCCGCTCAACATGGGCCCTACTGCAAATGGACGAGGTACCCCAGTTTATCTATGTAACACAGTGCTACAATAGGATCAATATGCTAGTTTACAGATGAGACAATTTATAAGAATGAAAGAGCATCAGGAAAGGTAGTGTCACAAAAACAATACCTAGAGCGAAAGGACTGATCATGAACAACTCTGACACCATGGTACAAATTCAGTGCTTTTATTTACAGTGAGCAATAATTCAGGAAGTATCAGGAACCCTGGAGAGCAAGTCCAAAGTTCTGCAATAAGGGGTTGATCAGAACATTCAGGATCCTTACTAGTAGATGGATAGGAAGTAGTTTGGTTCCAGTATCCTGTATAGTCATGAGAAGGTCCATTAGACTCAGAAGAGTGTGTGGCCGGAGGGCGAGGAGAACAGCTGGAGAATGCACAGGTAAGTTTCTAAGGTAAGTTTCCCCTCTAGTGACCAAAGACAGATGTGGAACAGGAACTCCCACAGTTAGAACAATAATAGTCTTTGCAACAAGCAGACGAGCTCAACTATCTGAGTTTTGTTCATGAGTGATAGCAGGATGGATCAGAAGATGGAATGAAGATTCAGGGCCTTGTCTGCAACAATGGGGACATTGCACCATGCAGGTGTGCTGAAGAAAGAGCTAAGACAACAAGAAAAGGCTTTCAGTTTAATGGCTCATGTATGGTCCAACCTTATGCTATGGTCGGTCATGACATCTGAAGTAAAGGCTCCCCATAGCTCTGCGTACAGCCGTACGCAGCTGTACGCACGTACTACGCAGAGGCACAAGCGTACCCCCGCAGGGCATGTACGCGCAAATCTCAAATTTTACGACCGCGTACGCAAACGCGGTGACTGCACAATAAACTTCCCGGCGCCGGACTGTTTTGTGACACCAATGTATTAAATTCCCCTTCTTCATCCCTGATCTGTCCTTTTCATTTGTTTTTTTGCCAAAAGGCAGTGATCGCTTCCTCCTCCGTTGACTCCATGAGTGAAATGATGAGAAATGAATGAATTTGTCACGAGCGAATTAAACTCAAGTCCAGCGTGGCTGCGGGAGGTTCTGGAGATTTCCTGGTAGCGCTCCCTGTGTTTTTTATTTTTTAGAATTTTTTATTAACAACATATAAGCACAGAACACCGCTGCGGCTGGAGCTGCCAGCTCTCGCCTTTTTTTCCCGACCTGTCAATCAATTCAGTAGGCGTGTCAGCAAATGACCAATCAGCGACCTCAATTTGTCCCGTAGGTAAACGCTCCTTGTCTATGGAGCTGTCTGAACCCGATGAAATTAAGGGAATGACGTCAAGAATTTGGCACGAAAACGCGAGAATGTACGCGACAACGTACGCTGGGGTGTGGGACTGAACTCTTTGTGTACAGTACGCACGTATGGACGTACGCAGAGCTACACTGGGGGCTTAACTCGGACAGAACCTGACGGCGCTCTTCTTGTTTTGGAGCAATTGAACTGGATAGAGCTGAAAGTTAAAAACAGCTGGACTTCCTTCAACAAACTGACAGCCCAGACGACGTCACTTTAAGCATTTTGTACGATTAATTATTTTACACTTGTAGCAGATAAATTTTAAAGAAAAGCTGGTGATTGACATGATTACTGCAGACAGAAAAAAAATCTTTTTAAAATGACAATTTTAACACAATCGATCTTTTGTTGTTCACAAGTGTTGCATAAAAGCAGGAGGTCAGATTTTTGTGAAGTGTTCACGTGAATGCTATTTTTAAAATCGTAAACTTTACTAAGGGGCAACTTGTTCGATTACAAAAGTAGGAGTAAACAAACATGGAAGTGAAATCACAATCAATACTTTACGCAACAATTCTGTCCAATAATACCAGACAGCACATCAATAACCGTTCGTTTCTGCTGGAAGTTGTTATGGCACTGGATGCTGTACGATGTGATGAAGGATTTTCTTGTGGCATTCAGTGTTGCATTGTGGGGGGCATGAGTTTGTTGCTGGGGCTCCTTTTTGCTTTGCCTGTAAGTTGTCCAGAACTGTTTTCAGTCTGAGCATCCTGTCATCGCATGTGTTCTCTAATATTGAACTGCCCATTTTTGCATCGCATGGTTTTTCTGTCAGAAATATTAAGATGTTCTAACTGAAAGTTCCCCACGCTGCACTAGACATGCTACTGCTAGCTGCTTCTGCTGTGACAACAGTCCCTCAATTATCACAGTTATGTTCCAGACACCCCCGCGATATGTGGAAAAACCTCGAAGTAGGAACGCTATATTTATTTTGGTATTTAAATATATTTTAGTCTTTATAAACCCTTTCCACACTCTCTTGCAATGTTCTTAAAATGTTCTAAATTCTTAAACCTTAAACCTACGTCATTTTTAACAACATGCGTATATTTACTGTACAGTACTGCAGAATTTTATTTGGGTACTCACCAGCTCTGCAGACCAGCAACTCTGTTCCGGTCGGGCTCGGTTCTGGTTCAGCAGACCTATACAGAGCTGAAGCCCACCGCCCCGTCCAGGTTGATGTGCACGTGGATAATTGAGCTTCAGGATTATTTGCTACTTTCCTGCCAGTTCTCTGAGCTTAATAGACAAATCATTACTTCTGACTTTGCGTTGCAAAACTATCCCTTCATTTTGGCAGAAAGCAGCGGCGGGAAGCACTGTTGGCTTCTGGGAAGTGTAGTTTTTTTTAAATTTGCATTACAATATAAGCTTATTGAAAGAAGACTACAAAAAGACGGCGCCTGTCCGAAGTATTTTTTTTCTCTTTTTAAAATTTTTTTCATCCTGTACCGTCCCAGTCACGTAAAATTAAAGTTGATAATCGTCTGTCGTGTACAACCTTATGTTGAAAAACCATGAAAAAGTGAGTCCGCGAATGTCAAACCACAAAAGACTACTGTTTTTACACTTGAAGCTAACCATGGTAGACAAAAATAAACTGCTGTGCAACTTTTAGGATTTGAGCTGTTTCAAATGGCTCTGAAACTTTTATTTATCCCCGCTGAAGCTGTTCACACAGCTTTCCACAGCAGGTAAGATGCTGACTATTCACACTTTTTCCACTAAATCCCCGACAACATTTCTGAAGTAATTAAAGCGCCATACGTACTGACTTTTGCATGATCTAAGTATTTCTTAGTGACCTTACCGATATCTGAACTTAGATCAAATTTAAATTGAGTCCTGTGTTTCTGTACTTCTCCACACATTGGTTATATAAGTGTATTGCACAACCAAAACACAATAATTTAGTGAAACAGACTGTAATCGTATGATAATGGTAAAACACCTGCAGGCACCGTGTAATTAAATATTGGAGGTATTTTGTGTTTGTTGTGGTTTTATTCATTCTTGCAGGGATGGTTTTATTCCAGGGGGTTTGTTTGGTATGTTTTCGAACAACAACGACGCTGAGAGAGCGTGTCTCGACCTGCCCCACTCTCCCACAATCCTCCAGGTGTTTGATGCGAGCTGCCAATCACAGAGAGCCTCATCTCACGCCCCCCTTAAAAAAAAAAAAAAAAAAAAAAAAAAAAAAAAAAAAAAAAAAGTATGTCTGACTCCAGTGATGCGCTCCACACATGAGCCAGGGGATTTTATGAGACGTTTTCTGTTTGATGTGGAGCTGAAAACGCTGGAGCTTTTTCCACGTCCTTGCTGTTTAACATGTTGCTGCTTCCTGTGAAGTGGGAGCTTCTGTCGCTCCTGTGTCTGAGGGTTCAGCTGGGAGAACCTCCTGAGCAAACGTGTGTGTAGAGGGGAGTATGGTTGGGTGGGTGTGATGTGGTTCCCAGGAGAAGAGGGGATCTAGGGGGATGGAAAATGTGAAGAGTGCTGTGGTTTGGCTGCGCCTGTCGGCTGATGGTCCCACGCTTCAGTTGTTGATCGTGGCAAGCTGCTGTCTCTGCGACCGTCCGTGTTTACTCTCCGCTTCCCTCCACCGACTGGACCAACATGATAAGAGTTGTCCTTTCTGCTCTGTCCGCCTCTTCTCCGGCTTATCTGAAGCTTTTATTTTCTCACAGAGCTGCTGGGAATCACCAATGTTTTCTGTGCACATTCACACGTGGACTTCCCTCCTCTGTGCCTCTCAGTTTTATCTCCAAAGTGCTTGCCTGTATCTGTTTCCCTGATTTTTTATTTTTTTTTTTTTTGGGCTGTGAGATGAGTCGAGCTGGAAAATTCGTGTAAAGCTTGTCCCTGTTAATTATTTGCTGGGACAATGTTTCCCTTTTCTTTTACTGTCATTCTCATTCAGCCTTTATTTATGCAGGTTAGTCTCATTGGACAATCATAGGGATGCACGATATTATCGGCATGGTATCGGTATCAGCTGATATTAGTGATAAAGTTAAATATCGGACATTGGCCAGTCCATCAACTGCTGTAGGGATGTGCGATATGGCATAAAATTTATATCACGATATGTATTGTGATGGGTGGCAATAACAATATATCATGATATGTTTTTGGCATAAAACTTGCAATAGGAATGGAAAAAAAAGCATAGGGTGTCCTTTTGCCATCACTTATTTTGAAAACTGCTTTACCACAAAATCTCAATTAAGAAAATTCCACTACTGGGTCCAGAGAGTTTATACATAATAAACAAATCAAGTATTAGGCTTCTTTCTTGTAGTGCAAAACAGTGCAAAAGATATCAAATGTAGTTTTAGCTATATGTTTTAAGAATATGTTGTTAACTCTTAACAGTTTCCAGTCTTCTCACTTAAGAAACGAACAGCAACAGAGCATTTTACACTGAAACACTTCACCCTCCAACACTCTAGTGGGCGTCTCCTTCCACTTTAAGGTGAGCTGACATGGCAACCAGTTTCATCTGTGGCTTTGACCAGAGGGTCTCACAGTAAAATCACACAACACAGCATTTTTTTTTTTACAGATCAGAGAGCAGGTTTCTTTAAAGCTGACCAACACTTTAACTTTTGACGAGAAAAAACAAACAAAACAAAACAACTTTCGACGCAACACAGTGTTGTGCGCATGCATCCAAATACGGCAACACTGCAGCAAGCCGGACGTAGTTAGCTTGTAGCTTCGCTACTTAGCTCTAGAAGAAAAGAGACTTTTACACTACTTAAGTTTTACTTGAGTTTTCAACTCAAAAAAGTAACGATTAAATCTGACAACTCTGATTTTACTTTAGACACGGCATTACTGCGGTTAGCTAGTAGAATATAGATCTCTATCATAGGCTAAATGTCTATAGTTTCTACCATGTACCGTATAAATCGCACATTCCTAACACACACATGGCGTGAAAATGTACAAATTTGCACTGTTTGAGTGTTGTCATTGTGTTAGAGAGAGTAAATATCATAAATTTTACATTAATTATAATCCAAGTTGAAATGTTACATCATTTTCAGGCCCCTTTTTGTCATCTGCATTTGGTAACAGGCCAAACTAACAAAGACCATGCAGAATAATGTATTTAACTTCACAGCAGAGAAAGCTATGTAGTGTTTGTAAGTGGTCTAGAGAAAAAAATATCACTATCGGTTATCGGCCAAATAGGTTTTAACATATCGGAATATCGGATATCGGCCAAAAATCCAATATCGTGCATCCTTACTGTCAAGTTAAGTTCAGACTCCTTTTGTTTCTATGGAGTTTTCTTACTCCACCATGATCACAGTTTCCAGAATGTGTGTGTGAATGCAGCTTTGACTACAAATGCTGAGTTTATTTTTAAGTAGCGCAAGAAGAGCTGGCTTCTTTGCATTTTTTAAATACAAAAGCTGCAAAAGATGGTCCCATTATGGGTATAGTGGTGGAGTATTTGTTTGCTCAGTGGTTGAGTTGCCTCTTCAGCGCGTCCTAGAGTTCTGCCTAAATCTGGTAATCAGCCACTCATTCAGGTCAGGTGTGTTGAAGCAGAACAACCTTGGAAAAACATGGAAGATGGTGGGTCCTGAGGCCACGGGTCTCATGGATCAGATGTGCCTCTGCACAAAAAGGTTGTGTGCGACAGGTTCTATGCACACGTTAGGATGAGGGAATGTGTGCCTAAATACACAAACTTGTGACTTGCATTGAGAATGTGCGTAGCTCCACACAAACGTTTCAGTCAACAGTGTTGAAACTTAAAAGTGTGAATGTAAACACGGAAGAAAACGGCGTTGGATCAGCATATTAATTCAGAACAGCTCACCATGTGTGATGAGTCCTCAGGTCAACAAGATATATAAACGGTAACACATGGCCATGAGTAGTTTGTAATTGTAGAACAATGGCAGCGTTGGTGCTGCTGGAGGACGTCACCAATAGAAGATCGGGAGGTAGCGTGTTTTCAGGGATCACGACGAAGTAATATTGAGTTCCCTGAGCTGCGCCATGCCAGTTGTATGGGGGGGCTTCATCCATATCAGTGTTTCCTTACTGTTATACTAGTAGGGTGCCCCACCCTGTCAACAGGACTGAGCGCCTTGCCTACCCAAATGTCCTTCACCTTCAACTCATGCCCCCTCCCCCCAGTCGACAACTGCCGGCATTGACATAGCGCTAAGCTAGCGGTGCGCAACACAGACGTGTCTCTCCCAAAACTCCTCCAAGAGATGAGTGTCCTGCCAAGGCAAGTGACCATAGGGGAAACGCTGCATATGATGCTTGATGTATCAAATTCTACACCGTGGCTGAAACACTTGGTCGAAGTGCAGCAACTCGTTTCTTGACGTCAGCTATTTAAAATGTCTCCAAGTTCTACCAAACCCCAGGTACCGCTGTGTTTACAGTAATTATGTTAGTAAACAGAGCGGTAAAGTTGGAAATGTCTCAGTCTTAGAAATCCGCTGCCGGCAGATCTGCGCCCTTGGTTCAGTTAATTCAACAACCGCAGCCTCACACCCAATCACTCAGCTTTATGCATGTGTGGCAAAAATGTTTTTACTCCCCACTAGGCCTGTCATGATAACAAATTTTACTGGGCGATTAAATTTCAAATTATTGCAATAAACGATAATATTGTTTGAAATTTGACAATTAGTAATTATTGTCAAATTTAAGAACTGTTTAATTTTTGTCTTTAATTTGGTAACTTTTTTGACCACTGGATGGCAGTATAAGATTGTTTGAACTAAAGAATGGATAGTGAGGGAGCGAGCAGTGTGTCTCTATAAGAAAAATGGGAGGGAGGCCCTTGACGTGACATGGGCTGTCTCGTTCCTTTTTTTTTTCGGTTCTCAAAATGGCTGATGATCGGTGTGGTTTGAGCTCTTTAGCATATCATTTTTCACACATAGCTTCAATAAAACAAAAGTAAACAAGTCCTTAGCTTCTTTTTGCAGAGAAAAACAAGTTTTTACACAATGGCACGGTTTCAACCATGAATTTTAGAGCTTTGACAAGACAGGTTTATTCCTCGAGGTCGGCCTGTTAGCTTAGCTCGTAGCTTAGCTTCTCAGCTTAGCTGCTTTTAACAATCCAAAAAGGCCATTTTGGATGGTTAAAATGGATTTTAAAGATTAAATTGAAAGGGAGGAGGTCAGTGAAGAGCACCGGAGTTGAACTTTTTGTCATCCAGTGTCTTCAGCAGAAAGAGAGAGACACAAAGAAACGATAAAGCCGACAAATGAAAATGAGGTCGATAATTTTCATTTATCATGCGATTAATTGATTTATTGTTTAGTGCGACAGGCCTACTCCCCTCTACCTTATGTAGGAGTGTCTCTGACTCGCACTCCTTTAAATTCCTCATTTTGCTGCATCCAGACATTGTTTTTGATCGTTCAAAGAGGAGAATCACACATGCAGAACTCATCTGCATCTATTCACATATTTAAATGGAGGCGTGTCGGGGGAGGTATCTCAGGTCCATGTTGGTCAAGATGTATGACAGAAAGGCGTGCAGAAACGTGCGCAGGGTTTGCTAAATCTGAATATTTTTGTGCGTACACACTTTGATCATTTGGTCCGTACTTAACTTCCGTTTGTTTGATACGAGGTCTCTGCATGTTTGACTCGCTTTACAAAGTTTAACCAAAACTACTCGCCACTAAAACACTTTTTATGTCAAGTTATTTATTGTGCAAACACATGCAGGAGTATGAACAAGTTGATGACTGAGAATTTTTCTATTTTAAGTAATTTCCAACAACAATGAAAACATATGATGACTAAAATCTGGTGTGTGGGTTGTTTCTTACAAATTAAGCAAGGATCCACCATCCTCAGCAACAGTACCTCTATCAGAAGATAAATCTAGTTTTGTTACACTATTTGAACTATTAAGAATACACATCACCTATCATTTTGATCAATATCTGAAAATAACTTCCTGAGTTTCTCTCATATATCCTGCTTAATATGTTGTGAACGACTCTCAGCCACTACCATGTCACATTTTAGCTGAGTGTCTGTAAAACTGACTGGATTGTAGCCTTTTTTTTTCTTCTGTATTTGATGTTTGTTTAGCTGTGGCAGGCATCTTGAACAAGGTTAGGGTTTTTTTTAAGCATTAAATAATTCTTAGTAGAATACACATCTGTAAAAACATTTGTTTTATCATGATATGAACCTCGCATTACATTAAATACACATTTTACTGTAATCTCATTGGACAAATTTTTACTCTGATCAATTGCATATTTTTTTAAATTATCAGTAACTATTACACACAAGTATTTGTATGCATTTATGATTAATATAAAAATCCTTTTGCACCAGCAGTTTGATAACAAGAGTACCGTAGTTAGTGGGAGTGTGAATGCAGCCTCTTACTTTGACTAATGTGAGAAGCTAACATAAAAAAAGGTGACGTATCATGAGTATTAGTTTGAGTTTTTGATCAATCAGAAAAAGGGTTTTTATGCCTTAATATAAATTTAAGAAAAGCTCAGTTTGAAGGAATTAAGTCTCAAAGTCCCACGGCATAACATCAGGGTAATAGTTTTTTTTTTTTTTTTTAATTATTGTTACCATGACATACTTTTTTACTGGACGGGCTAAACAGGTGGATAAATAAGAGTTTATTCAATCACATGTTACTGTCTGAGCGCGGGAGAGTCACACTAATGGTTATCAGCTTGCAGATATTGCTTTTTGTGCTTGTGAGCTAAACTACAAACTTAATTTACCTTTGTACTCATGAATCTTACTGGATGGGAATTTGAACAACAGATTTGTACAGAAAGTGGCAATTAAAAAAAAAAAAAAATCAGGATTTAGGTACCCTGAATGCAGACAGTTTCAATATTATAAATACTGTACAGGTTGTCCTCGGTTTACGTTCGAGTTCTGTTACAACGGCCCGGTGGTATACCGATTTGAACGTAAACCGATGTTCACACAAGCCGCCACTTAGACTGTACATATACAGTTAATTATGATGCGGGTTGTAGGTGCGGGAATCCGTAAACCAGGTAGGTCATATATATATATACTTAAACCGAGGACCACCTGTACAGGTGGTCCTCGGTTTAAGTTCAAGTTCCGTTACAACGGCCCGGTCGTATACCGATTTGAACTTAAACCGGACCCACTTAGACACTACATGTACTGGACAGTACATTTATTGATAAATAAAAAGTATTAATTTCTTACTTTGAGATGGTCACACCTGTTTGCGTTGCATGTCCCAGCTCTGCAGCTCCCTGCAGCTTCACTCGGTCCAAACTGTTTATAGAAAGGACTGTAAGCATATTAACTTCATACATTTGGAGCCAGAAA
>JARVGS010000222.1:19589030-19603202 GCA_031762315.1 Hypsolebias antenori | reverse complement strand
ATACGTTATTTATAAAGCCATTTAAAACAACCACAGCTGCAACAATGTGCTGTACACATGAAAAAAGTACATAAAAATTTTAAATTTATTATTTTTATCAATTATTAATTATGATGCATTCGTAGGTCCGAGTTGCCGTAAGTCAGGGCGCTGTAACCCCAGGACTACCTGTGTATATACATATATAAAAAAAACTGCAGTTTTGTGTCCAAACAGCTCCTAATCTTATATTTAGCTGCTCACTGGCATGTTTATTCCCATCAAAAGCATATTTTTGTACCATTTCTTCATAAGTGTGAAAATCTGAGGTGTTTGAGTGTAATTTTATGCATAAAGAATTACATTTCAAAATGCTTATTTAAAAAAAAAAAAATTTTTTTAAACCTAGAATACAGCTTCATGCAGGGATAACATCAATAAAATATTAGTTTCAGGTTTTTAATTGTAAAGCAACATCTTAAATTGCAGTCTTGTAGGTTTTCAGTATAAAAAATACACATTTATGACATGTACCTTAAAAAAAAAGTAAGGATTTATATGTTTTAATTTGTTTTTCTACTGTACCATGTTCTTTGTGTCTTTAAATGAAAAGCTACTTCTCAGAGCGTTGGCCACTGTCACGTCTTTCATCCTAAATTAAAATTGTTTGTTTTTAAGTGTCTGTTGTGGTCATCTCTAATCAGTCAGGGGATGTCTTGAAGAAAAGTTGGCTGTTAAAAAAGGCTGTTTGGACCTTTAAGCTCTTAGAGCTCCTTGGATCTACTAAAGAATGTTGTCCAAACTCCAACCCTCTTAAAGAACTAGAGGTTTTCTCTCACTGGCCTTCAACGCGCCCTAAGTAGAAAACAGTCTGTGAATAACTACTTAAAGTTTATATTGTTTAATTGCTGTCATTTTAAGGCCTTGTTTGGTCCGAATCCTTCTCTTAATACGGTTTACGATCACGGGCTGGCGTGATGAGTCAGCTGAACGTTGTGTAATGCCAGTAAAGTTAGGATGTTGTTAATGATGGAAAATGTGAGGTGCTTTATGGTTTTAATGGAAGGACACTGGACTAAATTAGAAGAGTAGCAGATAAAAAAAAAAAAACACACAAAGTTGGAGCTCATTATGCTTCCCTCTAGTGGTGGATAATGTGATCTTTACGAGAACTTTTGTTCTTCTAAATGCTTTCTTGGATTAAAAATAAAATATAATGTAAATATTTTTGTGCACTTGTTTGCACTGTGACTCGTAGTCTCCAATAATTGGGTGCATGTGTTGGTTTTTCCAGGTTATGATCAGAGGGGAGGAGTGGCACTACATCGCCGCTCAAGGCCCACTAGCCAACACCTCTGCCGACTTCTGGCAGATGATCTGGGAGCAGGGGGTCAACGTCATCGCCATGGTCACCGCAGAGGAGGTACAAACAAACGTGTCTATTTACATGAGTTGCGTTCAGTCTGCCATTTCCTACCATTGCTCATTTTGGTCATATCAACTAATCCAGGAGGGCGGCAGGTCCAAGAGTCACCGCTACTGGCCCAAACTGGGCTCCAAACACAACTCGGCCACACACGGCAAGTTCAAGGTCACCACCAAGTTTCGCACAGAGTACAACTGCTACGCCACCACGGGGTTGAAGGTCAAACACCTGCTCTCTGGCCAAGAGAGGACGGTTTGGCACCTGCAGTACACTGACTGGCCTGAGCAGGGCTGTCCTGAATATGTTCCTGGTTTTCTCTGTGAGTAAGATTTTTTATTTTTTGTGGTCATCCGTAGTTGGCGATGATCACAGGACCTTTACGGTTTGTTGTTTAAAGCAGCGGTTCCCAACCCTGGTCCTCGAGGAACGCCATCCTGCATGTTTTAGTTGTTTCCCTCCAACGCACATGATTCAGTGATTGACTTCATCAGGGTTTGCAGAAGCCTGTTAGTCACCCATTCATTCAAATCAGGTGTGTCAAAGCTGAGAAACAGCTCAAACATGTAGAATGGTGTTCCTCAAGGATCAGGGTTGGGAACCACTGCAACACCTGCAGAGAGGAGCTCACTCTTTGCTCTGTGTCTTTCCCTGCAGCCTACTTGGAAGAGATCCAGTCGGTGAGGAGACACACCAACTCCATGCTGGATACCTCGAAGAGCCTGAACCCGCCGGTGGTGGTGCATTGTAGCGCTGGTGTGGGTCGTACCGGAGTGGTAATCCTGAGTGAGCTCATGATCAGCTGCCTGGAGCACAATGAGGTGCGAAGATGCCCCAGAGACCATTTACTCCACAAGATAAGTCACCTTTTAAATGGAAAGTTAATATATCATCTCTTCTTTCAGCCAGTGGAAGTTCCCACCATGTTATCAGAGCTGAGGCAGCAGAGGATGCTGATGGTGCAGACCATCTCCCAGTACAAGTTCGTCTATCAGGTCCTCATCCAGTTCCTCAAGAACTCCCGCCTCATTTGAGCCGGAGCTGCCGACCTCAACCTTAACAGGATGTTACTAGACAATGACAGTGGTGCTTCAAATGACAAATTGTAGCTGGTGGACAGAAAAGAGATTTGTGTGAGCTGTTTTTTTTTAATTTTTTTTTTTAATTGGCCTCGAGGGAGAAAATCAGCTTTTCTAGAAACCCAACGTTTCTTTTTATCAGAGCATTCAGAATTAGCTCTTTATCTCCTTGGTCTTTTTAAACATACACGTTTTGCGTTGCCTCCATGTAGGTCAGGCAAACGAGCAACTTGCCTTGGCTGCAGATGTGAGCGTGCATTCTTAATTTCTTCACGAACATCCTGAGAGTGCTTCTGTTTAGTTTCAGTCAGTATTAGACGTTACGCAGCGTGAACAGTAGGGGGCAGCAGTGTCCTGCGCTCCACATCCTCATTCTGAATGTGCCATACGAAAATATCCTAATCACCGAGTATCGATCAGTGCAGCGAGGGCGGACTTCTGCGACGTAACTGATGCTTTTATTTATTTTCATAAAGTCTGTGGTCAACTTGATGTTGGAGAGCACAGTAATCTGAAACCGTCTTAATGTTGATCCGGTTTTATTTCTGTAAACTTTTATTTTCTGATGAAATGATTGGTTATGTCAGAACATTTTAAACCCCTCGTTCTCATAAAAACATTTGTTACCCTAATGCGTGTCGAAACTTTAAAGTGTCCAAATTGGAGATAATTTATGATTTAACAAATAATACTGTGTATATAAATAATGTATTCTGTGCCTTACTGAGACGATGACAAAAAAGAAGTGTTTTGTTCTGATCTTGTTGCTCCGGTACCTCGGCTTTATCTGTTTACTGTATTATTAGAAAAACAAAGCCAACGTTTTGTCTTTTAAAAAACAAAAACTAATGCAGTTTTAATATTTTGAAAGACACAAATGACAAAATTGCCATTTTAAATAAAATAATCTAAACTTTAACTTGAACAAAAAAATAATGAACTTGTGTCCTGATCTACTTTTCAACTTTAGCAAGTGTTTAAAAACTATTAGGACTTGTAAATACTAAGCATATGAGAGTGTTTTTTTTTTCTTGACTTGGTTTCCTATTGAAACATAATAAAACTATGCATGTTTTTTTTAAACATTTCTATGTATATATTACAGTGTATGTACTCAAATCAGTATAAGCTTTGTAGTATTTGGACATACAGCTATTTTCTTGTTGCACTCTTTGTCAGTATTTTCATCACATAGCATTCGGCTGTTGGTTTTATATTTAATTTTCTATTCTCGTCTTGGTTAAAACTTTCAGAAACGCTTCAATTTAACGTGTACAGAAGTTTTGTAAATGCATTCTGAGTGCATTAAGATTTGTTTTCCTTCCTCAGACACATGAAACTGTTGTACTTGCTCGTTATGCAAATAAAGCCTTATTTTCTTTAAGACTTGCGTCTTCAAAACCATTTCATTGGTTAAAGTTTCAATAAATAACTTTTACAAGAAGATAAAATTACCACTTGAAGATAACGAGTGCTAGCTACCTACTTAAGTGATAAAAACACGAGAGAAATGCTCACAGTTCTGTAAAACATCTCTGAGAGTCCATCAAGAGCAGCTGCGGTGACGTTCTTCACTTTTGTCCCATCTCTCTGCGCACGTCTTTAACATAAGGGTGATCCTTCCCATGAGCCACCGCCATTATAGCCAACGCCTGTTCGTAGAAGAAGAAGAAAAAAAAGAAGCCCCTTTAAGAACTTTAAAAGAATAATTTTTATGGCTGTAGGCATGTGACTGGTAAAGCTGACCTTCTTGAAGGCACTGACGGCCTCCGAGTGCCTCTCCACCCCCCTGTAGATCCTGCCCATCTTCAGGTACATGGAGGAGACGTTCAGGGAGTACGGTGGATACAGTTTACTGCGCAAGACACGAAACGTGACCACAATTTACTCAATAAGTCAAGGGGCAAACAGTTGTGTGTGATGATGAATGAACACCTGGTTTATGTGACAAAAGAGCCCAAATGTTAAGATGCTGCATTTTATTACAAGACTATGGTACATAAGCCTGTCGACAAACTATTATCCAGCAACAATCTGGTTTTTTTTTGTTCAGTTATCTTGAGAAAATCAGCAGTTATGGTGGCCCCAACTAGCAAAAACAAACATTTGATCTCGATTTGTGACAAGAAGTCTGTGCAACACTCACACCTAGTGATGATGCTTACATGCACGTTTTTGAAGTTTCATTAAATTACGGGCAGGACGAGAGAAAGTTCATCGCTGTATACATGGATGGACAGAGGCCGACAGGTGCAAACAAGCTGCAAGCAAATGAATGATGCAAACTCCAAAAAAAAAAAAAAAACGCAACAGAAAAATGCTACAAAAGAAACAATTCTGCAATCGCAGAAAATGGAAGAAATTTAAACCGAAAAACGAAGAAACGCTGCAAACAGAAGTGCAGCAGACCAGCAGGGGGACTCAAACACCATGTTCTCTGGGACCAGACCCCCTTAAAGACATTATAGCAGAGTGGTCACTGTCTAAAGTCATACTACTTTCATAATATGCATGGATATTAAAATCTCTCAACCAAACAGAGGTTTTGGTGATGTAAAGAAACAAAAAGTACTGTTAAAGGTAAAGTAAAACAAAATTAAACATGGGCAAGGCAATGACTTTAAATCATGTCATTTGCTATTAAACCAGAGACATTATATTAAGATAAACATGAAAAAGTAAGCATTAGATAATTTTGTCACAATATGAATTCAGAATTATGGGTTAAGTTTAGCAAAACAAGCATTAAGTCCAGATAAGATGATTGCACTTTTCTAAGACCTACAAATGTAAAGTAGAAATACTCCCAATACTGTAATTTTATTGTGTACAGTGTGTGGCTATATCTCTGATATTAGTGTTTGGATAAGTATTAAAGGTCTGTAGCAATTTTTAAAAAAAATGTAGTTTTTAAAATTATATTTTTACATATTTTCAAACAAGTTCACTAATCTTCATGAAGTAAACACAAACTGCCTTAATGCCAATATATTAAGGATACGTTAGAACAGAAATTATATATTTCAGATAGTCTTGGCATAGCCAAAGCAGAGATATTAAGGATTTTTACATTAATATTGGGGGTACCATCCTTCTCAAGACAATTTCAGCCTCGGCGCTCCAGTTTTAGTACAAAGTACAACCAGGCTTAAAATAACCAGAAAACATTTATCTTTGGAATAAAATAAGTTGTAGCTTTAAGTACTCAGTGTGCAGTAAACTCCTAAAATAAGCCACCTTTTGGCCAGTGGCTCAGCTAGAATATTATGGGGTCTGGTCCCAGAGGACTGGTCGAGTCCCCTTGCTGGTCTGGTGCATTTCTGTTTTTTTTTTTAGTGAATTTGCAGCGTTTACTTGTTTTACTTTGTTTTATGTTTTTTGGTATTTGCAGCATTTTTCCTTTGAATTAGTTTTTTTGATTGTATGTTGTATTTTCTGTGAATGCAGTTGTTTTATTTATTTATTTATTTTTTTTTTTTTGGGCAGGGATTTTCTGTTGCATTTGTTTGTTTTTGTTTTGGAGTTTGCATCAGTCACATGTTTGCAGCTCGTTTGCACCTGTCAGCCACCGTAGGAGACCTAATACATCTGTCTTTCGACAGGTCTATAATACAAATAATAATAAAATGGTAGTAATAATAATAATAATCACAATAATAATAATAAGAAAAAGAAGAAAAAGGTCATCTTAGACTTGTGTCTTGGACAAAACCGAGCAATGGGGTTGGAAACATTTTACTTTGACAGTGCAGGACTTCTGAAGTGGAGTTCTGTGGAGATATGAACAATTATCTTACCTGTTTTAGATAGATCTTTCAACAGCCTCAGTTTGATGAAATTGTTGAATTCTGATCAAACTAACGAGCTAATGGCTTGAACTAGCTGTTAGCTCGTCAATCCAGTCGGAATTAAACAATTTCTCCAGATTGTTCAAAAGTTCAAATATTCATTCAAAACAGGTAAGATATTAACTGTTCATAACATATCCACAGAACCCCACTTCAAAAGATCTGAAGTAACTATTTAAGGTATTTTTTGGTCAGATCCAGGCTCCCTCATGTCGGCTGAAACACATAGAGAAAAGTATTTATGTATTCAGTAAATGTTAGCCTTACTCGAGCCAAACAAATCAAACCAATACTTGGTTCATTTATAACAAACCTTTGTAAAGTTTTAAAGTATTCAAAGTATTTCATTAAAATGGCTCCAGAAACAATAAAACTTCAAACAAAAGAAGAGTCTCGGTACCTGTAAGGTTTCAGGATCTTCTGGCCGTATCTGATGGCTCCGTCAGCATCCTGCATGTAAATACAAACGCCCATGGCCTGGTACATCATGTGGAGCATGTAGACGTTGGAGTCGTCAAAGATGGCTCCCATTTCATCCAGACTCTGCTCACACATCTCCAGCAACTCACTGGGAGGTGCTGCTGAGTCAAGGCTGCATCAGGTAAACACTCAGCCAAAGGTTTTCCACACAAACTACCGATGCCAAAAAAAGGCAAACTTATGAACTCTTATGTAAATGGAAAATAAATATTTGATGTTTTTTCTGATAATTCAGCACTAAAGGATATTCTTCACATGCTTCAGGGCCCGGAACTCTCTGATTTTATTCCTGGCGTAGCGCACCATGTTGCTGATGACCTGCGGCTCGAAGGGGTCGCTCCGATTACGAACCTTCAGCTTTAATTTGTCCTAGAGATGGAAAAGTTTTTTAAAATAGTCTGCTAAAGGAAGTCTTCCACTCTCATTGTGGATTTACTTTGGACTTCGTTCTGCACTCGTGACAGTCGCAGGTGAAGTAATAGGACTCTCTCAGCCTGGTGTTACGATCGTCTGTTGGATAAAGCAGGTCTATGTAGCTGATGAGCACCTGGAAAGAACAATAAAACTTTAATAAAGAATGAGCCCAAGTTAGCAGAAGAAAATAGAGAACACATATTTGCTGAAATAAGTTTAAATAACCAGAAATGAGCATAAAAATTAGGATATCAGCTAAAAAAGCTAAAATTAACAAAAATAAATAAATAAATAAATAAAATAAAAACTGCTGAAAACTAGCTGAAAGTGCAGCTTAACCTATGAGAAGGAAGTGGAAAGAGCTGAGATGAGCTAAAAAATGTGGCATTAGCTGAAAAAGTTTAAATTAGCATAAAACAGCTAAATGGTCGCTGAAAAGGAGAAAAGCTGAAACTAGCACAAAAAAGCTGAAAGGAGCATAAGCTGACATTAGCAGAGAGCAGATAATTAGGCTGAAAGTACCAGGAATTACCAAGAAAAGCTTGAATTTATCTGAAAACAGCTGAAATTAGAAAAAAAAAGTCTAAAAAGCTAGCTGAAAAGGTAGAACAAGTTTAAGTAGAGCAGAAGAAATCAGAAAGAACATACGTTTGCCTGATCAGGCTGAAAGAAACAGAAATTAGTACAAAAAAGTGGAAATTATCTGAAAAAACTCAACTGGCAAGAAACAGATGAAAAGTAGCTAAAAAAGGCAGAAAGAAGCTGAAATTACAAAAAAGAAGTGGAGAGAGCACATTATTGTTTAATTAGGTTGAAAAAGTTTAAACTGGCATAAAAACAGCTAAATAGTAGCTGAAATTAGCAGAAAGAATTTAGAAGAAGCACAAAAATGTTGTAGTTAGTAGAAAGAACCTGAAGGGAGCACAAAACTGCTGGAAAAACAGCTGAAAGTAGCTGAAAAACAGTTTAAAAGAAGCTGGACCAGAACAAAATGTGAGAGGAGCAGTAAAAGGTTGTAAACCGATCTAAGGTTTTGAAGGATGTAAAATGAAGGGGGGAAATGGCAGAAAAGGCTAAATATTTCAAAAAGCTAAAGTTGCACCAATACCAAAAGTCAGCAGGATTGTCCTGAACGAGCTGAACGTTTTGATTTATGCTTTGTTGAGACAGTTTGAAAACTGCGGGACGAGAATTGTGGCTTCATAAACATTCACACAATAAAAAGAGCAGAAAAGCTCATTATTCATCTACTTTGTAGAAATACAGAAAGGAACGCACCTTGATACTTTTATCCAAGTTTACGTTGAGAAATAATGAAGTTGCTGTATACGAGTTTTGGTGAAACTTTCTAAATCAAGTTTGTGTTATGCGATATGTGAGCTAAGCACTTGGAGTTTGTGTTTGGAATGACTCTCACCAACTACCACAACACATTTTGGCTCACTATTTGTAAAACTGACAGAATTTTAGACATTTTCTTTGTTAGCTAAAGTTGATTAGCTGTGGCAGCCATCTTGAATTAGGATGACCCCAAAAATCAGTCATTTGGGAATGCAACTAATGATTACGTTCTGAGAGTTTAATTAAAATCTGTCCAGCATTTCATGAGACATTTTGCTAAAAGACAGACATTGGCAAAAACAATATCACTAGTCTTTTTCCTTTTGGTGGTGGGTAATAATTTTGCAGAATCGGGAGGGTCAAGAGTTTAGTTATGTTACTGCAAAACAACGTGAAAGTTGAAAAAATGGATCTGAAGATGAACTTTTCATGCAGCTTCACAACTTTCAAATCAGAGTTCACAAACCGACCCATTATGGTATAACATATAATAAATAATACACGTATATAAATAAATAATAGAACATATAATAGAACATATAACAATAGATACTGATCTGGAGCTTTTTTTTTTTTAATTTTTATACAAACGGTGAAATGTGACATCATCATGAAACTGGATTAAAGTGGAGTGGTGTAGTGTTTATGCAGAGAGCTCAACCCTCCTCTCAACGCTAAAAACAAAACAAAACGAGGAACCAGACCCCCACCCCCCTAACAGCAGCTGTCTCTTCTCCTCACTTCATCTCCTGGTTTCATGTCCTGCACCGCCCGGACCTCGGCTGACGTTCCGTTATACGTGACGATAACGCTGGGGAGGCAGCTGTGATTTATTAGCGCCACGCTGAGGGGAGAGACAGATGGAGGGAGAAAAATAAGAGTAAAAATACTCTCTCCGCTTTGACTCCTTGAAATAGACCTCGCATGGCTCACAGCGAGGACACTTCAGGTGCTAATAACTGATGCACTCAGAGACGTCTTGAGAATCTCTGAAATTTACAGTGGTGCTTGAAAGTTTGTGAAGCCGTCAGACTTTTCTGTATTTCTGCATGAATATGACCTAAAACATTATCAGGTTTTCACACACGTCCTAAAAGTAGATAAAGAGAACCCTGTTAAACAAAAGAGACAGATATTATTTATTGAGGAAAATGATCCAACATTACATATTTGTGGTGGCAGCAGTATGTGAACCTCTAGGATTAGCAGTTAACCCGAAGGTGAAATTAGAGTCAGGCGTTTTCAATCAATGGGATGATGATCAGGTGTGAGTGGACCTGTTTGATTTAAAGAGCAGGGATCTATCAAAGTCTGATCTTCGGAAATGGGTTTTCCAACCGCCGATGAAAATCAAACGAAGAAGAAGAAAATCACTTCCGCATAGTCACAACTTCCATGTAACTGCTGAAACTGTCACGTTTTTTTTTTTTAATTATTATTTTTTTAATTTGGTGCTAGGTGGCTTAATGAGAGACCAGGCGGAGTTGAGAACCGAACGGGGGCTAGGCTTGGTGTTTGGGCCCAGAGCTAACGCTAGGATGGATTCGCAGGATGAGTCGACTGAGGACGATACGGATTGTGGTGCTTGGATGACGGTTAAAGGGAGGGGTAGAGGTGGTGGTAGTAGTACGATATCTGCCGGTAGAGTGTTTGACAACCTGAAAAATAAACGAGAGTTCGATGGCAGCAGCCCTGAAGGGGAGAGAGTGGTCAGATGTAAGGTTGAGATGGAGGTACATAAAATAATTTTGAAGTTTGGGGTTGGGGCTGAGCGGAGCCCTCTGAGTCCTGTCGTTCTTTCTAAGGAAATAAGGAAGAAGATTGGAGAAGTGGAAATGTTGAAAGTGTTGAGGGATGGTAATGTGCTGGTGATTTGCACTACTGAAGAACAGAAAAGCAAGACTTTACGTGTTGAAAGCCTTTGCAAGAACCTGGTGGTGGACAGAAAGGTTTTAGGTGAGAACGTCATTCTTCAAGGTGTGATTCATGGCGTACCTTTGGGTGAGGATTTGGATTACTTAAAGCGAAACATAGTTGGTGCTCAGGTGTCGGCCGTGAAGCGATTGACTAAGAATCTGAATGGAGAACGTGTGGGTAGTCTGTCCCTGTTGCTTGAGTTTTCTGAGAATGTTCTGCCACAGAGGATCAAAATAGGGTTTCTGAGTTTCCCGGTGCGGCCTTTCGTCCCGTCACCACTGCGCTGTTTCAAATGTCAGGGATATGGGCACATAGCTGCTGTCTGTCGAGGGAAACAACGGTGTTCAAAGTGTGGGGGTGATCATGGAATTGAAGAGTGTCGGGATGGCGTTCAGGAAAAGTGCTGTAATTGTGGTGGGCGACATAGGGTGACGTATGGGGGTTGTGAGGTGAGGAAGAGGGCTAAGGAAGTCCAGCAGATAAAAGTGACTAGGAACATAAGTTATGCTGAGGCGGTCCGGTGTGTTCAAGGACGTGGGCCGACAGTTACTGGTGAAAGGTGTGGACAAGACCGACAGCAACCTGTTAGTGTTTCAGCTGTAACTCTCCCTGTGGCTGTGGACAAACTGATATTATTTATGGCGTATGTTGTTAATTGCACGGATCAAGCTAAACACAAAACTGAAAAGATTAAAATCATCGTGAGAGGGGCTGAGAAGTTTCTGGGGTTTCAGGACGGTTCTTGGGAAGATGTAATTAAGAGGTTGGAAGTAGCTGGGAAAACAGGTACCCCAGCTGATAGTCACGTGTGTTAATGTTTCTGTGGACTTTTTTCTTATGGTATGTTACCGTTGTGGGATGGGTGGGTGTGTTATGTTGGGTACTTTTAGGACTATTGTTGATTTGTTTGATTTAGTGACTGCAGGGTTTTTTGGTTTTTGTGAGTGTGCAGCTTTTCTTTGTTTTTTTGGGTTTTTCTTTACATATTTATTTTTTCTGGTAAACGGAGTCCTCCATCGGGTCCAGTTGATGGCGGTAATGCGCTTCACCTTAGTTCGCCAACCGCCAATAAACCTCACTAAGAAGAAGAAGAAGAAGCTTCTCTGGAAGTCTCATTCTGCTGGAGATGGACGAGGGTTCAAAAACATCGTGGAGGGTAATTTATACAGAGCAGGCATACATTTATATTTCTAATAATTCTAACAATGTATGCTCATTTCTGTCGTTTTGGGGTTGGTTTTTCGCTTTGCCAATATAAACTTAGAGAACATTAAAATGTTGTTGAAATTGTTGGTGAGGTGATTAGCTTTAGCTGCTATAATCATCAACCTTCACCGATTGTAAGAATTAAACTTAATTTCCTCAAAACAAGATCAGAAATGTGGCAACCACTTTTTTTTTTTTTTTTTTATTCGATTTTGTTTTTTACATTTGCGAATGAATCTCTTGTAAAAATTCACCTTGTGCGGGGAATGTTCAGCTAAGCTAACGACCGGAAGGAGGCTGTTTACCCAATTAAACGTTTTCATCTTGTAATGGCAAACTATTAAATTAAATTAAAAAAAATTAAGTAATAAAACGAATTCTAACTAATATACGGATTAATATTTGTATTTCTATATATTATTTGTCTTTTTTAAAGTGAGCTCACAGTATCAAAGTATTTATTATTGAAGATTATTGCTGGTGTTTAAAATTTATTTAAATTTCAATAACTTATTTATCTCAAATTGGCTGTTTTACCGTGAAACCAATTTTAAGTCAGTCAAGACTGTGAGTTTAGTTTTCCTCCACTTGATCTTTCTTTTCACATTCAGACTACTAGCATTCAAACATTTATCTAAGAACATTAATTCAACCTTTATTTATACAGGTTAATCCCATTGAGCCTCTGGGACTCATTTACAAGAGACCTGAAAGCTTAAGTTTTTGCATTGTCCTTGCAGCCACCACGACCATGTGAAGACTATTTGAGCGAGTTCAGACACTGCGTGAGTTTCAGCAATCGTTTTCACCACTATTATGTCTACGGTTCCTCCCCTTCCTGTCAGCAGTGGAAAGAGGACTACTATAACTGCAGCAAGTGGGAGAAACACAAACATGCAGAAGCTAAGGTGCAGCTGAAAGAAGACATTCTTAAGACTTACTGTACATTTATGGCCTCAATGTTCTAAATTTTGATTTTATTTTTTGCAGGAAGCGCTGCAGAAAAGCGAAAGGAATCGAGTGGCAGAGCAAAGAAACTTTACTCCAGTGTGGAAACTGAGGCAGAAGCCTCCAAGAGACTGGTATCTGCCCTTGAACCACAAAAGCCCATAGAACCCCTGAACTGCTTTATGAACTTTCACTATTTGTTAAAAACAGAGTGTATACACTACTAAATTAACTTGCGTATTAGGCTCTATATTGATGTGAGAATATAGTAGTGAGCGGTTTGGGATGCTTTGCGCTTTAGTGGCTAAAATTTGACATTGCTCTTGAATCAACTTTTTGCGTAAACTGGTTTTAATCTAGATCAGCTGGGAAGCATTTCACTGTTTCAACTGTTTGCCGTGTTAATGGTCTGATGGAAAATACAGTTCTTGATGATGTATTAATGCTTCTGTGTTGATTAAGCATTTACAGATTCAGATGAGCTTTGTAGAGATGTACAGTAATAAGAGTGCTGTATGAATGTGTGTGGAGGTAAATGAGGCCATAGATTGTACGTATTGTAAAATGCTTTATCTTGATTAGATTGAAAGATGCTATAAAAGTACAGTACATTTACCATTTATTGACTGAATTTAGCTGTGTGGATACAACCCTAATGTGATCAGAAATTCCTAAATATGTATTAAAAAAACTGAACAAACTGGGTTAATAAAATGACTTTATTCAATTTTCATTTTAAACAGCAAAATGAGAAGAAAAGATTGTTGTGACAAAGGTTATAACAAATCTGAAAGAAACAAATGCTTACTGTCATTCTCATACTTGCAGGGGTCATCTTGGTTCACTGAATTACATTTGAACAAGTGCCAACATTCAAACAATATACAGAGGTTGCGCCCCAGCTGTTCTCTGGGTTTCACCGAGTGTACACTTTAGTGATGTCATTGTATTTTCCATCAGGAGCAAAATAATTTGGGATGGGAGGTGTGTAAACAGGACCTTCGTGTGTGAAAGGAAAAAGAAGCGGATCTGGCTTCAGTGCTGCGCGGAACAGCTCCTCGGACTCACATTTGAGCTCCTCCAGTGCTTGCCTCTGTGCCTCCAAAGCAAGTTTAATAGCCTCCATTTCAGCCATGCTCTGCCTCTGTAAGAGCAAAGATAAAAATTAATGTGTATTAAAGGATGGACAGAAGTCAGAAGTAACATTTTAGATGAATTCTTGAAGGTTGAAGGAGTGCTGCTAAATGGTAACCTTTCTGTATAAACTCCATTCTTTCAGCAGGAGGGCTCGCCTTTCACTCTCTTCAAAGGATATCCTTGATGCACCGCGCTCTCTTCAAAATAATTAAAAAATAATCGATAAAACTTATGAGAAATTAATTAATCCAGAACAAACTAAAGGATGAAATGACAAAGCCATAACTTTTATTGCAATAAACAACTTTTTTATTACATAGGAATTAAAGGTCCACTGACATGATGTTTGAACTTTGCATAAAATGGCACAACATATATATGTTGTATCATTCAACTATGT
>JARVGS010000222.1:19572706-19586974 GCA_031762315.1 Hypsolebias antenori | reverse complement strand
TGCTCCCGGTAGGACTGGCTGGCGCCTTGCATGGCAGTCTACCGCTACCGGTGTATGAATGGGTGGATGGCTGGTACCGTGAAGCGCCTTGGGGCCCCTCATAGAGGGCTGGAAAGCGCTATATAAGTAAGCTCCATTTACCATTTTACCATTTAAAATTAGCAAAAGGTTAGCTAAAATAGTCAAAAGTCATCTAAGTAGAAAAAATTAGCTAAAAGCAAAGGTAGAAAAATGCTACACAAAAAATAAAAGTAGCAAAAGGCTGACTAAAAGTCAAATATAGGCTAAAACTTGAGAGTGATTTTTGTGTTTTTACATCTTGTATCATGGCTGTAAATGTTCAGTTGTTGTATCTTCTCGGAGGACATCTCTCAGCTAAATATTGTTGAGATAGAAACCTACCTTTGTGCCACACTGTCCACTTATTTTTTTGTTTCTGAAATCTGGCAACCCTGTCCTGAAAAGAAGCGTTTTGAGTTCAAACTCCTGAATTTGTTTTCCCTTTCTCAAAGGCAGCAACATGGGAATCGAGGTCCTAAATCTGAGCTGGAATAACCTCCGTCTGGGCGCCGCTGCAGCTTTGAGCGCGGGTCTGAAGGTGACCCTTCATTTGAGCGCAGATCCTCACCGCCTTGCTGTTTCCTCTCACAGCTGCTTCGTGTTTTCTTCAGGTAAACTCCACGCTGACGCAGCTCCAGGTTTCACACTGCGGTTTAGGCCAAATG
The DNA here is from genome assembly GCA_031762315.1 of Hypsolebias antenori. Classification (NCBI taxonomy): domain Eukaryota; kingdom Metazoa; phylum Chordata; class Actinopteri; order Cyprinodontiformes; family Rivulidae; genus Hypsolebias; species Hypsolebias antenori. Next base: position 19,586,249 of record JARVGS010000222.1, on the reverse strand, counting down.
GAAGCGGAGCCGTTGGGTCAAGCTCTGAAACAGAACTCCACCCTGGTGCAGCTGGACCTCAGCTGTAACTGCATGGACGACCAGGCCGTGGCTCTGCTCTGCCAGGGCCTGAACACCAACTGCACCCTCAGTGTTCTCAAGGTGACTCCACTTCACACGTTTCAGTGCCTTAATAATTTGAAACATTCTAAAACATGTACAAATGGTTCAGCTGTCTTGTAACCGAGTGACAAACTTCGGAGCTCTGGAGCTGCTTAGAACGATTAAAGGCAACATCAACTCTGCGGTGGTGGAGGTCGACATTTCTGTAAGTTCTGTTGATCATGCAGATGTGAAAATCTGAGGAATCTAGAAAGACCTTTACGCCATCAAACTGTGTGTGTGTGTGTGTGTGTGTGTGTGTGTGTGTGTGTGTGACTGTGAGTAGAATGTGTTTGTGTGTGAGACCTTCATGGAGCTGCTGAGAGAGGTCCACTGTCAGTGTCCATCTTTGAAAGTTGAGTACAGCGTCCTGAGCTCGGTCACCAAGAACAGCCCTTCACGTTTGGATAAGAAATAAACGTAAGCCAAGACCACTTTTTTCTTTCATCATTGTATTAATAAAAAAAAAAAAGGAATACAATCTCTGAAATCCGTCCAAACATTTAGCTGATATTTTTAAAGAAATTTGTTCAGGAGTGAAACAAGAACCTCTTGAACTTATTCCAGACTTTGGATAAAGAACAAACTTTAGAGTTTCCACCTTAGATTTGAGGAAAGCTGTTAAGAACAGACTGACTTCTTGACGTGCACCTCTGGATGAACAACAGCTGGACTGTTTGATCAGGAAGTTTAACAATAACTGCACAGCCACATAAAAGTACACGTCTAGTAAATTATATTCACTTTTTGTCAAAATAAAATAAATTTTCTTTGTGTGGTTAACTTACTTTTTTATTATTATAAAGAACTAAAAGTTTCCTATGAAGTAATGATGCTACAGGAAAAGATCCAGGGGGCTTACTTTCTTTATGCAAATAATTTAATATTTTTATTTAGGTGGCTTTTGTTGTGTCTAAAAAAACAAACAAACAAAAAAAAAAACAGCAAAACCATTAGGAATGGGACTTCTGCGGAAAATGTAATAAATATCTTACCTGTTGTAGATGGCTTTGAACAGCCTCTGTTTGAAGTTTAATTCAGACCAGACTGATGAACGAACAGCTAGTCCAAGTGAGCGAAAAGACCAATAAAGTCCTCAAAACAACTCCAGTCTTGAAAATATACTTATTCATGTAAATGACATTTTATAAACATTTACACTGCAGTCAGTTTTAAAATCTTTTGATATTTCTACTAAAAGTACTCTGGCTAGCTCGTGCCATGCCTTTTAGTGCTTGCAGACAGCCTTAAAATTCTGTGTAAATAAAGAGTTTACTGGGAAACAGATGTTTTAAGATCACAGCGACCTGCTTTGGTCTTGACCTTGCTCAGACCAGCCATTAGCTCATCAGTTTGGTTAAAATTAAAAAAAATTTTCCAAACTCATGTTGTTAAAAAAGCTATCTGGACTGAAAGATCTGTACTTTTACTTTAATTAATAGTCATCATCAGGATCATACATTAACCTCGAATACAGCAAAACGTGTTACATCCATAACAATGATTACAGCAAAGTTGACGCTTGTAATTGTGTTTACTGTTTTAGATAATGCTATTTTAAGAAAGCTAACTAAAATTACTTTAAAAGTATCTTAAACTTGTGTGGGCTGTCAGACAATTTAATGTCCGTTTGTCTCTATTTTTATTGCAGTCACATTTCCTGAGCAGTCCCAGAAACCACCTGCCTGCTGAATAAACTTAAAAGTTCATGCAGATTTCAAATTCAAGAATCTTTATTGTCCTCAAGGAGCAATTTGTTTCAATCAGTGGTCACACAAAACATCCGTACTAGACAAGACATGAAGACATTAAAATAACAATACATGAAACCATCTGAGAAGCCTGATCGCTACAGGGATGAATGAGTTTTTTATTGTTTGTCCTGCATCTGGACAGCAGATATCTGCATCCAGACGACAGCAACCTGAACTCACCATGTAGTGGATGATCAGGATCTGCCAGAACCGGCCTGGCCTAGTTCACTGACCTCACCTTGTGCAGGTCAGTGAGGTTCTTCAAGGCTATGCCAGAAGTTTTGATGCACATCTTGACAATCCCCGAGAGTTTGTTCCTGTTTTTACATGTTAAAAGTCTAAACCAACAGGTGAAGGTGAACGTTAAGAGACTCAATAAAGCATGAATAAAACATTCTCATGAAAGTCTAAACATTAAAACCACAGAGCTTCTGATAAAAATACATTTTCTGGTGAGCCTTCTTACAATGTGAGTGACATCGAACAAATGCAAAAGCCCACAGGTATTGTCCTTCACTAACAGGTGTCTCCAAAAAGCAGCGATCCTTTCCCGGTTTAGTCCGTCACTCGAGCTGAATCTGATCAGCGTAAAGTGGACGGCACACTTGAACTCGTGACACCAACCAGCTGCATCAACCTCAGCGCCGTCACCTCTGACCTCCTGCTGGGCGACGGCGGCCGCCTGCCTCATTCTCCCTGTCCCAAACAATCTTCAGGTATGACAACGGAACAAGAGCGGGGAAGAACAGGAGCGCTGGCGTCCAGATCAAAAGGACCGAAGAATGGGACCAGATGTGAGCCAGTTGTTGTTTTTGAGAATGAAGCGGGTGCGGGAAGGAGATGAATATTCACGTGCAGCATTACTTACGCAGCTGCTGCAGAGCAGGATTAGAGGGACGTGCTGGAGAACTGTCTAAAGGTGTGACGTCCAGCAGTGCGGTCCTGTCAGGTGGCTCACGGTGACTTGAAGCATCATCTTGATCTGCGTCCGTCATTTTCGTCATGTGTAAACGACTGAAGCTTAAAAATGAACACAATTGATTTTTTTAATGAACTCTTCTGAACATGCATGCTCCTCATTGTCCTCGTTACTGAATCCAAAGCAGATTACCAACTGAATGTATGAAAATTTACAACAGAGATCAAAACTTCAGAAGCAGTTTTTCTCATGTCCGCCATCAGTCCTCTGACAAAATGTCAAACCCCTACGATAAGCGTTCAGATGATAAGGGCACACGGGCTGTTCATTGAAACCAGTAAAATTACTTGATTCAAACCAGTTTCTGTGCCAGACAAGAAATTTAAGTAGAAAAACACAAGAGTCATTCTAACTCAATCTTTCCAGTGTTGCAATAAAACCTATTGCCTAAAGAAGTAGTGGTGTTTGAAAGTTTGTGAACCCTTTATAATTTTCTATATTTCTGCATAAATATGAGCTAAAACATCATCAGATTTTCAACGAGTTCTAAAAGTGGATAAAGAGAACCCAGTTAAACAAACGAGACAAAAATATTATATACTTGACCATTTACTGATTGAGGCAAATGATCCAATAATACATATTTAGTTTAGTTTTAGGAAAAAAAAAAGAAGTTATGTTTGGAGAAAGGAAAACTGCATTTCTGCATAAGAACTGTATCTCATCTGTGAAACATGGTAATATCATGGTTTGGGCCCGTAAAAAAAAAAAATCACTGTAATGCAACTTAGATTGTTGATTTGTGCTGCTGATTATCCATGCTGCTGATTATTTCATGCTGATGTATTCATTCATTTGTACTCGACCACCCACCAAGACTCGATCATGTTCATGCTGCTGTTGTTCCGTGTATTGTTTTGCACTATTGGTGACTAGCGTATAGAACTTTTATTGTGCCGTTTGGCGTTCGTTTAGCGTATACCTTAGTTTATATCTTTGATCCTTATTTACCGTTTATTTTTGCACTTTTTATTTTTGCTATTGTTGGATGTAACAGGGACCCTCTGTACATAATTTCGTTCCACCTCATGTACCACATGTGATGCGAATGACAATAAAGGACCTTGACCTTGTTTTGCTGCATCTGGGCCAGGATGGCTTGTCATCATTGATGGAACAATGAATTCTGAATCATATCAGAGAAGTGTAAAGGAAAATGTCAGGATGTCCATGAACTGAATCTCAAGAGAAGGTGGGTCATGCAGCAACACGACTCTCAGCACACAAGTGGTTCTACCAAAGAATGGTTCAAGAAGAACAAAGTTCATGTTTTGGAATGACCATGTCAAAGTTCTGACCTTAATCCAATCCAGATGTTGTGGAATGACCTGAAGCAGCAAATGTGAGGAAACCACCAACATCCAGAGTTGAAGCTGTTGAAGAGGAATGGACTAAAATTCCTCCAAGCCGGTGAGCAGGACTGATCAACAGTTAATGGAAATGTTTAGTTGAAGTTATTGTTGCACATGGGGATCACACCAGGTACTGAAAGCAAAGGTTCACATACTTTTACCATCACAAATATGTAATATTGGATAATTTTCCTCAATAAATAAAAGACCAGGTGAAATATTTTTGTCTCATTTGTTGAACTGGGTTTTCTTTATCAGACTTGTGTGAAAATCTGATGTTGTTTTAGGTCATTTATGCAGAAATATAGAAAATTATAAAGAGTTCAAAAACTTTCACCACTGTATTAAAACGTGCATGACAAAGTGCAGCTCAATAAAAAAAGGTGAGGAGCCTGTCTTACTCGGGATAGATTGAGGTACCCATTTGGGACAGTTCATCATCCTCTACAGTGAAACCGTTACAGGCAACCTGTTAAATGAAGCACAAAAGGAGGAAGTTGAAAGATGCAGATTCCCCATCTTAGATGACAAAATAAAGGAAAAAATGTCAAATCTCCATGCGTGCACCTGGGAGAAAAGTCGGAGCAGGTCTTTGTGGTCGGGCATCTCCAGATGTTTGGAGTAAAAACGGTAAAGACCAGCGATGTCTGCCTCGGTCCGCTCTATTTTCTCGTTATCTTCGTCCTCCAGGTCTGAAAGGCAGAGACAGACACCAGGGTTTTGTGATTTTACTGTGCAAGTTCTTCTTTTTAGACTAGTTTTATACCAATTGTGTTGTTTATCTTGATAAATCCAAAACAGATAAAAATAAATAAATAAATGCCAAAATTACAACAATGTGCTGAGTTTATAAAATACATTTCTACATACATTCTACAATATAAACATTTATAATGAATATGAACACATTTTTGGAAAGATAACAATAATGAACTGTAAAAAACAAACAGCTGAGTTGAACAGTTAAGATATTCGCATAAGCAGCAACAGGAAGTGATGTCAAAGAGAACGGCCTGCATGTAAGCTGAACATCGCTACAATGGCTGACACGGACAGTAGAGATGTTTCTTTAGACTATTCTGAGTCACTATCAAAGAGAGAGACAAAGAAGTCAGAGTTCAAATAATATTGTTTCAACAAACAAAAACCAGAAAGTTCCTGTTTTCAGAGTTCCCCTTTGATGTCACTTCCTGTTTCACTTTGGCACGCAAAGTTCAAAATAAACTAGAGAAATTGCATTTCCTGTGAAAATGCAGTGTGAATGCTTATTGCTGAAAAACAGCTAAAAAATATATGCTGAAATGGAAGAACACACCCAAATTAGCAGAGGAAAACAGAAAGAACACATATGTACTGAATTAGGTTTAAATAAGCAGAAATGAGCATAAAAATTAAGAAATCAGCTAAAAATAGCTGAAATTAGCTAAACATAGCCGAAAAGTAGCTGAAAAGGCAGAAAGAAGCTTAAACTACCATAAAGAAATGGAATGAGCTAAAATGAGCCAAATATGTGGAATTAGTTGAAAATACTAAAATTAGCATAAAACAGCTAAATAGTAGCTGAAAAGGCAGAAAACACTGAAACTTGCAGAAATATGCTGAAAGGAGCAAACGGTAAGCTGAATGTCCTGATGCATGCTTACTACGGTCATCTGGGCGGATAATTTTTTACTGAAGAAGAATCCGTCCAGACGACCTGACTTAGATAACAAGCTAAAACTAGGAGAAAGTTAACAAGGCTCAAGCAGAAGAAATTACTGTGAAAAACTTGAGCTTATCTGTAAACAGCTTAAATTAGCTAAAAAAATGCTAAAAATTTAGCTGAAAATGTAGAACAAACAAATTAGCACAAGAAAGCAGAAAGAACTTGTTTCTCCAACTAGGCTGAAAGAAAAAGGAAAGGAGCACAAAAAGTGGAAATTATCTGGAAAAAGCTGAAATGAGCAAAACAACAGCCGAAAAGTAGCTTTAAAAAAGCAGAAAGAAGCTTAAATTGCCAGAAGGAAGTGGAGAGAACACATTTACTGAATCAGTCTAAAAAGAAGTTGAAATGAGTGCAAAAAATGTGGAATTAGCCGAAAAAGCTAAAATTAGCATAAAACAGCTAAATAGTGGCTGAAAATGCAGAAAAAGCTGAAACTAGCATTAATAAGCTGAAAGGAGAATAACTAGCTGAAATTAGCAGAAAGGAGTTAGAAGAAGCAGAAAAATGTAGTTAGAAGGAAGAATCTGAAAGGAGCACAAAACAGCTGAAAAACAGCTATCTGAGAAAAAAAAAGTTTAAAATTGCACAAGTAAACTGATTAGGCTGAACCAGAGTAAAATGAGAAAGGAGCAGTAAAAGGTTGTAAACAGATCTAAATATCTGAAAGATGTATAATGAGCTCAATTCATTTTCTATGAGAAAAAAATGGCAGAAAAGGCTAAATATTTCAAAAAGTTAAAGTTGCACCATTATCAAAAATCAAAGCAGGATTGGCCTGAAAGAGCTGAATGCTTTGATTTATGATTTGTTGAAGTAGACTGAAAACGACAGGACGAGAAACGCGTCGAAACATGTAAGGAAGAAAAATGGATCACAAAAGTGTGAATGTTTCTCAAGTTTTCACATAAATAGACCAGTTATTTGACAAAATGGGTCAAATCATGTGTATTGTGCCACATATCTTACATATTAAGTACACTTCATGTATTTGTAGGATAAGCATGTCACTGAGGAGCTTTATATCAAGTACAGGTAATTATGTTAGAGACACTAAAGTTGCTGATCACACTTTGTGGGTGCACAAGTCAGAAAACAATCATTATAAATACTCACGTGACTGCAGCTCTCCTATGAGCATCATTTTCTCTGAAGCGCAGGGCTCTGTCTGCAGTTTCTGCAAGGAGCAGGCACATTAAAGAAAATTATCTACCTGAACGACCACACGTGCTTAAAATACCTTTGATTTGTTGCCTTTTTTATTCATCATGTCCAACCTTGGTAGCGAGGATCCGCGCCACCAGGCGAGTCGTCTCCGACGGACACCAGTTCTCTCCAAACGCAGTCATGGCTGAACACTCCAGCTTGTGCATGGCCCAGTCTGCTTTCTTCACACATCATAACAGAACAAACATTCTTACTTAAAGTCAACAGAAATGTGCATTTTTTAAGCTTTATTCCACATTTAAATCAATTTTAAAAAGTGGATAAAAAAAAGATTCATCCTTTCACTCCTTCAGTATTCAAACTGACTCTTTCCTTTATAGTTTAATCCAAGTTTGCTGACTTTGTAAACAACACACTTTGTATTACCGTAGCCTTTTTATGTACATCTTTAACATTAAACTACAGAGCAGCACAGGTAACAGGTGTAGTCTGAAGATGACTTGATCTGAGTCACTTTATTTTGGATTAGAAGCAACATTTTAGCATCGATCATGAATTCCCATATTCCTGTACTCTTACAAAAGACACTTTAACTGATTAGGGATTACCATGGCAGCGCAGGAGGTATCAGAGGTCAATTTATCACTAAAGCTACAAACAGGTGAGTCGTGGCTTCACGTTATGGACTAAACATTATGAACTGAGAGGATATTTGACCCACTGAACAGAACCACTGGAGCATTTAGACTTTAAACTTATAGTTTTTATTACTTTAACGTGTGAACTGGAAAAAAGGCAACAGGATTCCTACCTGGCATTTCTTGTTGCAGTAAGAAGCTTTCTTGCACTTCCCACATCTCGCCAAGCCTTCTTTCCTACAAAACGACATCATTAAACTCCACAGAACATGAACCGTCAAAACCACCATCTGTATTTGTGCAATTTATTATCAAATCAACACCAAGACACCCCCAAAAAGCATTGAAGTAGTTATGTTTTATGCTTTATCGTTACTTGTTTTGGTTGTTTTATGACGCGTGCTGCTGACCTGGCCAGATCATCCTTGGAAAAGAGAGGTCTTGAACTTGTTTTTAAAATCTGGTTGTATAAAGGTGTTGAAGAGAAAGTTATTAATTTAATCAGTGGAAACGAGTTACGTAACGCATGGAGTAAATCCAATTAAAGAGTTATAGAAAAACTGAATATTTTAAGTAATAGTCACTATGGGTTTAGAGAAAATAATTCAACATCAATGTCTCTCATGGAACTAATAGACGAGATAACAACTACTGTTGATCAAAAACAGTACTGTGTTAGCATTTGTGTTGATTTAAAAAAGGCCTTCAACACTATTGACCCCACCATTCTCCTTGAAAAACTGAATAAATATAGCATTAGAGGATTAGCACTATGTGGATATCCAGTCATCTGAATTATAGGAGACAGTTTGTACAGGTAAGCGATGCAAGATCTGAATTTTTTATTAATGCATGTGGAGTCCCTCAAGGTTCTGTGTTGGGACCAAAGTTGTTTATTTTTGTATGTGAATGATCTGGTTGATGTGTCAGGACTTTTGAAGTGTGTTTTATTTGCAGATGATACCACATTTCTGTAGTTTGGGTGAAGACACTGAATGGATGTTAGAGATGATACAAGCAGAATTCGTAAAAATACAAACTTGGTCCAACTTAAGTTATCATTAAGTTAGGAAAAAACAAAATACATGGTAGAAAGAAAATTATCGAAGTCCCATTTAAAACTGACAGTTTTGAAATTCATAGAGTAAATGAAATAAATTTTGGGGTGTTGTTATTGATGAGAAGCTGACATGGAAATTTCAAGTACATTACTTAAGAATAAAAATTGCTAAATTACTTGCATTACTGTATAAAGTAAAATAGTTTTTGAATGAGAAAGTTTTGTATATATTGTATAATGTAATAATTGTTCCGTATTTAATCTATTTTATTGAACTTTGGGGAAAACATGAAAAACAAACCCTATTTTCATTTTACAAAAAAGAGCTATAATAATTATTAGTAGGAAATGCTATGGTCACCCAACAAATATATTATTTCATCAGTTGAAATTATTAAATAGTACTTTACTATTCATTTATAAAGATCATAAAAATATTACCCCCAAATATTAAATAAAAAAAAAAAAAAAAAAAAAAAAAAGTTATTTTAACCCTAAGGGAATGGAAATGTTTGTAAAATCTCCATTTAGAACTAGTCTAAAGGAGCTGTGTTGTAATTCAGGGACTAGGATTGTGGAGTGCCGTGATATCACCATAAAAATGTACAAAACAATTTATATGTTTAAAAAGATGATTAATTTAAAGTTGTTAGGAAGTATGATTCCATGTGAAGGATGCCTGATGTTTTTTGTTTTCGCTTTGGGGATTGTTCAAGCCTGAGTTGTTTATTTATTTTATATTGTTTTAATAAGGGGCAGATTAAAGAATTTTCTTCTTCTTTCTGCACCTTCTCATTCAGTTTTTTTTTCTTTCTGATGAATTTGTTTTGTTTCTTTTGTTTCCTTTAAATGAATGAATAAATGAATGTTTATTTCATTGTTGGATTAAAAAAAGATGGCCACCACAGCTAATCCACTTAAACAAACACACAAAAGGCTACAACTCAGCTATTTTGACATATTATGAGCTAAAGTTTGGTTTGGTAGTAGCCGAGCAACCTTCCCAACACATACTCAGAACACTGCACATTTAGCTACATTTTTGCTTAAAACCTTGGCATAGACTCTGTTAGCATAATATCTTATAAACCACTGACTTGATTTAAATCAAACCTTCACAATGGAATCCTCAGATGTACCTCTACAACTGAATTAAACTTTTGGAGTGAACCAATTAAAAGGCCACCACAGCTAATGGACATCTGTTTGTGTGCATCTAGTCATGCAACACAGTATCTGTGCTGAGGGTTTGTTTAAACACCTAAGCGCTCTGCTTGATAACTCCGGGACCAGAAACAGCCGTGGCTGGTGGCCTGCAGTAACCGATAGGCTTTAAAACATTCTGTGGTATTAATAGAGCCGGCGTGGTCACGGACCAGCTGCCTCTGTGGCACGCTGAAACAGTTCAGGAGTCAAAACCTCAGAGATATTTGCTATCTCCAAGTCACACCAAGTTTATATTTGACCAACTTTTACACTGTTGTATATTACAGTTGTTTTCAAAAACGTTTATGGTCATTTGCAAATGCAAAAAGTAGCCACTACCAGCAGCATATCCAACCGTTTCTGCTGAAATAATGACTTGATGCTAAGTTTTTGATCACATAACGGGTTAGAAAATACCAATCTTATGAACTGTTGTAAAAAAAAAAAATGAGAATGGCGTAGCAGAAATGTAGTTTGGTCTTGACTCAGGTCAGACTAACCATTAGCTCATCAGCGTGGTCAGAATTAAACTTTATTCCTGCAAACTGAGACCGTTCAAAGAGCTATCTACGACAGGTGAGATATTTATTGTTCTTAACCACAGCACCCCACTTTAAAAGATCTAAACTACTCCTTTAACCTAATCTCTGACTATGAATATTAATTTAGATATGTTGCGGTGAGGTTCACGTCTAGCTAAACATAAATCAGTGTCTTTAGGATGCATTTTTCATTTGGTGACTTTTTTTTTTACAGCATCTTCCCAATAAATGGTACAAAATAAACAAAAACTAGGATATGACTTGTTAAATTGGTCCCAAAATATATGAATATACATCGTTTTGAATTCTGCAAGAGAAAGTCATGTATTTATTAATAATATAAAAGTGTTGCACGTGACAGAACGACACATACAGGATGTTACCTGGTGAAGCAGAGCTCGCAGCAGCTGCCTCGCTCCCTGACCGACAGCACGGACGCGTAGGCCGGGCAGGACAGCAGCAGCTCCCCGGCTTTAAAAGCTCTCTTAACGCGGAGTCCTCGACCCTTGCCCGGACTGTCGAACCGCTCCAGGCCCTCCATGGTGGTCTTCTGTCAAAAGAACCAGCAGCTGATGATGAAGGGTAACAAGTGTCGGGGCGTCACCTATTTCTTTTTTTACTCGTTGGCATTTCAACTCAGAGCAACAAATATCACCCAGAAATTACTTTAAATGAGTTAATTACCGTCTGAGACCACTATGTTTCTATGAGTAGCTCAAACATTTGCCTCCAGCTAGCTAGCGGGTCATTTTCAATTAAAAATAACGTTTTTCTTCTTTTTTTATTTATTTCAAGTCGAACTTTTCTTAAACGAGTGAAACAGCGCCCCCATGCGTTCAATGATCGCCATTACACCAGGAGGAAAACTGGTCGACTTGTGGCGAATTCTTCAATCAGATGTTACATTTTCCTTCAAAAGAGACAGATTTGTTTTGTAGTTTTTTCAGTTAGATATGAACAATACTTCATCTGGATTTTTGAAGGTCCTTGAGGTGTTTACAGTTTTTAATGTGGCTCAAGATAAACTGAAACTTGGTCAAGTATCATTTGACTCTTAGGTTTATAAAAAAATAAAAAAACAACAACTGCAAAATATAATCTACCATAAAGCATTTTAAATTTTAAATGGCATACAAATACAATCCAATGAACACAGTATACTTTATGAGACATTTATCATAATTGTTTTAACAATAAATTCCTTTTGAAGTGTCAATGTGTTTACACTCAGTCATCATTGACACTCAGTCATTCTGGTTTTAATGTTAATGTTAAATGGACAGTCAGCCCAATGACTACCTTAATGGCTCTATACCGCTGGAGTGGCTATTTTGTACATTAAGTAATTTAATTTTACTAATTTATATTTTATTTTGACAGACTTCCTACAGTTTTCTGCCACTGGAAAAACATTTTCCTTTGATCCTTCACTAATACACTTATAAATCACACATAAAGCATTTAAAAATAGGCAAAATTATAAATATATGAAGTTGCTTCAGTAGTGATTTTAGCCTCTTTGGGGGGGTGCTCAAGCCCCCCCCCCCCCTAAATTTAAACTAACCTAAGAAACGTAAACCATCATTAGGATTTTGTAAGGAAACAGTTCTCAAACCTTAGATTCACCAAAATATTAAATATGGAATAAATAATGACAGTCTCAAACAGGCCAGTAAAATCTTTTTTTATTTTTTATTTTTTTTTTATTTGCACGAGTCACGCCGCCTGTCAATCAATCCAGCATGTCAGCAACTGGCCAATCAGCGACCTCAATTTGTCCTGAAGTGAACGCCTCTTACCTGCAGAGCTGCAGCGTAGCAGTCATAGATTTCAATAACAAGTTTAGATCTTTTGTTTCATGTTAATCCACTGTAATAAACCTTTGTAAATAAACCAAAATGCAGGAAATGGCATCTATGAATTCTCTGGGGGAGGACCCCAGAGCCCCCACCACCACCAACACAGCCTGTTTTGTAATTCTTTATACAGAATTGAAGGTTAAATAACTGTATAATAGATAAATGGACTTTACTCAAAGAAGTATTTGCATTTCTTGTATTATATTAATGCATTTGGCCCGCAGCCCTTTGATAGATTTTAAACTTGGCCCTTTCTGAGAAAAAGTTCGGGCACCCCTGCTATAAATGAACAGGAACTGAAGCTGCTAATTTTAGGGGCCTCTCAAGACACTCAGTCTTACAGAAAAAAAAAAAAAAAAAGCTTGAAATGAACAAAAGTAAAGAAAAACAGAAAAGAGCACGCTCCAAAGTGCACAATACAAACATCTTTGGCATTTAATAAAAAAATAAATAAAAATGAATATTTTTGATTGAGATAAGAAAAACTAACCGTGTCCACCTTATTCCTGCAGCTCAGGATGCATTGTGTGAATCATGGGTCCTACTTCTACTGGACTTCTACTTCTACATCCTACAAAACAAAGTCCAGTTGTTTTTGTCTTGAACCTCTTTTTGGATTTTCTTCTACTTGAGCAAACTGTCTCTCAGAGCAGTTGTGAACCAGAAGGAAATAGCCATGCACTAACTTTTATTTCAACGTCTTTAAAACGGACTGAGTTTGGGTAATTTTTCTTTCTTGTACCATTAAAATCTGCCCAGTGGTTCACAAAATATTTTACTAACAGACAGACAGGGTTAATTCCAACAGTTAAACCAAACATTTTAGGCAAAAATGTTGCACATTATATATATATGGCATCTTCTTTTCTCATCTTTTAACTAATAGTTATCTTCTCTGCACAATACAAGACAAGTGAAAATCCCATTGAGACACAAGTTCATCTGCTTTAGTTTTAAGATAGTTCCACCTGGTGGTGAAGGCCGACAGAGTCATGATCAGGGGTCTGCAACCTTTACCATCAAAGAAACCATTTCTGCCCCTTTGTTCACTAAATCAAATGTGTCCGGAGCCACAATACCTGCTACAACTGGGATTCTCAACTGGTGGCTCACAGACCACTTTAAGTTTGTTGGAGGGTGCTT
>JARVGS010000222.1:19561023-19571281 GCA_031762315.1 Hypsolebias antenori | reverse complement strand
ATTAAGCATCCCCCCCCCCCCCCCCCGTTACTTGATGGTTCTGAGCCCGACTCCACATGTGAAACTTCCAGGCACCTGCCTGTGGGCTTCTGCCTGAATACAACTGCCTGGTTAGCTCGGGACTCACCTCCCACTCTTTTAGGGGCTGAGATTTTTTTTTTAAGGCTGACGTGGAAATGCTACTTGAAGAGGCAGATCGTATGTGATATTTAGCTCATAAGTGGCTGTTGTGTTTAAAATTTGTGTTTATGTAATTATTTTCAGTTTACATATTCAATATAAGCTGTATTCCTTCAAGGCAGTCATATTTGTTCATAACTTTATTAGTAAGCCTGAGAGTTACTGGATTCAAGCAAACAGGAACAGGAATGTACCCTGTCAAAAATAAAGAAATACAGAGAGTTCCCTGATCCAGTTCTGGCAGGATCCAGCTCAAATTAAGCCATGCTTGTCAGTTTAAAAAAATAAATAAATCAATAAGTTTGATTGCCATTTATATTATTATTATTATAATATAGTAATCTAACATGTAATAAAGATTAGAATGAGAGGAAACTTGTTTTGCTGTTCTTATCAAATGACATCAACCGTCAGTATCAGTCCTGTTCCTTCTCCAAATAGAGTTGTTTACAACTCATGCTTGTCTTTCACAAGATGGCATCAATCTCATTACAAGTGCACTGCTCCTAACAATGGCATAAAAAAAAAAATCACTTTTCAAATGAAGCAAACGTTTTCCCAGAGCTGTGCGTTTGCGCATCGTTGTCCGTGAACCCATGGAGCCTCAGGGGCTCACAGTGTCACATGCACACAGTGAAACAGCAGCTCAGAGACACACTGTAAGCCACTGCAGACACAATAGTATTGTTACATAACCAAAGCCAAAATCCTGCCCATAATGTTGCGTGTGTGAGCTTGAGCACATGTTTGTGTGTGTTCTTTGGATTAAGGGCTTTCCCTCAAGCAGAACACCATCTTTTTTTAATTGTTTACCTGCATAGTTTTTACTGGAACACAATTCCTGGAATGTTTGATGGATAATGTGACCCAGGCCACCTAGTTTGATCTCTATACTGCACTGGCCTGGTGAATCGGGGTGAAATGAAAATAATACATAAGCTAGAGAGAGGATTTTTTTTTTTTAACTTCAGCAAAGTGGAGTTTATTCCTTTTGCCAAACAGATCATGGTGCGAGCTGAACAAGGCTTAGTGTCCTCATGCTCCAGCATAGCTTTTTCCCCCTCTCATCCCAGCATGCAGCTTTCAGCTGTGTATTTAGGTCTTCCAGTGACACTGAATTCTGGTCCCATGCCATGCATCTCGCACAGGCCCAAAGCAGCGACGACCGCTCTCCCACTGCCAGAAACAGCAGTGATAATCAGCAAACGACCCCGAAAAATTCAATTTGCCCAGGCCCCATCTAAATGCCATTACGGCCTCTCCTAGTGCAGTGACCTAAATCAGTGCAGACTCAAATGACGGGTTAGCAAGGACCTGAAACAGCCTCTTAAAGATGCTGTGTGTGCATTTCTGTTGGTGTCCCCTAATCACCCCAATCAAGACTTGACAATGAGGGGGGTAAAGCTGAGAAACCCCTCATGGTAATCCTTCTCAACCATTCTGATCAGGACATCAGAGACTTCAGATGCTGATAGCTAAAACACAGTCTGGTGTCAATCACTGGTTCAGCAACTTTAATTAAAGATTAAGGTGGAAAAAAGATTATTTTTGAACTACTCAAGGACCTGACTGGTATTTTAAAATGTGCTCAGGGGCCAAAAATTATCTTACTACAAGAGCCTTTGATGTGGAAAATAATCATTTGAAAGAACATGTATGCCTAATTAACCTTTTTACTATCATATTATACTTTGTTTAGTATTCAAAAAAACATTCAATACATAAACAACTGGACTTTATTTGTAACAAGACGTTTCGCTCTTCATCCAAGGAACTTTATCCGTCTTCTGTTACAAATAAAGTTCAGTTGTTTTTGTATTGAACTTTTTTTTTAACATGTCCTGGATGACTGCGCATCTACACTAGCATTTGATTAGTATTGTATTTATACAGAGTTACTTTATTTTGTTTAGTATGTTCACTTTCGTGCAAAATGAAGAAAATTTAGCATCGGTGGTACCAGAGACAAAGTTGTCCAAAACAATCCTGAGGGCAGGACATTTGTGCATATGTGTTCATTGGATATTGGTTAGAAAGGCTTGCAAAAATTAAAAACATAAAGTTTATTTTATAGCCATAAAAGGCATTCTGCAAAAGTCTCAAAAGCAAAAAAAAAAAAAAAAAAAAAAAAAAATGCACCTTCAATGAATCTAAACTACTTACGTTCATTACTAACCAGGCACTGATGTTGCAGCTGAAGTCCGTGTAAACAAATGGGAAATGTGCCTGACTGGAAAATAAAAGAACTCCTCTGATAATCTAGCTCCAGATGTTCACTCCTGTGGATTCAGACAGTTCTGACCCGGTTGATGTACGTTCAGACATTCATTTTTTTCTCTAATGCATTCAGGCATTTGATGCTTAAAGAAACACAGTGATTGTAAGTGGTGAGGAGGAGGCGGAGCTTAAGAGCCATAAATTACAATATAATAAAAGGTGGCCATAAACCCATAAACCAAATCTTGCTGGCTTTAGTTTGAACTATAAAGACTCGTTGTTCCTGTGGAGAGCTCAAACTTGTTTTAAAGTGAATGAGGTCAAATGTATTGATCCTGTTTTGTATCTTTTAGTTAAAAAAAATGCATTTTAAGTGAAAAAGAGCTTTGGAAAAAGACACGTCCAAAAATAGTGTTTGCTTTGAAAAGTACTGTGAAAAAAATCACTGTAATGCCACTTGGTTGTTAATATGTGCTGCTGACTATCCCTTCTGCTGATCTCATGCTGCTGATTTATTTCATGTTGCTGTGTTTATTCGTGCTCATCTGCTCACACAGACTCATGTTCGTGCTGCTGTTGTTTTGGCGCATTGTTTTTGCACCATTAGTGCTTAGTGTATTCTTAGGTTTGCGTATTTTTAGTTCATGTCTCGGATCTTATTACTGGTTTTTTCTTGACCATTTGTAATTTTGTTGGATGTAACCCTTTCGTTCCACCTCATGTACCATGTGAATGACAATAAAAATCACTGAATCCTTTGTGAAATAATGAAAAGACGTCTTACTTTTGCTTCATTTTCCACCAGTTCACTTGTAAATAATAATAAACACAACGCCTCTGCAGTTCCACGTAAATTTCACATTAAATACAAATTTATTTTATAATTACATTTTAAATGTACACAATTTGGACCTTTTTCTTGATTTTTTTTAATGAAGACGTTGCAAAATTTAAAATAAAACCACTCTTCTACACACGTCTCTGATCTGCCTACCTATAAGAGCCATGCGCAGGGGTCTGCAACCTTTACGATCAAAAGAGCCATTTCTGCCTCTTTGTTCAATAAATTAAACGTGTCTGGAGCCACAGTACATGCTACAACTGGGATTCTCAACTGGTGGCCCACAGACCACTTTAAGTTTGTTGGAGGGCGCTTTTCTGGACAGTAGGGGTGATTTTATACAACTCCAAAAAAATCTAAAGATTTTTAACATTTATTGTTATTTTTGTACTCTAAGACAAAATAAAAGATGAGATTCTCGTAAAGAAGGAAAAAAAAAATGTTTTTTCCCAGTTTCTAAAAACTAAAACCATAAACTATGTGTTCTTGTGTGACTTGTAATTGTAGAAAAATTACGTATCCTGCGTTGAAGAAATAAAGCATAAAGTGAATATGTTTTACTCTGTAATGTTTCTAGTATTCATAATTTGCTAAATAAATGACAGGGCAACTGCTAAAACTAGCCATTTTAGTTGTTGTTATAACAACTGATAAAATTCAGTTTTATGTCAATTTTGGTCAAAGCTTGAAAGAGCCGCTGCAGAGAGACCAAAGAGCCGCATGTGGCTCCAGAGCCGCAGCTTGCAGACCCCTGGTCATGATGGTGTTTGTGTGCACCTGTCAGGCAAATAAAATCAAAACTCACGAGGAAAAACCATTTTGTATTTTCAACAACACTAAGTTTGTAGTCATTTTTATATGTTGCCATTAGGTTCAGAATAAACTGTTTGAATTTCAAGGAGGAGTCCATTTTTATCACGTTGTGCCATCATGTGGATGTTTATTGTCAGTGCACGGTGAAATCATGGAGAGAACTTTGACCAGGAAGGGTCTCTCTTGGATGCAGACAGATTATCTGACAGGATGGAGCGGGTTCAACTGGGACAACTGGCTTCCCTTTTGTGTTTTCACACACATACAGACAGGGAGGGCTCAGGTCAGGGACTTGATCTTGAGTGAATTGAAATGTTTTACAATCAACCATTCCAACACATTACAGTAGATGTGAGCGTGCACACTCTCTCTCACACACAAACACACAAGTACACACAAGCTGGGCCCACAGTGAAGATTTGTGCCTCATCTGTATCTGAAGGCTTTATCCAACCTTGCCCCAGTTTTCCTGCGATTTATTATAATTCCATTTTTTCGGTCTTTCAATCTAAAGATTTGTTCCTCCCCATTTTTTAATAACCTGCAAGCAAAGAGTGGCATGTCCTCTGGGAGATTATGTGGCCGTCTCTGGCGTCTCGTCTTGATTACATCAGAGGAACCGGCTTTGATTTGGAAGAAGCCCCCTTGTTCCGGCACACGATCCCCACTGTGCTGATTTTCTTTGCTTCGGCGCAGGGGGATGATCTTGATGAATATGATCTGGACAAGAGAGGAGGTGGAGCAGGATTAGGTGAAAGGATTATAATTTCCAGTGATGAGAAATAATAAGAAACAATAAATCCTAAGTAGATTTAGTTCTCAAGAAAACCCTGTTAGGATAAATCAGGAGGACAAGAGCCAGGGCAGATATTAAATGAATACTGACGGCAGGTTTTTGGAGATCAGTCCCTCTTTTTGTTTTGCAAACCATACTTCAACAGAAGTCCCATTGTTACTTATTTATTTTGATTGGATTTGAACAGAAACGTGTTAATTTTTAGTTAATTGTCCTACAACAGTTGTGAAACTTGGCTAAAATAGCAAAAATCCTCTAAGTTGTCTGGGTGGCATTTAATTACTGCTCTAGAGAGCTACCTCCAGAGTCCAGAAGTGAAGAAGGTGCATCTGATGTATTTTGTCTGTACGTTCTATTGTAAAGAAATCAAAATTGATGCTCAATAATCCAGGTTAAAAAAAATCCATCTTTTCACCATCAAATTGGTTGGCCCACTATGAGTGTGCTGCTTGTGAGGCTGAGTTTGTTGTGTCTCCTTGGACTGATGAAGTCCTTTGGATGAAGGATGCAACGTTTCAGCACAAATAAACCATCCAGAGGACCTGAGTTAACTTTATTGGGTTGTAAAGAAACTTTCTTAAACAACTTCTCAACATCTCTGCTGTGAGGAAAGATTTACAAGCGGAAACTAAACGCATGCCCTGACAGCAGCTGTGAACTTTTTGTACGCGTAAATGTCTTACTTGTTGCAGAACACAATAAACCAGAGATAGTGTTTCCTGCAAAAAATGCAGTGTTCATGCGTATTGCTGAATGATTGTTGCTGAAAGCTGCTGAAGAAGCTGAAACCAACCTGAAAAGGTTTCTTTAGCAAGTTGATTTTGAAGAGCTGAAATTTGCTGAAAGCAGGAACCTAAAAGCAGAAAGCAAAAGAAAAACAGCTGAAATGTGTAGAAAAGGCTGAAATGGGCAAAGAGGCTGAATAAAACGTAAACATTTTGCAATTAGCAAAACAAAGCTGTTGAAATTAGCAGAAAAAGCCTGAAAGGAACACAAGTTAAAATTATTAGAAAGAATCACAAAAGGTGGAAATCAGCAAAAAAAAAATTGAGAAAGCATCAAATTAGCAGAAAAATATCTAAAAAGAAACTTAAAAAGCTGAAACAAGCTGAATTTAGCACAAAGAAGCAGGAAACCAACCCCCAAAAGCTTAAATTTGAAGATAGAAGCTGAAAAGATCAGAAAAACAGCTGGAAAAAAGCTCAAATGAACAGAAAGAAGCTGAAAGGAGCTGAAGGAAACTGAAATTAGCACAAAGAAGCTGAAAAGAGCTGAACCAGAACAAAAGCTGAAATGAGCAGTAAAACGTTTTAAACAACACCAAGAGTTTGAGGGATATGAAGAGAGCTCTTTAATTTTTAATAAGCATAAAAAGACTAAATATTTCAAAAAGTAAAACACACGAATACAGAAAGTTATAGAAATATCCTGAACAAGCTGAACGTTTTGCTAAAACAGCTAAAAAAAATTGTGAAAGAGCTGCATCATGCTGAAAAATATTCAGAAGAAGAAACATGGATCTCAGTAGTGTGAATGTTTTATAAAGATGGCCGCTCGTCCTGAGCCTGGTCCTGCTGGAGGTTTCTTCCTGTTAAAAAGGTGTCATTCCTTTCCACAGTCGCCTGTGCACTGCTCAGGAAGGCAAAGTTACAAAGTGGAACTTCAGCACAATCTGCTGGCTTCCTTACAAAGCTTACTGACATTTTGTAATAAATGTGAACATTTTTGTGCACATTTGTTGTGCTTCGGTGCTGAATAAATAAATTGGATTAAACTGAATTGAGATTAGAATAATTCAGCCGAACTTGTTGTGTTTGTGAGGATCAGTTTTTAGCTTGGCCTGTCAGCCTGCCCTGGTTCTCACGTACACATGATGAATGTTTGCTGCAGGTAAGATACTTATCTGGACACTGTGATAAAGAAAACATTAAAGGAAAGTTCACATATTTTAAAGTGGAGTTCTGTAGAAAGGTTATGAGTAGGTAGCATCTTACCTGTTGTAGATAGGCATAGGAACAACCTCAGTTTGGAAAAATAAAGATTTTGAGCAGACTGACAAAGCAGATATTTGCTAAAACAAATGTCAGAGTGGTTCATGGAAAGCAATTTTCCACTGCTCTCAGCTTTAGATCATGTAGTTCTTCTGTCAGAAATATAACATTCTTGCAACTACTGCCCTCAAAACGCTACAGCTAGCTGCTGCTGCTCATTAAACACAGTAAAAGCCACAGAATTCTGTTTAAAGAAACATAACATGGAAATGTGAGGGTGATGCAAACATTTATAAAACAGCATTTCCCTGAAAAGCTATGAAATATTTGAAACATGCAGACATGTCCCCTCACTATAATGCTTTATAACAATAATAATAATAATAATAATAATAATTATTATTATTATTTTATCCAACTTAAACCTGTTGTCCCTTTTTTTTGGTAATTTATGTCTTTTTAAGTATTATGCTTTCTTTAAGTAATAGTTATGTAAAAAAAAGTTATTCTACGTTTTTGAGCTCAAAACAAAAAAATTGCATTTTCTGTGAAAATGCAGTGTGAATGTTTATTGCTGAAGAACTTGCTGAAAAACAGCTGAAATTAGCTAAAATGCTTTCTGAAAAGTAGCTCAAATGGAAGAACACGACTAAATTAGCAGAAGAAAGCAAAATTCGGTTTAAATGAACAGAAATGAGCACAAAAGTTTGGAAATTAGCATTAAAAAAGCTGAAATTATCAGAAAATACCTGAAAAGTAGCTGAAAAGGCAAAAAGAAGTTTAAACTACCAGAAGGAAGCATAAATAACTGAAATGAGTGAAAAACCAAAAAGCTAAAATTAGCATCAAAAGAGCAAAATAGTAGCTGACAGAGCAGAGAAAGCTGAAACTAACAGATAAAAGCTGAAAGGAGCATAACAAGCTGAAATTCGCATGAAGTTAGGATGAAAGAAATTAACATGAAAATTTTGAATTTCTCTGAAAACAGCTGAAATTTGCTGAAAATGTTAAAAAGTAGCTGAAAAAGTAGAACAAACTTAAATTAGCAGAAGAAAGCAAAAAGAGCACATCTGCCCAGTTAGGATTAAAGAAGAAAAATGAGCACAAAGAAGTGGATATTGTGTGAAAAAAACTTAAATGAGCAAAAAACAGCTGAAAAGTATACAGTATACTTTTTTTAAAAAAAAAAAAGAAACTTAAATCACCTGAAGGAAGCAAAGAGAGCATGTTTTGCTGAATTGGGCTGGAAAAAGTTGAAATGTGTACAAAAAATGTGGAATTAGCTGAAAAATCTAAAATTAGCAAAAAAACAGTTAAACAGTAGCTGGAATAGCAAAAAGCTGAAATGCATAAATAAGCTGAAAGGAGCATAACAAGCTGAAATTAGCAGAAACAAGTGAGAAGAATCACAAAAATTTTGTATTTAGCAGAAATAATCTAAAAGGATCACAAAACAGCTGATAAAACAGCTGAAAGTATATCTGAAGCAAAAATATTACATTTGAACAAGGACGCTGAAAGAAACTGAAGCTGAACAAAATGTGAAAGGAGCAGTAAAAGGCTGTAAACAGATCTAAAGATTAGAAGGGTGTAAAATGAGCTCAATTCATTTTATATGAGCAAAAAAAGTGTCCGAAAAAGATAAATATTTCAAAAAGTTAAAATTGCACCAATAACAAAAGTCATAGTACTCTTCTGAACGAGCTGAATGTTTTAATACACGATTTGTTAAAGTAGCACAAAAATTGTGGAACGAGAATAAGGATGCTGAAAAGCGTACAGAAGAAAAGTGGATCTCAACAGAGTGAATGCTTCCCAAGCGTTCACACAGTAACCAGAGGAAACTAAAACACACCAAACACAAGCGCTGAGCTCAAGAGGTTAAGATGACGGTAATTCACTTTCATTTTAGACTGGCCTTGAGTTTGTAAACTGGTTTGAGTCAAACTGATTCTCCAAACTGAGGTCAAACACTGTATGCAACAGGTAAGATACTGATTGTTCATACCCTTTTTCCAGAACCCCACTTTTTAAGAGCTTGATGTAATGATGTCATCGATTTCAGACTGAGTTCTACTTTGATCTTTACATGATAATGAGTTTATAATTCTTTTACCATCTCATATTTTATCTCCCCTGTTTTACTCTTCTGCCTGCGTGAAGAGACCACTGCAGTTTTTTTTACATCCTGATGAAACCCTGCATGCATGCACATCTCCTGGCCATAATGTTGATGGATAAACGGCGTACGTTGTCACGTCGGGGACCTCGTAAAGCGGCAGCCGATAATGCCTCTTTGCCACGAGGTCACAGACGAGGCTCGTGTGTGAAATCCATTGTGGTTAAAGATCCCTGCTTGTTTTGAACTCTGCGGTGGACCGAGGCCTCCTCACCCGAGACTCGCGACCTTGTCATCACGAGCTGCTCTCGGCGCTAACCGGGGGGTCAGCGGCAGGGCGAGGAGACAGAGAGGGGACGGTGCGTTTGCTTCAAGTGGAGAGAAAGAAGAGAGAGTAATTGATGGTGGCAGCTTGAAACGTTTCTCGGAGGAGAACTCGGGACACACATGGACATTTTCCACATTCTTCTTGATGGACTCAGGCGATGTCTAACATTTCTCCTCGTCGCTTGTCGGTTAGCTCAGGAGCCAAGCCTTAAGCCTCAGCCCCTCTGTCTCCACTGCCGGCTGGAGGGGGAATGTGACGCCGGACGGCCGTCTTAGCCCTGTGGGCTTTGCAGGCGTGGAGCCTCATCTCTCACTGTTTATCCATGTGTCTTTGCTTTGGCTCTGGCTTGTTGCGCCGCAGGCCGCTGTGGACTGAGTGGGGTCCATGCCCTGTGTCACCCACCTAAGCTCTGCTTTCACTGGGGGGCTTATCGCCTCACCCCTCGGCTGCTTTATGAGCAGACAGCTGGGCTGATCTGTCTCCCTCTCGTCTTCCCTGCTTCTCCCTTCTTGCGTCTTGGTTCTCTTCTTCTTTTTGCCTCTTTCTGTTTGTGTCTCGCGACTTTTTGTTGCATCATTACACACACAGACACGCACATCATGAATTATTGTGCTTGAAGGAAGACTGGAGCATCATGGAGTTTTAAATTAATGTATTTAATAGACGTTACACCTGTTCAAGCTGAAAACGTACAAGTGGGGCTGACCCCTGAGGCGCCTTTGATTTGAGTTCTTGAGCTTCGAAGACCTTTTTAGACACAGACTGAGGTTAGTACAGGTAGTCCTCGACTTACGACGTAGATCCGTTTCTAAGCGGCAGTGTAAACCGATTTTCGACGTAAGTCAGAACGTACGTAAATACATGTGACGTACCTGTTTTTACCAAGCGCGCAAACTAATTTTCGACGTAAGTCCATGGTGATGGCCTTCCTTTTCCTCGATGCACTGCCATCAGAAGAGTCCTCCTTGCGTTT
>JARVGS010000222.1:19533614-19555596 GCA_031762315.1 Hypsolebias antenori | reverse complement strand
CACACACAAAAGAAACAGCACTGTGTGGAGCTATTGAAAGTCAATGGGAGGTGTGATGACGTCACTGGGGAGGCGTTGGTAAGTCCAAGTTGCCGTATGTCAAGGGCGCCGTAAGTCGAGGACTACCTGTAACTGTTTTTAGGTGGTTATCTTGTTGAATTTCAAAGAAATGGACAGTCGTCCCTCTGGGCGCTTCCGTGAATTGGCTTTTGCAATAGCACTGATTTGACCTTCAAAGGGCATTTATTAAGGAAAAGTTAGAATGAAACACACCTTTGCTATAATTTTGAACAAACAAATAATTGATTTTAAGTGTTAATCTTCTTAAATTCTTCTTAAAGTCCTCACGTGCATGCTCCCTTGGTCGCCATTTGGCAGCCAATCGATTTTTGGCACAACACTGGCCCACATTTCTGCGTTCTGCCCACATTTCCAGGTTGTCAACGATGACACAAAATAGATGCGACTTATATGGCAAAGCGATGTATTTATGTTTTTTTCCCACTTTATTAGATATATTTGGACTGATGGGACTTAAAGAGCTGTGCGAATTTTACGGCGGTATACATGAAAGCTACAAATTAGTTTTTTTGTCCCAGTACTTGTGAAGGTTGATACAAAACGTTGTGGTTGCACGAGATGCTCACATAATCCTCAAAACAACCTGCAAACATGCATGTTTTCTGAAGTTAAATATTTTCTGTACTCTTTGTAACCCGATAGGGATTTGAAACCCAGTCAATGTCAGCCTGCAAGGTTCTCATTACTGGTCTGTTGATAATTCTTACCCGACTGCCCTCATTAAGTCTGACAAGTCATGCAGTGATTAAAAATTGGAATGCTGCAACAACAGTGTAAGCATTAGGATCAGTGACTGCCTTAACTTCCAGTGACAAGGAAAGCCTGGCCAACGACTCTTCTCCAGTCAGTGGGAAATCTTCAGCCTGGCTGCCTTGTGACGATGCAATGCGACAGCCCCTGGAAATGTATGGAGTCACTAGGGTGGGGGTTGCTTTTACTTCTTGCTTCTACTATTATCCTGGTTTAATCAGCTGCAAAACAAAGACAAAAAGGCCATGGAGAAACAAAACTACAGCAAAGGTGTGACTTTCATTCTGAACTATATATGTTGTATAAACACCTACACCCAATGCTGTTTTTGCAGTTTGCACCATAAATATTCATGGAGAAAATGTTTTAGGACACCAATGTGCCCAATCTGTTTACGTAATCGATGTACTCTCAAGGACTCTAATTAATCAGTTTCTGAGGCCAACCTTGCAATTTAGGGAAAACGCTAACATCTTTGTACATACCATCATGTAGCTTGAGAGATAGCCATGCATGTCCAAAAACAGTTTTTGCACACATGCAATAAAATACTGGTTGTTGTTCATCTAAATCTGATTGCCACAAGTTCACATAGACAAAACACTGATAAACTTTCTTTCCGGTCTAGAGTGTCACATTTTGGTTTGTGGGCAAAGGTTGTTGGGTAAGAGCCAACAGTTTGCAACGTCCCCACCCATATGCTCATGACGGCAGGAAGGGACAGGGTGAAAACAAACCAGCAAGGCTCTGGCCTGCCACCAGACCCCGTCATCATCCTCACCTGCTGCGAAGCAGACAGTTTTTAGAGGAATTGCTGTTGGTCTGCGTGTTTTGACGGAAGGAACATAAGTTAAAATGCATGGTGATGGATCCTACAAAAGCTTTACTTATCAGCAAAATGATAACAGATTAAGCTGAAAGACTAAGTAGTGCCAGTTTATGTCCAACTCAAATGTAGTTCAGGACATTGCAAGTTATAACGCTGAGCCAGTTTCTGATTAAAGTACAACCCTAGAAAACGCAAAGGCGTCAGCTGAATAGAAGTACAGAAACAGACAAATCTGAAAACTGCTTCAAAATCTGAGTAAAATATTGATGGGATTATGTTCCACTTTTAAGAAAAAATATACTTTACAAACACTACTTGCTCAAGATGGTGACTGGAAGTTCCCAGCACTTAGCCCTTGGAGACAACTTCACATTCCTTTTCCTCTGTGTCAACGTTTTTAATTACATGTTGACAGGGCTTAAGATCTCATTAAATTTGAGAGTATCATTTGGACGCTTGAAAGACAGCTTAGTGTCACTCAGCGCTACAATGATGGATATAATAAATCCTATGCTTTCTAATCCAGTGATGTGAAATTCATTTTCCAAACCTGCAAATAAGTCACAGAAGAGAACCCTCTGAAATGTCTAATAGCTGATGTCACGGGATGCACAGACGTGTTGGAATATACTCCTGTTTCACAAGTGTCAGATAAAGACAGTCAGAAATGGGAGTAAGTGGGAAATTGATTGTCACCTGATTATTTCAAATGCACTTATGCAAGCATCACCACATTTTGTGATATTTAATATTTAGTTAGTAATGGGGGGTTGATTGATAATCCTAATCTCCTATTATCTTTCATTCAGAATAATTTGCATCCTGTTTTTGTCCAACACAAACCAAACACACATTTTGGATAGAGCTTTTTGAGATGATTTCCCATTGATTTAATAATCTACGATGGGTTTATATTATCTGTTAAGGCCAGAGAGTTTCTAGAATCAAATGTGGAGTCATTTCTAGATTACAAAATGTGTGTAAATTGTTTGGAAATGTACCATTTATTTCCAAATTATTGAGTGCATTTGAACATAAGCTCACACAGTTTAAAAATAATTATTTTGTATATATATATATATATAGGTCACACTTGTGTATAAACCACGGGTATAACAGTAATGTAAGTGATGTTGTAAGATGAGATATTTACACAGTAAGATTTTTTTTAAAACATTGAATTAAATACATACTGGTAACATACAAATACATACAGTAAAAATAAATAAATAAATAAAATAAAATAAAAATCGAAACAGTGCCAGTAACATGGTTTTATAAAAAATTAAATAAAATACTGTAACCTATGAGGAAGTCATTGATCAATATCTTCATCTTGCTCCTGCGCAATGCACCCATGAGCTTTTGCTGTCCTCTTCATTGTGTTTCCCTCCTCCCTGGGGGCACAGCAATGTGGGCAAGAGACAACAAGAGAATGGGAGAGCAGGGGAAGTCCCCCCTCCAATCCCCAGTGGGCCAATAAAACCAAGTTTTGTTGGTCTACTGTGACCTGTTCAGTAATTTCTTAGATCAAATTACTTTTTTAACCTATTACTTATACAGATAGTCTCACGGAGTCATGAGGACCCACCCCCAAAGAGGAACGTGTATTGGGCAGCTATGTGAGTTCCTGGGTGTGACAAGGCTAAATTTTCATTCATCCTTTATTTAGGCAGGTTAATCTCATTGAGCCTCGAGGACTCATTTACAAAAGAGTTGTAAAGTTTTGGTTGCATGAAGCACAGCAAAAAAATATAAAAATTTGATAAATTAGCCACTGCATTGTATAAGCTGCAGGGTTGAAAGCATGTGGGGAAAAAAGTAGCGGCTTATAGTCTGGAAATTACGGTATATCTAAATGAACATAACATAATTCAATACATTAATTCAGACTTACGGTAATTGTTCAGGATGCAATTCTTTTTTGTATTTATTTGCTCTTCTTCTACATTTTGCATGTTCATGCCAGACAGTAGGGGTGTCCACGTTTTTAACAGACCAGGTGTCATATTGAAAAAATAGCATTGTACCTCTCAGGTGAATGTATTTTATGATCACAACAACCATATCTAGCTTGACTCATGTCAACATATGACATTTAAGACTATTTTTGACTATTCTTGAAAAGTGTGTATCATATTGGACTATAAGGTACACCAGATTATAAGGCACAATCTCAATGAACGGGTCTGTTTTCATACATAAGGCGCATTGGATTATAAGGTGCATTAAGTGAAATAAAACAGTCAGATAAGTCAAACTTTATTCAACTCATTCACAATAACTCTCAACATTGTTCAGTTTTACCATATAAAATCAGTTCGAAGTCAGTAAGCACACCCACATTTAGCTGCGCGTGCGTATTTTTGCATTCATTTTTAATGTATTATTGTGTCTTGGAAAAATGTGTCTGTTAAATGACTTTTGTTTTATCCTCACCAGCATATTATGTGGATTTTCACTTTTGCAAAAGTAAAACAAAACCCACTCAGCTTCAGATGCCTTTTATGAGCCTGAATGCTGCTTGGTCAACCTTACAGCAATTCTTTTCAATCACTGTTATTTTTCTAAGAAAACAGGGAAATGCACTGTCTGGCGGAAGCTTTTGAAGAAAGATTCTGCATTATACATTTGTTAAATTGAATGAAAAAGGTGCCAACCAAGCCTGAAAAACACCCCAAGTAATTAAAAGAATCAAACCTGATTCCCAACATCTGTCCACTCGCATTAGCACGTTTCCGGATTTCTCAATCAGCAACTGGAATAAGATTAAGGGATTGTACTCAGTGAGCCAAACTCAGTGTTCACTTTGACATGAATGAAGGCGCTACAGGTAATTACTCCACCTTGAATTGACAATGGACATTGATTTTTTTTCCTCTCATCTCACAAAAAGGCAAGATTTTCTTCTGATTTTTGTTTGTAAGCATTAACTACTGGCACATTATGTAAAATGAGGTCATTCCGAGCTGACTGTGTCAAAGCTACATATGTTTAAAATTAATAATTAAATAAATAATATTAGAAGACTTGAAATAGTTTTAATGATTTTTTTTTAATTGTATACCGATAGTTAATTTTTTTCACTAGCAGGACCGCAGGTAGCAAAAAAGATCAATTAAATATGACTTTAATTAATTATTATAGCTTTACAATAAATTACAAGTTGTTATTTTCCAAAAAAAGAGTTCTGTCAAAGATTGTGAACAATTAATATCTTGCTTGATGTGTGCAGTTTTCTGATCAACCCCAATTACATCTGGGAGTGGTGGTGCAGAGGTTAGAGAAGATGGGCCTGTTATCGGAAGGTCATCAGTTCAACGCCCCTGGACCAAAACATCAAAATGTGAGTGGGAAAGATAAAACACCCACACTTGACTCCACCCTCATTTGCTCCACTCTGGGCCCTTGAACAAGGCTCTTATTAACCCCCACTGCTCAGTGGTCTGTGGTTGCGTCAGGAAGGGCATCCGGCGTAAAAACAAAACAATTGCCATGTTTTATTGCAAGTATGTTCACTGTGGGAAGGGGGCAGCCAAAAGGAATAATAATAATTTGTATACGCGACTTGCAGCAGCAGCTAGATGTAGCATTGGGGCGCAGCCTAGAGCACCTAAAACCAGAATATCACAGTATTCATTTTGGAATAATGGTGTGATGTAAAACTGTCAGTGACGTAATGTTTTATTTAAACAAATGAATACATAAATAAATACTGAAGTTGTTTAAAGAACAGCAGCATTCACCTGCGTCCTGATCCTTCTCAGATTAGCCATTTGCTTGTCAGCTCAATAGGAAATAAACCAAACTGAGCTTGTTCAAATATATATTTACAACAAAATTTTTGATTGTCCATACTGTTTTTGAAGGACCCCTTTCCAAAAGATGAGAAGACTTTCTTCATTTGAAAATAAATTTGAAACATTTGTTAAGCCTAAATATTGAATATGTCAAAAACACGTAAATAACAACACAAAAAGCAAAATCCTTTTAAAGCTTTTGTAATTAAATGTGGCTTACATTATATTTATTGACGTTCAAAATTAAATTTCCGATTCAAAAATACTCATTAATCCCAAAGGGAAATTATTTGTTGATGTACCTCATCCTGGTCATTAGATTTGTTATAGAAGTTGGTTTTGGGTAGGAAGAATCTCTTATAGCAGCCTGTCCCACACTGGCTGCAGATGCTGATCTGTCCCAGCAGACCTCTCGGTCCTCTTGGGCAGCAGGACTGTCTGAATGCTGAACTCCTCCCCCCAGCTATGGTCATTTCTTCCAGCAGCCTGTCGCTCCCCTCATCACCTCTGACTTAACTGCAGGTGTTGAGGGATGAGCTTTGTCCTCTTGCTGTCATGAGCCACGTTTCTCGCTACCTCCAAGATCTTGGTGGTCAGGCACTCTAGCACCACGGGTAAACGGCGATGCATCCATGGCACCTCCTTTTCAACTCATTTAAGATTTGGGCCTGTAGCTGAGGTCTTATTTGAGCTTTTGAGATGTTAATAAGCAGCTCCCAGTTGTAGAAAACCACCTTGCTGTTATTGTTATGCATCATAATAAATGTCCAAAAGTAAAAAACGGTTTCGTAAAAATCCTTCCAGCGGCACATCATCTGATACTAGAGGACGTAACCATCGGAGGAAAAATGATTTACACCCAGAAAAAAACAGGGATTAAAGTTTTCAAAAGCAAAATCTCAGAATGAATGTAAGAGAACTACTCCATCAACATGCAGTCACCTTGAGCGGTGCAATTCTAGAATTCTAGACATGTGCAAATCTAAAAATAAAACTTTTTTTTACAGAAATATTTAATTATTGTATTGTGATTAATGTAATTTATATAATGTTAAAGTTACAACTGCAGTCCACGATACATTAAAAGAAAGTTCAACATAATATATTTATTTGTGTTATACAAGCAGTCAATGCTAATTATATTTCTTCAGCCAAAACTGTCAACTGTATAGATTATGACGTACTGCATTTACACAGATTAAAAAAAAAAAAAAGGTCTATTGCAATCCCTACCTTTGATGGATCAAACACAATATAGCGAACAATTCAATTCAGTTCAGTTTACAGGTAGTCCTCGGGTTACGTCACCCCTGGTTTATGGCATTTCGGACTTACGGCCGCCTCCCCTGTGACGTCATCACACCTCATGTTGACTTTTTTATGCAGCATTTTTTTTTTTTTTTTTTTTTGAGGGTATTGTGTTGGCTAACTGCTTGGAAATACAGCAAAATGGTGCTTGGAAATACAGCAAAATGGTGTTTTAAGTACGCTGTTGTTGTGTTACATTGAAAAAAAAACGTGTTTAAAAAGCCGTTACCGTTTGCCATGTGGTTTCAATTTCGGGTTACATTCGAAATCCGGACTTACAGCCACCACGTGGGATGAGCTCCGGTTTACGTTCAAATCGGGTTACGGTCGGCCCTTCGGAACGGAACTTGAACGGAAACCGAAGGCTTCCTGTATTTATATAGCGCCAAATCACAACAAAGTTGTCTCAGGGCACTTTACAGGAGCATCCACATGCATAGAAAAGCCAATTAGTAAAGTTTCTATCTAAGGAATCCAGCAGACAAGTTGAATCTTGGCTTTGTCGCAGTCTTCCATCCTGAGCAAGCACAATGGCAACAGTGGAAAGGAAAAACTCCCTTTTAAAAGGAAGAAACCTCCAGCAGAACCAGGCTCATGACAAGTGGCCATCTGCTTTGAAAAAGAAAGAAACTGAAGTAAATTATTTCCAAGTGCGGAAAAGATTGAATCTTTTCCCTAAACATGCAGAATTTTTCTTCATCACCATGTTGCAGCTTATTAAAACTTTTTATTAACTGCAAAAATACTTACCATTATTGAGTAAGACGCCATTTTCATGTTTGAAATGTGCAAGTAAAAATGTTTTTAACTCATGCAATGTTAATTTTTGTTACCCATTTCTTTCAGCACACGACCATGAAAAACATTTTTGAAAGTCACCAGCGAGTTAATTTAAGACTTGATTGAGACTTGATTTGAGAGCATACCCACCAAGATACTGCATTTGTTTAAACTTTAAAGGTACCAGAGGTGGATCTAGATTTTATTTTTTGAGTGGGTGGAGTATGAAGTTCCAGCAGGGGGGCTTTAAGACCTAACTTTAATATTCAGGTTATTTTTGTATGCAAATGAGTAAAACAAAAACAAAAAAACCATTAGGGTTTATATTTTTTCTGTACTTACTCTTGCTGTTTTGAAGTTTATTTTGTTACAGTATTGTTTTTTTTGCATTTTCCTTGTGTTCAGTTTGTTTGCATGGCCTTTCTGTATCACCAAGCTCTGTCCAGTCCTGTCTCGTTTCCTCACACCTGCTCCCTGTTCCTTTAAGCTCACCTGTCTCCAGTCTTCTCATCAGCCCTTGTACTTTTAGCCTTATTTCACTTGTCAGTCTGGCACTGTGTATGTTCTTATGTCTGGTTCTCCG
Organism: Hypsolebias antenori; assembly: GCA_031762315.1. Lineage (NCBI taxonomy): Eukaryota > Metazoa > Chordata > Actinopteri > Cyprinodontiformes > Rivulidae > Hypsolebias > Hypsolebias antenori. The sequence continues at coordinate 19,547,465 of JARVGS010000222.1, read as the reverse complement.
CCATGTCTTCTCATGTTATCTTTTTTTGTTGACGCTAGCATGTCAAGATTTTCTTTTGTTAATAAAGTTTAAGTTCTTTCTTTTTTTTTTTTTTACATGAGCTTCTTGTGTCATTCTGCTTTCCTGGGCCCTGTCTCCACAAACACTTCACAGCCCCCACACACACAGTCAAGAACGTTATTTTTTTATATAAATTTTTAAAAAGCAATTTTCTCCGCTCAAAACATTTAAGACATTTGGTGACAAACAATTGTAATAAGATGTACAGAAATGTTCAGAAAAGGTGTTAAACTCATTTTTGCAAGAGGCCAACAATGAAAAATCTGATTCTGTTTCAGTGCTAAACTCCGTCAATGTTTATTCATTCATTTATTTTTACAAAATAGTTTTTCTTTCAGATCTTTAGATCTGTTCCCCCCTCCCCACCCCCGCACCCCAGATTTGTCACTTTGAGTCCTGGAAACTTTTAGGACAAATTACAGTCGTGCTTCAGGGGAAGAGCAGCACCGGGAGTTATAAGTTAACAATCTGGGAGTCTTGAAACCATCTCTGTCACTGGTAAAAATTTCCGGCCCAGTTCGTAGGTGAAACCATTTTCAGATTCAAGATGTGCGTGTGACAGAGACTGAAGTCCTGTGAACTTATTGACCTTTAAATTATACAAAATTATTTTAACTAACCTGCACAAAATGTGAACACTGGGATGGTAAAATCTAGTTTTACTTCGACCGTAGTCATTTTGTATTGCCTCGAGAACCATCACTGCATATTAATAACTTACAATGTCTCTTTGCTCTCCATCTCCAAGATCTTTGTACAAAATGAAGTGCCAACGTGAAAACAATAATAAGCATGTTTCTATAAATTAAAAAAGTGCTGGTATATACGATCATATTCATCCATCCATCCATTATCTTTACCTGCTTCGTCCTTTTCGAGACATAGGGGTCACTGGCACCCATATCCAATCAGCACTGTGCGAGAGGCGGGGGACCCTGGACAGGTCTCCAGTCCATCACAGGGACAGAGACAAACGAGACAATCATTCACTCTCTCATTCACACCTAGAGACAATTTAAAGTTACCAATCAGCCTAACATGCATGTGTTTGGTTTGTAGGAGGAAACTGGAGTACCCAGAGGAAACTTACACTTGCACGGAGAGAACATGCAAACTTCACCCAGAATGCACTCCCTGGCCAGGATTCGATCCGGCAACCTTCTCTCTGAGAGGTGGCAGCTCTACCAACTGCTCCACTGTGCCGCCCATATACAGTAATAGTTCAAGTAAATCAAAGCTTATAAGATGTAAGATGATTTTGGTTAATTAGAGGTTGATATGAGTTGGAGTTTATCGTTATGGCTTTAAACATTTGCATGAAGTACATCAAGTGGGCAAAACATAGAAAAAAAATATTTATAGCGACAAGTTAATTCAAAGTGCTTTACACAAACAATAAAAGCAAGGCAGCAGCAAACAGGACGGTCTTCAACATCATTAGAGTAATTACTAGAATGAGACTTATGATTGTTATGATTGAGTCAGTGCAGATATCTTGGCTATGAGGTTAAGTTCTCATAGGACTATTCTTGTGGAGACAAATCTGAGATTAAGCTGTTAACGAAGGCATGGATTGTTTTTTGAGTCATCTCCACATGGTAAAACAATGCTGAAAAGTCAAAATGAACAAATTATAACCTATTAATAATGTTTTTGTTGGTTTGGAGCCTTTTGTAGAGGATTTCAGTGGCAATACTTTGTTGCTGGATATGAAAAAGCAATTTGCTAAAGAAACATATTCATCTATCCATTATCTTTACCCGTTTCTTCCTTTCCTTTTTGCTTCTTCTTTCTTGGGTTGTGGGGGTCACTGGTGCAAATATCCAGCAGTCACTGTGCGAGAGGCGGGGGACACTCTGGACAGGTCTCCAGTCCACCAAAGGGACACATAGAGACAAATAAGACAAAGCACCATTCACTCTCTCACTCACACCTAGGAACAATTTAGAGTTACCAGTCAGCTTAACGTGCATGTTTCTGGTCTCTGGGAAGAAACCGTAGTACCCAGAGAAAACCCACGCGTGCACAGAGAGAACATGCAAACTCCACCCAGAAAGGCCCCCGGCCAGGATTCGATCCGGCAACTTTCTAGCTGAGAGACTACTACTCTAACAACTGCACCACCGTGCCGCCCTAAAATAAAACACAAACAGAAGCTTATGTCTTGTTGAAGACTGTAAAAAAAGAGAAGATGTTTTGCAAAAACTACACACAGATACCCTACATTGTCATCAGAAACCACTAGACTTCTACAAACAAACCATGCGGGTGAAGAAAAATTGTGTCAACTCGGCACAGAATGACCGTGGGACATCAGTAAAAACACACCTCCACCTTCAAGACTTCTTCTTTTTTACACTTTGCAGGTAAGTTTGATTCTTTTCCGCACCACAACACTTTTCATGTCTAGGTAAAAGTTAATTGTGGATTTTTGTGGGACATTGAAATGGTGTTGGACCATGTCACCTGTAAGATGTTGACGTTCACTTTAATCTTTTTTGAGCACCGTGGATTGCACCCATTTTCACGTGTACTGCTGTAACCCTTAGTTTGACACTTTCCCTGAAAAGCATTCAATGAATCGGCCGCTACAGACACACACACACACACTTACATCCCACACAAACACACGCAGTCCGTACCTCCCAAAGCCTACAATCCCGTGGAGTCTGTTCAACTTCCTTCTGTTCTCAAACCAAAAGCCCTAAGCCAACAGATGCTTTTTTGCTATCATCGCCAGTTATCACTCTTAGCTGCTTCTGATAAGACTTTACTTTCTGACCCAGATGTTAAGGAGTTCAATTTATCAGATGCACCACAGGAGCAACGGGGAGGTTGAGGGATGAGTGAGCCTCGAAAATACCTTCAGGCCTAAGAGACGTAATATGCCTTTTTGTTTTTTTTTTTTCTTTCTGCCGTTCTGTAGCTGGTGTTTCTGAAGCGGCGTTAGTGCGGTAAGGAGCTCAGTGTCTAAAGAGGCTTTGGTATGGGCAGAAAGATGGGCCATATTACTGTGAGGCTAGAAGCCTGCTTGATTAATGGGCCAGGATAATCACCTCATCAAATCACTCTCACTTATTAAATCTTGTTTAATATCGTAATGAGGGCCCTCCAGAGCTGCTTTGGTAAATTCCCCACTCTCCCCAGCTTACCCTTGCTCTTGCTTTTCCTCTTCTGCCTTTCCGCTTGAACAGGAAGACTGATTATGCCAAGTTCCCCTCTGCCCTTGTCCGTCTGTCTTCCTTTCGTTGTCTTGTACTTCCTATCTCTCTCTCTCTCTTTCTTGCCTTTGCGCTGCTCCTTAGCTTACAGGAAAAACTGAGGTATCGATGTCTCCTCTTTCCCATATGACCCTGGACTATGTGTCGGCAACAGTTTACATAATTTCTCAGGTTAAATTTACTGTTTCCTTGGCCTCTTTTAATTTGCTGTCTTTCTTATTCATGATGGATGTTGTGCTGGATTGTCTGATCATAAATTACTGTATGTATGAGGGTCGGGACCTATTTGAAGACTGATGTCGCTTCCCAAGGCTTTTGTATGCTGGAGTTTATGGAAACACTTCAGGTGAAGTAATATCTCCGCTGTCTCCTTCGGGATGATTTGTGATCTCTATCCGTGGTATCACAACATTCCCTGGGTTACTCCAGCATGGGCCTTAATGTGTGTGAGGAGACAGCTTGCATCTCCTTCACTTGACCTCCAGCAAGGCAGATATGCGTCTAAAAAACAACATGCCATTGTCTTATTTATGGTCTTCTATGTGTCATTGTACAATCTTGGTTACACAGCTGCCACTATTTGTTTCCTCTAAGGAAAAAAAAAAAACCTTCTCTTCCCTCATTCACCCTAAGCTTCGTTTTGTCTTTCAATAGCCACTCACTTTCACTGCTCTCATCTCAAAGTTGGACCCAATCCTTAGTCGTCTCGGAAAGTAAGCAGGCAACAAGTGGCTCAAGGTGACCAGTCCAGGCTTGAGAGAGAGAGAAAGGTTATGGCTGCATCTTCCCCCTGAGTGCCTTCCATTTTTTGCCTTTATTGTTGGGAAGCAGCTGTTGTGTACCTGGACCCCATGAGTGGCGCCTATGCTGGGTATCTTGGCAGCCAAGCTCCCTAGGCTTTGGATACCAGAGTGAATCAATTCTTAAAGATGACTGTCTGCGTGCCGCGTCACATGGACGGGCCCAGAGTGAAGGGCTTAGGGGGCTCTGGAGCTGGAATGCTCTTTGATGGAAAGGCTGAAGAATGAGGAGGGAGGGGAGGAAAGGAAAATATGGTGGTGATGGTGTGTGTGGAGTGGGGTAATGGTCCTATTGTTATGCCAAGGAATGCCCTTGATGGAGATAAAGGGGTATTGTATTTTTTTTTTTTTTGCCCAGAACTCTTTTGGACTTGGAGAATTTATGGGTGAAGGACCTTTAAGAGGGATGAACATCTCAGCATCTTTCTGAGAAACGTCTCTCTGTTCCATCTTTCTGACGATACCCAAGGCCTGAAAGGTTCTCTAGGACTCGAGTTCATGTGTGCAACTCAAGTTCACCATCTAACTGAATGTATAAAGTTTAGCCACTTGTTTGGTGGCTCTGAAATACAAATACCAGGAGAACCAAACTTCTTCTAGGCAGAGACTGACAACAGCTGAGAAGGACTGAGCTGTGGGTCTCACAAACTCAGAGGGATAGTTTGAGTTTGAGGTGAGGCTTTGTGGAAACATGTTAGCTCTTTGAATTACCTCTAAATGAAGGGGACAAAAGATAAGTTCTTACCAAATGGATGATCTAACAGCTAGTCAAGTAGTTCCAAAGGCTAAGGTTGAGTACTAAACAACTCCAGTCTAAAAAAGTCATCATTTGCACACTACATGGTTATTGTAACACCAATAATAACAATTTTGTGGATCATGATTGTCCACAGAGATCATACAGGGATTTAAATGCAGGGGTGACAATTGTCCAAATTATCTCCTGCACTATCAGTCTTTTACTTTTTTTTTTAACATCCCTCTGGAATATAATAACAACCATTCTTTACATTTCTGTGTGGAGGTAAAAGCAGGTCTGTAAATGGTTTCAGTGCAGGATGTATTGGAAAAGCTGCCCGAGAAGGTTAAGGATGTAGTGAGAGTGGAATCTGTGTTTGGTAGCCACAGCAGTAGCAGTAGCAGTGTCATCTTTGGAGAAAACAGCCTCGTGGTCATCCCGTGTCTGTATCTATTTCACGACAAATGAAATACCACAGGCCCAGGCCAGAGACAATAGCTTGTTTGGCTGGAGGTCATAGTGGTGGAGGTGTATGTGTGTGTATTGATGGGTGGCAGTGGGAGGAGGGCTAAGACCAGCTTCCAAACCCTGCAGCTGTCCCGGTTGTCACTCCTTGTCTTAAGGCTCACTCCAGGCTCAGTGCTCCAGTCTACGGATCAAGGGATGCGTGTCGGCTAATGGTCTGTGCATACGTGCACTACAGCCACAGCTCAGAAAGATCTTGCGACGCAATTCACAGTACGCTGGAAAACAGCCCCAGAAACAAAAGGCGAGCTGAATGGTGTTAAGACCCCTTCAGTATTGAGCGACCCCAGGCATGAGGTCATCATCCTTGGTTTAGAAGCCTTTGTTCAGCTGCTTGATTGACAGGAAGGGTGGCTATCAAAGGCAAGCGTGGGGTCAGTTACGGCGACGACGTGAACGCATCCAAGATGCAGCCCAACTTGATTTAAAAACGTCAGATTCATTAATGAATTTAACCTGAAAAGACCACTTTTCAAAAACAAGCGCAGGAAAATCAAGACATTCCTGGAGACGCACCGCACCGGTTCCGATACATTTAAACTTGGCGCTGATTTACTCCCCTAATCTGTGGGCCTCATTCAATATAAAGTGTTTGCAGTAAAGTGTGTGAATCTTTTAATCTGTGCTGATAACAGGTGATGAACTTTAATGCACCGCTAATATTCCACAAGCAAGCCTGTTTGTGTGTGTTTGTGTGTGTTTGTGTGTTACAAAGAAAAGACAAATGTCCCCCCCCCCTCCCTCTCTCACCCTTATGTCTCAGAGATTAGCCTTTGCTCAAACACCTCCTGTTCATCTAAGTAATTAAAACATTAGAATTACTGGATTATAAACTGCTTTTCATTTAATCCAGCACTCGATGCTCCCATCATCTCGCCAAATGGGTCAAAAGGAAATATAATGGGCCTCGGTGGTTTTTGACTCTGGGATCTGGAAGAGGCAAATGGGTGCCAATATTGGCTATTACATTAGGTGTGTGTGTTCATGTGTGTGTTTATGTGTGTGTTTGTGAGTGTGTGTGTGTAAGGGATAGAGAATGAGAGAGAAGGCAAGCCCAGACTGGCTTTGCCCCGAGTACCATCTGTCTTGGACCCACTAGACCCAGTTTACACTGGAAGAAGCTAAACTAGTTCAGTTTTTTTATCTCCACTCCCCCAGTGCACAGTTATGTGTGCACATGTCCACCCCCCCACACACACTCCTCTTAACCTCTTCTGTAAGGCAGTGGTTCTCAAACTGCAGTCCCTGGACCCCCAGGGGTCCGCGAGCCGGTGCCCAAAAAAATGTAATTGTTTTTATTTAATTTTTTTTACAAGCATGTTTAAGAAACTACGCCAAAATGCAGGAAATCCCATCTATCTTATTCAAAATTTTCTGGGGAAGGACCCCATTTTATGTGAATAGGTAAAGTTTTAAAGTGTGTTTTGATGCTGTTCATTTTAATTAAAAGATTAAAAATAGTATTAACACTATTAAATAACAGGCCTTAAGTTTTTATGTGACACAAATATTGCCATTGCATTAAAGACACACAATGAAGAAAATAATTTAATAAACATGACGGTTATGAGGGGGTTCCTGAAACTTTTCCTCCCTTGTAAGGGGTCCCTGAACCCAAAAAGTTTGTAATGAATAAAAGCATGTAAATATGTGATTACCAAACTTGTTTTATTCTGCGAGAGCACAGTGCGCTGGTTTTAAAGTAATGCATTCAGGACTGCACAACGTCTGTGCAACAACAGCGAGTCCAGGTTGTGCGAGTGTGTTTTATTCTTGAAACTCCTCAACAGGTGTTTGCCTCTGGGGCCTGCACCTTGGACGCATCATCAGGCGCCCTGATCGACCTCTTATACCACTTTTAAACTGTTGGCGTTCAGGTGCGCACGCTCACCAACTTTCTTCTGTTTTAAAGGGGAGCTCCTCCCGTCTTCTGCCGCCCCCTCTGACTCTTCTTGGCAGTCAAAATGAAGGTGTGCTGTGGGGATTCGCAACGTTGTCTTCTCACCTGCACTGTCTATATTAATCTGGAGAATGCGCTTGGCATGGTGTCTCTCGCTGAGTGTAATGCTGGTAGAAACTTTATTTCTCTCGGCGAAATCTGTATCTTCTGGTGCATGCTCGCGTTGAGCTTTCAGATATTAATTTCTGCATAGTTTATTCTTCAAAATTTTAAAACAATTGCAATAATTGGTGAATATAATATAGATAGAAGTGTCTAATTTAAACCTGTTTGAGCCATTATTTATGGCTGTTGAATAGCAAACGTGGGTTTTTATGTATTTTTTTAGGTGATAAAGTTTAAGTATTTCTCTTTCTTACAGGCAGAAACTGGAAAAGTTGGAAAATTAATTTAAATAAAATTTTTCTGTGACTTTTGGTTTTGAATAATTAACATTGCCTGGAGATCTTGAGCACTTTGATAGAAGGTTTGTTTCTCTGCATCAGCTTCAATCCTACTTATGATCTACAAATTCAGCATAATCCCCACTATAAGAAAAACATTCACGAAGAATGATACTGCCACTGCCGTGCTTTACTGTATGGTTTTAATGCGGCAATAGGCCCGTCTGCTTTGCAAACAGAGCATGTTTTTTTTTTTTATTAGAAACAAAAGCTAAATCAGCTCTTTTATGGCTGCTTATCCAACTGCTTTTAAAGTAAAGGTTTTTCAGCTGTCCTACTGTTAAAGAGCAGCTCCTGACTGGCCGCTCTTCTTTAAAGACCTGGTGGAGTGTTGTTTTTGTAGTGTTCACACATTGTTTACTTCATTCATGTTTACCTAATTCACACCAACTATTTTCTTGTGGATCTAAATCTGGAATTTTTCCTTTTTTCAAATGTTTTTCAGCTCGTATAGCTGCAAATGATCTTTTATACTTTTCCGAAAACCTCAGCACTTTGTCACTTATAGTTTTTGGTGTCAAGACAAAAAAAAAGTGATTATTTTTATATAAGTTTCTTTATGCACACAGTCATTAGCAGCACAATTTACTTTTGTGGGTGCGTGCTTTTTGCTGCTGTTATGGCTTGTGTTCCCAAAAACAAGGGGTCCAAGTTAACAGTGACAGTTCCTCATGGAGCGACTGAGCGGCCCTGAAATCCAACAACAGATGCTTTGTTGCTCTGCTCCTCTTGGCTTGTTCTGGTCCTCCTTCTCCCTCGCTTTCTCTCGATTTTTTTTCCCCTCCCTTTTTGTTGTGAGCTCATTTTCTTGTCTGAAGTCTTAATTTGGAGCACTGGCCAGTGAAGAGAGGGAATAGAGGAGAAGCAAGGGAGGGAAGAACGAGTGGAGAGAGAGAGAGAGTTGTGGAGTGGTGATGGCTGCAGACGGACAGCCTTTTGTTCCTTCTTTCCCAGGCTCCTCTCTTGAGCCTCCGAGGCTCCAACGGCGTTAAAGCCTTCCAGGAAGAGTGGCAGAGAGAACGAGGGAGAAAAGAGGGCATGATGATCTGTCCAACATGGAGTCGTCCAATTTCACAGGAAAAAAAAAGCAAATACCCAGATGCTTAAAACGTGATAGAAGAGAATAAAAAGAAAACAAACCCCCCCAAAAAGAACTGATGTTGAGGAAAAACAAAAAGAACAATCAAACAGGATGAGATGAGCATGTGGGGCCAATCCAAGATTTACATACAGGATGGAGGGAGTGCTGACACTGACCACTAGGTGTCCCCATCACTGACACCAGGCAGCAGGAGAGGATCTTAACCAGACTGGTGGACAACTCAAGACTGAGCTAAACCAGCAGAATAAAACCATCATTTATCTCTTTTTCTACCTGAAAATCAATTTCATTTTCATACGAAAATAAAACTTTTTGGTGCAACATTTAATTCTACATAATAAAATGAATCCAGTTGAAACCATATGTTTATATACAGACACAACCTTTCTGGGACTGAGATCAGGGCTTTGTGATGGTCACTCTTTAAACACTGTAACAAATGTGGCAGCATGCGTTGGGATAGACGTGCACAACATATGGCCCGAGGGCCAAAACTGGCCCTTGGACAATCTCCTTTCAGCCCCCATTTTCTTTAATGGAAGATAAATCCACTTTAAAATAAGTTAATTAAAACCTGCATTTTGGGCCCAAATTAAGCATATTGGACAAACACGTCAAAAACGTTTGAAATAATCTAAAAAAATATATATTTTTTTCATGTTTCCAGAACTCGACTGAACCCCAAAGACTCCAAATAGTTATTTGTTTTAGTATATTTAAGCTAACAAATATATAATCACAAGAGCCAGATTACAGACAGCATGTTTTATATTCCTAAAGAGTAATTGGGAGACATCCATTTATGAAGCATGCTAACTATGTTACAAGAAAAAGCCTGTTCAAAGTTTTTTTAATCTGTTTTAGAAAAAGTATATTTATATATTTTAATCCTCTATGTCACCCTTTTGTTGCTTTGAATATCTTGATTTGGCCCTGTGGAAATAAATGTTGCCCACCCCCGTTTTATGACATTGTCCATTTGGATCCTTCATTTGTACCCACGATTTAACTTCCTGGCTGATGTCTTGAGATGTTGCTTTAAAATTTCCACATCATGTTCTTTCCTCACGATGCCAACTACTTTGCATTCAGTCCATCTTGCAGCAAAACACCCACATCATGATGCGGCCACCTCCGTACTTCAGTTGGGACGTTGTTCTCAGGCTTTTACTCCAAATCAATACGGTCAAACAGTTCAATTTTAGTTCATCAGACCACAAATCGTGTCTTCCCCCCCCCCAAAAAAAGGTCTTTTTTTTGTCCCTGTGTGCACTGAGAATCTGTAATCTGTGTTTTCTTGATTATAAAGCACATTTAAAATAGCAGCGGTTACCAAAGTGATAATAAGCTTAAGGCAGTAAATAATAATAAGAAGATGTAATTGAAAGCATCAAAAATAAAACCATGAAAACACAAAAACAATGAGAAACAACGACATATTAAGTCAAATCACGTCGCGTTTAAAAGCAGAGGCTGAAGGGGCCTGTCTAATGTTGAGGGGCAGATTGTTCCAAAGTTTAGGGCCCATGACTGAAAAGACCAATCTTCTTTTAGCATCATCCTGGTTTTTGATACAACCAAAAGCAGCTGGTCAGATGATCTCAGCACTCGAGAAGGAACATATTGCTGAAGTAGGTTAGAGAGTATAAATGCACTTGAAGGTCAACAGGAGAATTTTAAAACCAATTCTGGTATACACATGGAGCCAGTGAAGGGAGGACAAAACCAGTGAAATGTGTTCAAACCTACGAGTTCCTGTTAAGACTTGAGCTGCAAGTGCATTACAGTAGTCCAGCCGGGTTGTAACGAATGCATGGACTATTTTTTTTCAAGTCGTCAAGTTTTTAATGTCGTCCTCACCGAGTGGCCTTTCGGTCCACGTCGGTACCAAACCCGTTTCTCTGTGGAGCATGGCTTTCTGAGCAGCAGACTCTTACGTTTGTCTCGAAGTTGATACTCACGTTTTTACACAAAACATGTTCGTCTCGGGAGCGCAGAAGTCCAGGCGGTGTAGTGGCAGAACATTTCCACTTTTGGAACGGACGATCGTCCAGTGTTAAACCGAACACAAGTACGTGTTGCGGAGGTTGACAACTGTCTTGACGTCTTGGCTGATTTCTTTTGATTTCCCCGCAACGGCACACAAAGAAGCAGCGTGTCTGAGATGAGCCTCCACACAACTCAAATGGTTTCAGCTAACCAATCACAAGCGTTCAAAGTCATGACATCATCATCATCTGGGCTCTCCCGATTGTTTAAAAGCATCATAATCTCGCTGTATTTCCACTTGAGACGTTGATGAAACCTATAAAGCATTCTCCCTATTTTTTAACCAATGGAAATAAGTTGCCTGAAACATGAAATGTTTAGTCTTAAAATCTGGTTCTGTCTCTTTATCCAGCATATGACATCCGCTTTGGACTAAGCAAACAATTACAAGCAGTTGTACCATGAAGCTTGATAAATTCCCCCCACCAGTTATAAAAAATACAGCTCCAGTTTCAAGCCCACAAACATTATTAGGAGTAGGTGTTTGAACGGTCGGACAGCTCATTTTGGTCACAGGTAGGAGGATCGCGCAGAAATACGGTCCTGTCTTCGTCACTGAAGTTCTCCAACACGATGGGGGAGTTACATCAGATTTAATGTGTGGGGATACTGTATTTATTAAAAACATGAATGTTTGCAGTCATGTTGCAGCCATCGTGGAAAATCCATTTTTAAGCCACTGGGCTCTAAAAAGTTAAGGCAAGCTTATCCAGTTGGGGGAGAAAAATAAAAAAAGACGATGTGTTTTTAACAGTAAACGGAAAAAGTTCTTGAACCTGAGCGTGTGATAAGAAGTGACCACAGAGGGACCTTGGGGACCGTGTCAACGTTTTGTGTGCCGGAGCGGGGACAAGCGTTGGGCAAACATTGGGAAAGACTGGCAGCCTTTGAGATAGTGGGCCGTTGATCCAAGACCGAGGAGCTGAACGTCCACTATCTCCTGTGTGATGCAGCAGCCAAGGTCCTGCTGACATACAGAACAAACACCTGAAGACAATGACCTTTGAACCCTCATGGGGAGAGATGGGCGGAGGGAAACAGGAAGTGGCGAAAGTTACTCTGTTGACTTGCAGCCTGCAGGCCAAGACTGAATCAGGTGGAATGATTGTGAGCACACGGGTCATTGTACAGAAAAAAGCTGCGCACACACACACATCTTGCTCGAGAGAACAGAGCACAGATGTGCTGTGTGTGTGTGTGCGTGACGGCGGAAGCGAGAAAGTGAGTCTTCAGATGTAGCGACAGATGGTATTTGATTACAGAGCAGACGGTCCGGTGTTGTACAAAGATGCTGTCTCAGCCCAAACTAAGGAGCTGTAGCCTCCGGTGAAGGCGAGAGGAGGACGAGAGGGAAAACGAGCACAGCAGAGAGAGAGAGAGAGAGAGAAGGGGGTAGAGAAGAATAAAAGCAAGGAAGAAAGACACAAAAGAAGCAACTCCAAAAAATGAGCATCAAAGCATGCAGAGTGAAAAGCAGTCAGCCAGGAACAAAGGAAGAAAAGGAGCCGAGCGATGGGCAGGCGTGGTGGAAAGTACAGCAGGGGTCACCAAGAGAAAATAGCAAAATGACGCAGAGAGACCACACCACGCTTTTCTAAAATACTCTGAAACAACTCCCAAAGCACAAAACATACACATGAATGAGAGACGAGCGTACAAAGCAAACAAAAAAACAAACAAAAAAGATCATTGTCGATAACATGTAATCATTTAGTAACTGGATCAAATGTGAACTTGTAAATTATAAATCATTTACAGGCCGGGCGAAGTTGTTTGTCTTTCTGATCATGAACTTCTTGAATTCATTCATATGTTTTTATTTCCCTATTTAAAAACACCCCAAATTTTCTGCTTTACGAATTAAATAAAACAAATTGTTCGTAAAACGTAAACCCAGAAAAACAAAGAATCGACATGAAGTGTCTCTTGTTAGCTTTAATAAATGATCCTAGATTTGCCTAATTTTTAAAAAAATTTAACAGGAAAAATGTTTGAAGGACAAAAACCCAACATGAATTGATGTGCTCGCGGTGCTCACATGTGCCATGTGCTCGCGGTTTCGAATTACGAACGGATCGATTTACGAACGGTTCTTAGGTCCGGAACCCGTTCGTAACTCGAGGACTACCTGTATATATATATATACAGTAGCCTACTTTTTTTTCTACAGAAAACAGCGCCTTTTATATCAGTGAGTTATTTTGATGGAATGGCTGATGTTCGATATTTAACTTTATTGCTAATATCGTCCGATACGATACATGCTGATAATATTGTGTATCTTTAGTATAAAATGTGCAGAACAGACTTCGTGCAAGAAGAGCTACAGCTAATGCATAACCAAGCAATAACCAAGCTTGTCTTTGTGAGAGTAACCAGTTGACTAAACTGTTAGCAAAATATCTCATCAATCACTGAACAGATTTTACTGAAACTCATCATGATTTTAAAGGTTAAATTGGCTACAACTTCAGCATTTGTCAAAAGATCATCTGAAACTTTGGCGTGAAAAGGCAAACGGACCAGATGAGGAGGGTAAACAACTGGTGAGGATCAGAGCAGCCAGGCCTGTTTTCATGCTCTCTCACACACACGCGCGCGCGCGCACACACACAAAGCTGGCCACTGTGCAACACAAAAGCCTTCATGGACAGAGTGAATGTCAACGTGTCAACATCTGCAACTCATCAATCTGCTTCTTTAAAGAAAAGAAGAGAGAGACAAAAAAAAAAAAACGCATCCGCGCTGCACTCCCACGCGCGTCCCAACCGACCCTCGGAAGTGGACCACAGAAACGCCGGTGGGTGAAGGTCTGCATGTGTGGAGTGGTGCTGGTGGAGGTGGAGAGGTGAGGGGGAGTAGGACCGAACCCTTCGCGCATCTGGCCCGGGTTCGTTCCTGTCCCATCCAGATGCGCAACGAGGAATTTGGAAAGGAAAGAAGGGGGGCGGG
>JARVGS010000222.1:19491084-19508481 GCA_031762315.1 Hypsolebias antenori | reverse complement strand
TATATATATATATATATATATATATATATATATATATATATAGGTTGTTAATTTATCTATAAACACTTTTACATCATTAATAACTGCTTATTGCTCATTAATTAAGGGTGACAGAATATAGTATAGTATAGTGACAGAGTAATAATGTATCTATAAACTATTTATTAGCTGTCTACAAGGGAAGTCTTATAGTAAAGTGGTACTGATTAGATTAAATAGTTTTTTAACGAGACAATGGATGAAGACAGGAACTCGTGTTGTTTGATGTCGTAAGCTTGTCAGTAAAAAAGGGGCTGAAGAAACATAAACCCTCCCAGGTCGAGGTCAGATATTCACATTTCAACAAGAGATTGAACTTGACCCTTAAAGTGTTGACCCTGCAGTTCCTGACAAACACCTGCAACATTGTGTGGTGAGCTAGTGACCCCCACCCCCTCCCCCAACCTTACCCCTCTCGTCCCCGACAGAGCTACAGTACACGCTCCGTCCTGCAGCGCTCCGAGGTGCGCGGTGATAGAAACGTTACAGCAACATCAGGGCCTGTCAGGGAGCTCGACGGGAGTGGAAGGCGGGTGTTGGAGTTCTGGAGGGGGGGTCGCAGGGGGTGGGCTTTCACTCGGATGGAAAGAAAGGGGGCAAAAACACACACACACACACAAAAAAAAAATCACATTAGCCAATGGAAAGATGAGATGTGAGGAGGGAAAATGTTACTTCTGGAGGCATTTTTCTCAAAGCAGTGAGAACACAGAGCTTCACCTTTGAGGGGCAAAGGTCACGCTGCGCTGCAGGGCGAGTCAGCCCCGACTGAAGGAAGCAGCTTCGCCTTTTCTTCTTCTATAGAGGGATAACGTGTGTGTGTGTTGGTGTGTGTGTGTGTGTGTGAGAGACATTATTTTCACATAAGAAACTCAACCTGGTGATAACAGACGTGTTTCACGGTGTAAATATCTGCTAATCAAATATTAGATTTCAAACGTTTGGATTCACCTACACTCGTCCTGCTGTGTGAATGTTTACAAAGCTTTCACAGGACTTTTGGTATTGGTGCAACTTTAGCTTGTTGAAATATTTAGCCTTTTCTGCCATTTTCTTTCCTCATAGAAAATGTATTGAGCTCATTTGACATCCTTCAAATCTTTAGATCTGTTTACAACCTTTTACTGCTCCTTTCACATTTTGTTCTGATTCATCTTCTTTCAGCTTCCTTGTGCAAAAAAATAAAATAAAATTAAGCTAATTTCAGCTGTTTTGTGCTCCTTTCAGATGCTTTCTGCTAACTACCACATTTTTATGCTTCTAACTTATTTCTGTTAATTTCAGCTTGTCATGCTCCTTTCAGCAGATTTCTGCGTTTCAGCTTTTTCTACCATTTCAGCTACTATTCAGCTGTTTTTAATGCAAATTTAAGCTTTTTCAGCTAATTTCACATTGTTTGCACTCATTTAAACTTTTTCAGACTTATTAAGCAAAAATGTGCTCTGTCCACTTGCTTCTTATCTCATCTTCTTTCTGCAGTTTTAGCTACCTTTTAGCTGTTTTTGTGCTAATTTCAGCTTTTTAAAGATAATTTCAACTTTTTGTGCTCATTTCCGCTTCTCTCAGCCTAACTGGGCAAACATGTTCTTTCTGCTTTCTTCTGCTAATTTAAGCATGTTCTACCTTTTCATCTACCCTTAAAAAAAATTGGGCTGTTTTCAGATAAATTCAAGTTTTTTCGTGGGAATTTCTGCTGCTTTCAGCCGAAAATTTATTTTTGCTAATTTCAGCTTGTGCTCCTTTCAGCTTTTTTCTGCTAGTTTCAACTTTTTCTGATATTTCAGCTACTTTTTAGTAGTTTTTGTTCTAAATGTAACCTTTCCAGGTAATTCCACATTTTTAAAAACTAATTTCAGCTCCTTCCACTTCCTCCTGCTAGTTCAATCTTTCTGCCTTTTCAGTTGTAATTAATTAATTAATTAATTTATTTTTTTATTTATTGGGCTGATTACAACTTTTTTTAGCTAATTTCCCAATTTTGTGCTCATTTCTGCTTATTTAAACCTAATTTAGCAAATATGTGTTCTTTTCTGTTTTCTTCTGTTAATTGAAGCTTATTCCACCTTTTCAGCTACCTTTATTTATTTATGTATGTATTTTTTTAAGCCTTTTTAGCTAATTTCAGTTGTTTTCAGATAAATACACGTCTTTTGTGGTAATTTCTGCTACTTTCAGCCTAAATAACTTCTTTCAGCTAATTTCAGCTTTTTTTTTTTCCCCTGCTAGTTTTAAGTTTTATTTTATTTTTTTGCTATTTCAGCTACTTCTTAGTAGTTTTTTTGTGCTAAATGTAGCCTTTTCTGCCAATTCCACATTTTTAGCTATTTCATCTCTTTCTACTTCCACTTCTTTCTGCCTTTTCAGCTTTTTTTGTGTGCTAATTTCAGCTTGTTTAGCTAATTTCCTATTTTTCCCTGCTAATTTCTGCTGATTTAAACCTGATTTAGTACATTTGTGTTATTTCTGCTTTTTTCTGCCAACTTAGGCTTGTTCTTCCATTTCAGCTACATTCAGCACACTTTTAGCTAATTTCAGCTGTTTTTCAGGACGGTCTCCAGAAAAATTTCACACTGCATTTTCACAGGAAATGCAATTTCTGTTGTTTATTCAGTAAGTTATCTACTTTTAGTTACTTTACTTATCTGTAAGCAAATAGCAAAGATTAGAATTTGTATGCAGGGTGTTCACACTAGCTATTTCTAATTTTTACACGTTTTAAATATTTAAAATTGTTTCAGAACTCACTTATTTATTGTCATTATTTGTTATCTTGCAGTAATAAGTTGAATATCGTTGCTTCAAAGAGTAACTGTAATGGCATGTACTCCTGAGTTTTTAAGTCTTTTTTTTATTTAAAAAAAGAAAATATCAATTCTAAATCCAAAATGTGTTCTTTGAACATCCAAGCAGGGGACCGTGTTGCTCCTAGAAAAGGAGAAAGTAAAAACAATTTTGTAGAAGAATAAGAAAAACGCTTTATTTTAAAATCAGACGCAAAATGCGGCGTCTCTGGTGGCAACACTGAGGCTGCACAGTGAAGATTTTCAGTTTTCTTTATCATTCCTTGCTTTTAACATAAAATGACACAAAATATTTAACATTTTACCATTAAGAACTGATTAAAAACCTGCTGGACTGGTAAATGCTTTGAGCTTATTAAAAAAAAAACAATGTGAGCATGTCTAAATTAAACATGAACCTAAAAACTTGACTTCTTTATGAAACATTTTTTCATCTGAACAGACCCACAAAACCAAGTCCACATATAAAAATGAGCTTCGTCATCTTTCTTTATGGAGTTGTAGAAAGTGATTAAAGTATTTGAATAATGCATATAAACACATTTTTTTGGTAAACGTAGCTACATGGATGAATTTAGATAAGAACAAGTCATTATAACAGAGAGGGGCCCTTCAGCTACACTATGCAGAATTACGTGGGATTATAATCACTGATGCGTTAATTTGAGTCGTGTTTTATTGCCCCCTGTTTAGATTTGTTGATCTTAAACCCAAAACACACACGGGTCTGAGAACATCTTAACTTTGTTACAATCTGAGGGTTCATTTGAATATTACGAGTCTAAATCAATGTTACGACGGGGCTTTAATAATCTCTGCTCACCAGTGGGTTCTATGGGCGAAAGAGAGGAGGGAGCACGAGGGCGCCTGAAAGAAGGGAACACTTTGACTAACTGATGAATGGCGTGAAAAGGGGAGGAAGAAAAAGAGGGAAGTCTGATTAATAATTGCAAGGCTGCTAGGTGCCGATTCGCTGGCTTCTCACTTCAGTGGACCGGTGCGGGGATCTCGCCCTCGGCCGTGTCGGTGGGGCTCATTAGGGAACCTCTGGGGACCTGACAGAAATTGTTAGTGGGATGTGATGGCCGAATCAGACCCCCCATCCCTTTCACTTCACCGCCACCCTTACTTCCTCCCTAATTTCTCACCAACAAGCCCCTTATACCCGGACTGAGAAGGAGGGGAAAAAAGAGTAAAAGAAAGGGGGACCTACAGTCTTATAACAAGGCCGCCTGTTCTACACCTGTAATCAAACTGCTCCCCTCCCCGCCCAAAAAAAGCGCCGGGGGAGCGCGACCTGCTACGGGGCGCTCTCTGATTGGAGCCGGCAGAGGCAAGGAAATCCATAATTGATGTGCGAGCACAATTACAGGCCTCCAGACATCAGCAAAGTGTTGCACAAGTGCGCCTCAAGGATAGCCGGATTTTGAACAGGCGCTGCATGAAAATCAGGGATCGCTCTCTTCTTGACTGCCTCCCCCCCATCCAACCCCCGCCCCCACCTCACTACGTCTTCTTATCCCAAACGTTGGAAGCGTTTTGTGTCCAGTCAGTGTGTCTTAAATGTGCCAAGTTAGTATAATGGATGAGCGAACGCAGGTTCGCATCACTGCGGATGATTTTTTTTACGTCTGGTGGGTGCGTTTGAATATGACGGTGTTTCTTTTGTGCTTGCTCTGTCCCATGAGACAAACTCTCAAATAAAGCCTTGATCGTTTTTTTTTTTTTATTCAGCACGAACAAACCAAGCTTTTCTAAAATTTAAACCAATAAAATATATATTTACAGTACATTTTGAACTTTTAAGTCTTAAGGTTTAAACTATCCAGCTCTTTTTTTTCTTTCGGCTGCTCCCTTCTTCAGAGGGTTGCCAAAGAACTATCTCGCATGAAGACTTAGCAAATGATTTTCTGCCGGATGCCCTTCCCGATGCAACCACCGAGCTACCACAGCCCTCTGCGTGGAGCAGAGAGCTGCCATCTAGAGCACCCAGGGGAGCAGATGGTGGGTGCTAAGGGCCTTGCTCAAGGGCTCGAAATGGGGCAAATGAGGGCGGAGGCAGTTTTTTATACCTGTCCCATGGACATTTTGATGATGTTGGTCTGAGGAGTTGAACCGGCAACCCTCTGATCACAGACTCACCTTCTCTAACCTCTGCACCCCCTCCCCCCAAAAAGTATCCAGCCCAAATGAACTTGAGATTAAAGCTAGAGGTTGGTGATGACATATAAACTTGATGTACAGGTAGTCCTCAACTTACGAACGGGTTCCGTACCTACAAACCGTTTGTAACTCGATTTTAACGTAAGTCGGAACTCATTATACTGCGCCGCAAACCCGTTCGTAAGTCCGGATTTTTGCCGTAAGTCGAGGAAATACATGTAAAATGTATGTTAACGCTGCGCCGTACACCCGTTCTTAAGTCCGAGTTGCTGTAAGTCGAGGGCGCCTTAAGTTGAGGACTACATGTATTCAAAACTCTCATGTGTGAATGATGTGAGCTTGGAGTGATGGTTGCTGGGGACGGCACACAAGAGGCGGGCAGCTGGTAGAAAAGGGAACCCTCATCTTCATTTTTGAATAAGATGGCCTGGATCTGTTGCAGTATTTACTCCGTGCATGGGCCAAGAGAGGCGCAAACACAAACACACACACAACGCCAACAGCACGAACAAACGCCACGTCGCTGTTGCTCATGTTCCTGTCTGTGCAAGTCACATATTGTGCTTTGTTGTCGTCGTTTTTCTTTATTAAACTCCCCGTGGAGCCAACGCTCGTTCTTCAAAGCGACTCCTTCCCTCGTCGCCCCTCCCTCTGTCCAGCTATCAAACCATCCTCCCTCCACCTGCTCGCGGAGCCACTCCTCCATCTCCAGCCTCCATCCCTGCGCTCTCTATCCCTCCATTACTCATCCTTCTCTTTATCTTTAGAGCACTCACAGCCTCTCCAGTTCCCATTCAACTTCCTCATCGTGCATGTTTTGCATAAAACCATAATTCAGCGAGCAAAAAGGACCTTGTTTTAAGACAGACAAGTGCACACTGTTTGCCACAACTGAAGCCAGTGCATCTCAGTTTTTAAACCAAACTTCCCCCTTTTTTTTTTTTTTTTTTACATCAGGTGCGTTGATAAAATATTAGGAAGCAACGGAGCAAAAGACGTAAAAGACTGACTCTGTCCTTGGACATTTTACAAAACAGTCATTATTGTAACATGTCAAAGTTACTGCACGTGACTTTAAACATACTAAAGTGGCCTTGAGGAAAAAGAAGTGGGTAAGGTTTAACTCACCTTAACATCAGAGAAGAACATCTTCAGCATGTTAGAGCTTGGGTAGCGAGTGTAGAAAAACATGAGCTTGGCCTTCTTCAGATGATTGGGGGACAGACCTTCCTGGATCTGAAAATACTTTCCTGTTAAGGACATTAACAATTCTTTGGATGTAAATAGATCTGCTATCAAGCAAACATATAGAGCACAAATATTTGGATGCTTGCTAATGACTGTGAGTTCGTTTGGCAAGAGACAGGCATTCGGATGAAGGATAACCAAATTTTCTTTCAGGCATTAACGCAGGGTTTCTGAAGGGGAGGTGGGGGTTGTGGGGGGGCAGCTGAAGACAAGAGCACGAACGCAAGCCCATTTGCTTGCAATTAGCATGGTCCGTATCAGGTGTGAGAGCGTCACGGTAAATAAAACGCTCGCCAGCAGTATAGTCGATGCTTTTACACAAGAAGGCTCATTTCACAGTCAAAGTAAGCAAACGCCTTTGCCTACACCCTGTGCTAACCTCCACCCAAAAAAAAGGAGGAAGAAAAAAGCAGGCATTTGCATATCACAGACAAAGACAGCAGTTAACGCCAGTGACGGGCAAGAAGGCCTAATGGCTTGGCGACGGCACATGCCAAGCCTGAATATGACTGCCTCATGCTGGCTACATCAGTGGTAAAACACAGCGCAGGAGATCCCACACTGGTCAGGACAATGTGGAAAACCTTCTCGCACCCACAAATTCATTTTTAGGGACCTTGTCTTCCTAATGGATCTCCTGGATTGAACAGCGGAGAGGGATGGAGATGGGCTGTTGGGGGCACCTTGAGGGATAGCATGGTTCCAGCCTTCAATTACATCCCCCTCCTCCTCCCTCTGCTCCACCCCTAAACTCCCTTCCAAGCCTCCCGGCCACTGCCAAACCCTTGGAGGAGCAAAAGAAGGAGGAGAAGAAGAGAGGCGTTGAGGCTTTGGACTCGGCCAGTGATGGGAAGACTGGAACACATCTGCGCTGCTGAACAGCCCAAGCCATTTCCACGGTGAATTAACGGCCGTACAATACATCTGATAATTTCAATCTGGGGGATAAGACATTGAAAAGGAAACGGGAAAGGGGGGGGGGGGGCAAGGACCTCAGGCTGGTTCAACGTCAAGCAAGAGTTGAAATTACACAGAATGGGCAGTTTTCATGAAGCCTGTTTACGACAGAGTGGATAAAACACATCGCTCGACGCTGACTCTGATGTACAGCGTTGGCCGCGATTGTTAAAATCAGTCAAGTGTCCAGATGTAGCTGTAACTACAGAGCGGGAAGAAAGCATCAGCTGCTAGACTGGATTGCACTTGGCCTTCGGGTTACGCAGCAGAGCCAGCAAATCCTGAACCATGCTGGGCTGGCTCCTTAAAGACCACGTCAACTTTTTTGTGCGATTCAGAAAGGAAGAGGGAGACGGAGAGTGCACTCGGTGAGGGTCTTGCTGGGGGGGAAACCCTGGCAGTCTAGTGTTGCGCTGACAGTCGCGGCCAAAAGAGCAGCACTTCACTTTCCACACCACACCATCTGCTCCAAGAGGGGACACAATGGATCCTCAGAGCAGAGAGAAAGAGACAGCTTTTCCTTTAAGAACAGGTGAGATCTGTCTGTTGCAAAAGCTTTGTGCTTATATTCAGATTAATTTGTTTTTGCTTTTTCAATTAGGATTAGCAACACTTTCCTCTTATCAGACGCTACGATTCTACTGCATAATACCACCTCCCTTCAGCTACCAATTAAAAAGCCTCGTACTTCCTGATTAGACATTTTCATTCCCAATTCACCCACAGCTTGCAAATGTAATTGTGATTGGACTTAGGGGTGGCGTGCAAGGCTATTATTTTGTCATGATGGCACACTCGCACCAGCTGGCCCACTGTTTGCCTGCCACATCTGACAAGATATCATAATTCCCACAACACTTCCCCAAAAGCTCGAAGTCATGAGAGGAAAATGGATGCTCCGTTTCCTAATTCATAGGTGTAAGGACAAGGAAATTTGGAGCCGGACTCTGAACAAATGGGGAAATTGATGGCAGCCATCTGCTGTAAAACTAGTGAACTTGAATGCACCTCGCAAAGTGTCTGAGGAGCTGCTTTAAACGAAAAAGCTACATTAAAAATAGTTGGAATAAGATACGGCGTACAAAGAAATTTCAGAAGTGACACAATTATTACAGCAAAACACCACTTTCGAAAAGGTGAAACTCAAAAATAAAAGATTAGAAAAATAACTGCGCATGTTATTTTCATTTAGGGGAGTTCATTACTGTCCTGAATTTATAAACGCTACAATGAAAGCCACAGCATCTGGCATATGCAGTTATTGTTTGATTGCTTTTCTTTTTTTTACTTCCTTACTTTCTGTCAGACTCTGCGTGTTTCTCTCTCCATTTTCTCTTTTCATCCCTCCATCGGGAGCCCGTAGAGAAGCAAAGGATTATGGATCTCTGGAAAGCGTTCACCCTTGGGTCAGAAGACAAGACAAGGCGAGGTAATGAAAGATAAACAGCTCGCTGCAAACACCTGTTAACGTCCGCTTCAAAGAAAAGACGGAGCGGAGCGGGGGGGTTGGCAGGGAGGGAGGGAAAACAAAAAAAAAAGAAGTATTTGGCTGCCAAGCAACAGCCGAAGGGCCCCCCGGGCTGTTGACAGATCTTTATGAAATGAAAAAGGAGAGAAAAGAAACGACAATGATTGTGGGCTTTTTACAACAGCGATGGATGATAAGAGGAACACAAGAGAAAACACGAGCAATCATAAATATACATCTTTCCCCGAGTCCTCAGGCAAACCTTTTGTGACATACACACACACAAAAGGCCCACGAAAACCAACTAAAAACTAGACACGCAGGTGCACACAAAGGCAACAAGGTATTCACTTAACTAATATACACACAACAAGAAAAAAGGCTGTCGGATTAATTTCTTAAGTGTGTAATGAATGTTAATGAGACGAAGACAAAGCCTTTCCAGGACAACCGATGGGACTCAAATCAAACTTTCATAAGGGTTAGAGGGTGTTGAATGGTCAGGTACTAAGGAGGTATAAGGGAAATGGAGAAGGGACTGAACATAACTGTTTAAGCTATTAGATTTGTGTCCATGGGGATTCAATTTGAGACTCCCATAGGGGATAGCCTCTTTATCCACAGGGCATTATTGGGGCAAACTGGGGTTAAACTTTAAGACCTATCCAACCCCATAGTGAGCCAAGCTTCAGGATTTCATCTTCCTCCTTATCATTTCAAACTGCCTCTTTTTTCAGGCAGAAGAATAAAACTTGTCTTTGCAAGTAAGCGATATACGACAAGAAAGCTTTTACAGCACTTAGGTTTGGAAGAATGGGCTGTGCGGTGCTGTGAGAAGGAAGAGGTATGGGTATAAAAATAAATGCAACAATGGTGAAGGGAATAGCAGTGGGAGGAAAAGTGATTCATCAACCGTTTCTCCGTTTCTTAGGCTAGTTTCAAACAGCTTAAAAAGATTTGATGTTTAACTCTTTGTGGTTCAGATGCATGGTTGCAGATGAGTCTCAAGAGGGATATTATCACCTGCGAGCAGGTTTCCGCTGGTTTAAACTGGTCAACGAACATTTAAAAAAACACCCAAATTCCTTTATCTTTACCTTTTTGACATCTCTGAAAATACAAACCTCACTGTCATGTTCTCATTTTTAAAGGATACATTGCTTCCTGAGTAAGGCGAGATGTCAGACATGTCCTGAAGATCGCTGCACTCTGACTTGATCAGAGACAAGGAGAGACTCTCAGCGGTGCTGCCCGGATGTGCTGGTGAACAGGAGCGATGGTGGTGCCCCAGGTGGTGGCCTGATGCCATCTTGGTCCTCAGACTGGTGGTCTCCCGGGGCAAATCCATAGAGTCTGGTGAGGCACGGTCTTTCCCCGTGTAACCACCTGCGGGCGCACCAAGAGGAGTCTGGAAAGGGTAGCCCATGAGCGGCAGTGGAAAGGGATGCCGAAAAGATGGAGGACTGAAGCCCATGGATGCAGAGAGTGAAGAGGGATGAAGGACAGGGTGGTGATTACTACCATGGGCACCAACAGCCGAAGCCTGGTGGTGGTGGTGATGCTCGCTGGGTGTCTTCCTTACTACTAAGGGCAGAGCTTCAGTTTGGTCGTTAGTGGGGCCTGGAATCCCTGGCATACTGGCAAAGGAGTCCAGTGGGTTGGGAATGATGACATCGCCGAAGCACTGCAGCCTCTGGTTGGCCGTGTGAAAGTTTGGGTTGTCTCCATTTACAGCAGGAGGAAATCTTTCAGGGGGTAAGGATAATGGTGGAAAGGCCTGCTGAGGAGTAGGACGTGGAGGCTTAGCAAATACTTTAACCACTGTGTCCACTACCTGGGTCATAGCTGAATTGAGTTCCTGCTTCAGTGTTTCTGCTAGCTGTTTGCCTTCAGCATGCATGGAGGAGCCCGGACCTCCTTTGCTTCGACTGAGCCCATCTCTTCTTGGTTTCTCCCTGTCGGCTAGCATGGCCTGCTCCTGAAGCAAAGCCCGTGCCCTGTCAAGGAAATGGCCTGGATCGAGATCAGACATCTCGTTGTCAGAGCGCAAGTCATCTCCGCCCCGGTCATCTCCACCGGTGTCAGACCTCACCGGGCTGTCCTCTGACATATTCCCTATGTCATTATGGAGGTCGTTGTGTTCTGAGTCGTCGGTGGAGTCATAGATCTGAAAGAACTTCTCCTGCAGCTGCCGAAGCTGCTTTTGCATGTCCTCCAGCTGCAGCTTGAGTTGTCGCCTCTCCTCCTGCTTTTGCTCTTTCCTCTGGCACACCAGCTGAGTGAAGCTTTGCTGCTGCTGCTGAGGCAGCCGCTGTTTGCGCTTGTTCTCCCGACTGTTACCGCTGCACATCTCTCCACCCCGTGGGCTGCAGGGGGCCTGGTGTTGAGACTGAGGAGGAGGGCAGCCCAGCTCCATCTCCCGCTCGCCGTCCATCTCGTGGTCACGTTCATGACGGGACGCAGCGGGCACCACCACGCTCGGGGAGTGGCTCATGCCACGTATAATGTTCTCTACACGGGCTCGCTTGGCACGCAGGTGTTCGTCATTGAGACGCTCAATGTCAAAGGTGGCCAGGCCAGGAGGGCGGCTGAACGGTGACAAGCACTCTTGAGGGGTGCTGTCCTGGGAGGAGTTACTGCAGGCGTCCTCCTGTGGAGCATCGGAGCTAGCATTAGAGAGCCCTGATCCAGGGAAGCCTGTTTCCATTCTGTCACCCCTGTCTCCCCTTTCTCCCCTCTCAAGTCCTCCTCCATTTTTAGCAATGTTATTCTTGAGAAGCTGCGAGATAATGGTGGTGCCAGGGAAGGGCATCATGGCATCCTCGTATGAGGTGGCCCTCTTCAGTAGCTTTCGGAGTACATTTGACTTGGACTCGCTGTCACCAGCTGATAAAACGCCAGGCCCACCATGTGGCTGCACTACAGAGCACTCCATGGAGTCGTTGTCTGATCCGTGGTAAGAATGGGAGCTCAGAGAGTTCATGGCACTGAAAATGGCTGCTTTGGCGCGAGCGATGTTATCAGTGGTCGTGGCTGCTGCTGCTACTGTGCTGCCGATGGTCCTCTTCACACCAATGTCCACACGTCTTCGCTTGGTCTGTCTGTTCAGGAGGGAGTCGCTGTCATGGTCCGGCATCACGGGCTGCTGCTATTGGGCCATATCCCACAAACCCAGTCCTCTAGGGTCAAAGCCTCTGTGTATCTACGAAGGGGAAGAAAATAAAAATAGCACAACTCACTAAAAAAAATACAAATTTTCAGGCTTTAAGTTTATTTCATTCTTCTTTATTACCTCAATTTAATCAACAAAAAAAGCTAAAATGGTACAAAAAATTTTTTTTGAGAAAATACTAGAAACACCAGCTGATGGTCTATTTGCCTGAAGAAAACAAACTTTGTTTTTACTCGATGTTTCTCTGAATACAGAGACATCCATGATTACATTCGAGCAGTGAAGCCGTAAGAACCGGTGACACGGGGGCAAAGATAACAGTCGAGATCGGGTCAGATTTAGGCCTTGGCTCAACATTCCAGGGCAAAGTCCTACATTTTATCCTGTCCCCTGTTACATGCTGCGCGACACTGAACCAGTTCCCACGGAACACAAAGCTGCATAAAATTATGATAATTACTTAAGTACTTGTCCTCATTTCCATGATTGTGCAGTGTGTACGTACACAGGAGCTAGCTAACAAAATCAAAAGAGTAAAATGAGGTGCAGATTATATGAAAAAAATGCACAAAAGGCAAACTCCACATCTTGTAAACCCTATGAGCAAGTGAGCATGGTCACTTTAACAGATATATATTTTAATCTGTCTTCACACGTTGTGCAACATTAAAATTCTGTTTACTCCGATCAATATGGCCGTCATATCTTACTCAACAAGGAGAGTGACACAAAAAAGGAACACAAAACAGACCTATTGATTGTGGTGCCAGCGTGAGCTCACTTCTGTGTTTTTTGTTTGTCTTTTCATCTGGCAGGGGCAGTTAATTCTGCTCAAATGAATAGGTCGCAAGGGTCAACTCCGGCAAAGAGCAACTTAAAGCGCTCTTACAAAAACCCTAATGCCCCACTGAAAGCAAACCGTTTTGTCAGTACAGGTCCGCATCAATAGTGCCGTGTAAGCAGCGGTGGCGGAGTCTTGGTCAGAGCCACGTCAAATCGTCTGCGCCCAAATATACGGAAAACAGAAGCAAATCGAACAATGTGAAGAGTGAACTGAAAGTTCAGCGTCTTCGCATCATAGATAAAAACCAATCCCTTTAAGAAGCAACGGCTCAGAATAAACCAGATCCAGAATTTAATTTGGTTTTAAAAACTGAAAATGAACGCAGTTTTGTGTTGGATATTAAATATAAAACATTAGATATATGTTTGTTCTGTTAAAACGATAGTTTCTGAGAGAAGTTGGACCAAACAGCAGGATAAACTGCACTTTACAGTGAGACTTGACGACACCATCTTGGATCAATTGTTTTATCTTTATATAAGCAAAAACAAGTTACTTAAGCGAGCACATACACACAAACACACACACTGACACAAGCTCCATGCATCTCTTATAAATAAAATCGTAAAATCATGATTAGTAACACAATCCAGATGTGTTGTTAGAATAATGTCTCGGCGACTCAATCAAGAAGCAACACATTTATGAGGATAAAAACAATTAACTTGACTTAATCGCTTCAGGATCTTAATAGTCTCCTGCACCTGTCTTTCTTCTTTAATTTTATCTAATTGATTTAAAAAAAAAGCACAACTTTTAAGAAGTTATTATATTGTAAGACTTACAAACAGTCTTGGAAACGTCTCTCCCCCCCCCCCCCCAAAAAAAAATCACCAAACCAACTTTTCAACAAACAATCTAAAGAGACAGAAGAGGAGCTTGAGGCGTGGGATCATTTTTTATGAGCTGCAGTGGAGTTGAGGTCTGGTGATGTCTTCAGTTGGGCCAGCTCTTTTATCACAAGTGTCCCAGAGAAAGAGACGCACCAAAAGGTTTACCCCCATCAAAAACAGAAGAACAGCCTCTGAACTCATAGTTTTTGAGGACAAGTCAACATAAAATAGTTTCTTGTAAACAACAACAACAACAACAACAAGACGAATCATGCTCCTATAAAACTTACTTCAGTTGCAGTTCAACTTGAGCTCTGCTTTGACGAGGAAGGCTGGGCTTTGCGCTCGCAAATCATCCTCATCCATTAAAAAAAAAAAAATGCACACACACACACACGCGCATGCACACCCGCTGCTCGCGCAACTCTCAGCACATTTGATCAAGTTCAGGGAAAAGCCAAACGCAACATCCGCGCCGCGACAAACGAGCTCCGGTGATGTTTTGATTTGTTTCTTAATTTTTTTCCGCCCACCTTCCACCAGCGAGGCACAAAGAGAGGGAGGTGTCCGAGGACAAGGTTACTTACTCTGTAGATGAATCACGGGAGTGGGGAGGGTGGGGGGGAGACGACCTGAACTCCTCTGTGACGCGGGGCAGAAAACGCGCAGGATGCGCGAGGACTGCGTCGCGGAGCGATGGAACAGTGGATGAGGAATGAAAGAGCTGGGATGAAATGAGAGAGGAGAAGAAAAAAAAAGGAGCAAAGCCGGAGAAATGTGGATGAAAAGAGCTCCTGCGTCGGTCTCTCCTTCTGTCCTCCTGAAAGAGTGAGAGACTTATGGGAGAACGGCAGAGAAAGAAAGAGAGAGAGAGCGAGAGAGAGAGAGAGGCTGCGCGCGCTGTGCGTCTCCGAGGCGCACTGGATGCGGGAGGACTGGATGCTGGAGCGCTCCTCCGCCACTAAGATTCACTTTAAGACGAGGCTGAAGGAAACAGGAAGACGTGCGCGTCACGTGATGCAACCGGCGCAACCCACCAATAAGAAGCGTCGGTCCGGGCCACAGAGCGACGCACTGAACTTGACCACGGAACCGGACTTGGCAAAGTGAGAGAGAGAGGAGGAAAAAAAAAAAAAAAGATTTACTCCCCCCACCCCAAACCCTTCACCACTTATTTTTTTTTAGTTAATCTGTTTCTTCCCAAATCACCGAGCACGAGTAAGGAGCGTTACGCACTTGGGTATCTTTTTACGCAGCAGCAAAAATCACTTAAAGTCTTTTATAACGTGTTGTTTTTAATTCTCATTCATAAATCCTTTCATAGATCCGTTCTTTAATGACTTTTAAAGTGTTTATTTTTAAATACAAGTGTCAGACAAGTCATTTGGGGAAAAAAGCCGCTTAAATGAGTAATTCGCAGGTTCGATTATTAAGAGATTTCCTCCCATTTTAATATGATTTTTTTTACAGTGAAGAAGAAATGTTTTATATTGTTTTCAAGTAAATGTTTTCGGTCTTTATCTCGTTTCATTGTTGTGGCAAAATTCTAAATAAATCTTGTTTTGATTTGGTTTAAAATACTGTACTTTATTTAAAAAGTTTACTGAGTCATTTTTCAAAATGATCAACTTCGTAATTTTAAACGTTTTTAAAGATTATTTTTTATTTGTTTTACTTTTATTCTGCAAATATATCCTGCGCCGGATTCCCAAAGGGACCGACAGCTGTGCGTCATTTGAGAATCGGAGGCTCAAAGTGGATTGCGCTGATATTTTTACGCACAGTTACTGGTTGCGACCCCAAAAAGTCTGGTTTTTGAACAAGCAGAGCGGCTTTTGCTCTGGAATCCAGATGGTCTCATACAAGAGGAGAATTAAAATAGATCAGATGGTGAATTTCGTCGTGAATCCTTCAGCTCAGCCCCGTTGCCACCCAAATGTGCATGTGCGTAAAACCAAAATCGAGCCGTTTGGTTACGATTTGTTTCGACTTTTCCCTTCAGCCCTGCACCTGTAACACTCAACATTTTCATCCATACACGGGGAACTAAGCTTTGCATTTCAGATTTATAAAACTGATGTTTTTCACTCTTTATTCATTCCTAAAAATAAAATAAATTTTATTATTTTTTTTAATTCGGCTCGTGCGCTCAGCAGCGCAAACGGCTTTGGCCTTTTGGCACAAACAGGTGAGTTCATCAAATGTTTTCCACGTCGCGTGACTTTTCATATATGCAACATGTTTAAAATGGAAAATGAGGTTTTATTCTAGCCTTTTTTTAATTGTGGCGATTTCACTGATTATTTAGATAATACTACTAATAATGATAATAACAATAATAGTTTAAAATCAGGAATTTCAGCAAATTCAGAGGAAAAAGTCTCCATATTTTTATTTCCATCTTTTTTTCCTTTCTTTTATCGCTATATTCATCTTTTTTTTTATTGCGCTGCACAAACAGGATTTTAAAGCACTTAGAGAACTCTTATTTTCCACATCAGCCCCTGTCTGTCAGGTGCCAGGGAGGAAAAGGCGAGTCTCTTTTCCATGTCGCAGGCAAGAGTTTTTATAGGACGCGCGGGTTGCAACGAAGTCAGCAAAGTTTGGAGCGGCTTTTCCAAAAGCAGGTGTCCCGGCGCCCCCCCGCCCCTACATGCCCCCCGCCCCTGCTCCCCTAAACAGCTCCGTGGCTTGATTTGGCCTCGGCTCCCCTGGGTGCCGTTGCGTTGCGCACACAGGCTGGAAAAGAAAAGAACAAAAAAGACAACAGGCCGGGAACATTAAAGAAGCGCGTGTTTGGAAAAGGAAAACTCGGGGTGAGGTGAAGAGGAAACGCTGGCAGCTCTTATCTCGACCCATTCCAGGTGGATCAGCCCGTGTGTTTATTTCAAACACACACACACACACACACACACACACACACCACCACCACCCCTTCGTTTGAGCGCAACACACTCCCAACAGCTATAAGGACCGAGGACGCGCCGTGCCATTACGCACCGATGGCTACATTTGACATGTTTATGAGAAGCGCGTGCACGTGCAGGAGAAGTGTGGAAACAGGACTTTTCCCAGAGGGGGGGGGGGGGGGGTTATAAACCGGTTGTAAAACATATTCCGAGTGACGAGGGCGCATATTCACTGCAAGTTGGAGGAAAAAAAAGAACTTTCCTCCTTATGATAATAATAATAATTATTGTTGTTATTATTATTATTATTGATTTTGTTGCAATTGAAGGCGGTAAATCAACAAACTGTGAGCAAACTCTGTTAATAGTGTTCGACAAAAGGAAGCAAACCTCTTGAGCTGCATGCGGTTCCAAAATGACCTTAATCAGATATAATGACTTGAGTTCCTGCAACAGCTCCATCTCTTTTCAGAGACAGTTTTCAGAGTAATGACACACACACACACGCACGCACACACTTACACGCGCGCACACGCAGCAGTGATGGTATAAGCGCTAAAAGCTGTTTTGTTCCGGAGAGGTCTCCGGGTCCCTGGATAAAAAGGCTTTAGGAGGCAGGACCGAGAAGAGGAGAGGTTCTGATAAGAGAGTAGGAGTCTGAAGTCCTCGCTGGGTCCAGGACTTGATGTGCTCAGTTTTCCATGACAACCACGAGGATGCTGGAGAAAGGATGAGCACCTTTTTTTTTTTGGCCAAGATTAAAAAAAAAAGAAGAAGTCACGATTATATTATCAGGAAACATCCAGTTTGCAGTAAATTAACAGAAATTTACATATTAAAGTGACATGACCAGAGCTGATAACTGGCAGACTGTGTGTGTGTGTGTGTGTGTGTGTGTGCCCCCCCCCCCCCAATGACCCACATCCATCCCCTCTTTCTGGACTGTTTGTGTTTATGTGAAGA
>JARVGS010000222.1:19450164-19469017 GCA_031762315.1 Hypsolebias antenori | reverse complement strand
AATGTCTACAAATGTAGGTAAATGTTGATGTATAACAACCTGTTAAAATACACCAAACTACATCTCTGTTGTTCAAAAATTTTTGAGAGGACCCACGGACCCCCCACCCCCACGCTTGCCCACTGTTCCGGCATCAATCAGTTTACAAATTAAGCCCTGCATAAATTCCACAATCATATGACTAAATGTCGACGCTGTTCCGTTGTTGCGGAGCTTTCCTCGTGCTCACATTAACAGGAGCCTATGACAACTTCCAGCTCTTTACCGTCACGAACCATTTGATTACATTTCCATACGACGCCTGCGTTGCCGTTCAGTGTGCACGTCTCCACATCTGCGTGAGTTGTTGCTGCAGCGCATGCATGACAACCTGTCTCTGCCTCTCACAGGTGTTTGGAGCTGTACAGCAAACAAACAAACAAACAAAAAAAATTGCATCCGCACTCATAGGTGCACATGCACACTCTCAAAAACAAAATCCTCATTGTGTGTTCGCTGACCCATCCTTTTTATTCTGGGATTATGGTATTCCCACTGGGAAGGCAACAGAAGAAACAATGCGTTATTTCATGGGAGAAAATGTGCAGCAGTGATGTGAACGCCTCAGTCGGCCTCGTTTATGCATCGCACACGGGGTCGCTGAGCTCCTTTCTGTGCATGCACATGTATTCCCCCTCCTTCCAGCAATGCAAACTCACAAAGCTAGACCTTTTAGATTAAATTAAATGCAAGTTTTGCACGATTCTTTTTATTTTTCAACAACAAAATACAGAAAATCTGCGTCATTGAATTAGCAGGTGCTTCAGATACTTTTAATACAGTATATAATATAAATTCTCCCATATGGGTAATCCGATAGTAAAATAATTCATGAACATGTCTATCTTCTCTTTTGTGTCACTGGAGCCATTTAAGGCTTAGTCCTTCTGGTTTCGCCCTCATGAATGCAGCTTTTCAAATCCTTGCTCTTGAAAAAGTAGCTCCACCGTCAGTAAAAAAAAAAAAAAAAAGAAATCTGAAAACGTTTATGTTGTAATTCAAAGTCTGGGCCAGTGGCTCATGTTGGGAGCTTCTGGTGTTTTAGAGTGTGCTGCTCTGTGAATAAGACCTCTGGTGATGGTTGTGTTTTTACTGCGAGGCCCCAGGTGCTGCCAGCGTCACACATGAACACGCGTGGCATCGGTGTCCTGGCGTGCCCGGCAGCCAACGAGAAACGAGCCAAGATGTGCCTGCGACACAGCGTGTGTGTGTTTGGAATGTGGGCGAACATTATTCAGATCTGTCTTTTCATATGACCAAGCTTTTGTTTCTGTAATTAAATTTTTGTTTTCTTAATTACACTTAAATTCAATCTTAAAATGGGCAGAAGTATCTATTTGAATACACACCGCTAGGTAAAGAAATAACACAGGAGCTCATAATGGACTTATTAAGTGTCTTTTCATCATTTATTTGCAGCCATTTACATTACTTTATGGACCAATTTATTACGGTAACAGTGCAGTTTTAAGTGCATATGTACATGTGTGTGCACATATATACATGCTGGCATGTTTGCATACGTTTGTGTGTGTGTGTGTGTGTGTAGCAGCTGTCTGATCAGTAATCACTTAGTGGTGAGCTAATGCAGCCTCCTTAACCCAGGGGCCTCATAAGGCTGAATGTAGCCCAGCCCTTCTCACTGCTATTGACAAATCCATTACCCAAAACAAGAAACATCCGTGAGCGCACGGTTTGTCTGTGCTTTCTTCTGAGCACGGTTGAATGAAGCCATCACATCAAAATGTGAAATGATGCAGGGATGGGCAGAAGACAACAGGGACTGTTTCCAGTCGTACGCTGGAATTTTTAAAAAGAAGTTTCAATAAACATTCAATGGAAAAATGATTAGGATTAATAAAATTGGCATTTTTCAATGTAGGGTTAGCATTTAAAACGGCTGAGATGAGGTAGAGGAGTCATTTTACTAATCCAAACACGAAACCCGGTCCGGACCGACCCGGATTAGGGCCGGTCCGGACCGTTATAATATAATTAATGTGTGGGCCGGGCTGGTCTTTGATGCGGTTTTACGAATCCTACAGTACAAATAAAACTAAGAATGCACGATGTAAAATTGTGTTAATCTACTTGTAGAGGAAGAGGCAGTAAGTTTATATGATGAGAGGATGAAGAAGAGATCGCTGGTGCATTGCGCAATAATTGTGCACGTGGGCTCAGGCTTACGGTATGTGGTTTTACATATCATACAGCACAACGAAAACTAAATGCACAATATAAAATTGTGTTAATCTACTTGCTGAGGAGGAGGCAGGTCGGTCCGATCCGCCGGTTTAAAGAGGTTTTAAAAACAGTTGTGTTAAGCTCAGATGGACACCCGTCACCGGCCGTGCACATCCGCTGACTCGCTGGATGAAGTGGACTTGCGATCCGTCCAGGGTGTACCCCACGGCTCGAACAGTGACTGCTGGACATGAGCACCAGTGAGCCCCGCCACCCGAAAAGGAAGAAGTGGGTAAAGATAATGAACGGATGAATTAAAACTGAGACTCTTCACCAGCATAATGGATGGATGGATGGATCAGCTGATCGCCGACTGCACGCATCTCCGCACCTGCTCTCATCTGCGGCGACGGAAGTAGCAGAATCTAGAAAACCAGAAGCGAGCAGCACGTTCAATTAATATAAGCTTGTTCTATATTTTTCCAAATAATTTAGCTTTAAAAATATTTTTGTTCATCTGTATAACAGCCTATCTTCACAGCTGATTCTTGTAGGCTATTTATTTTATGTTAATATCCATTTGGTGATGTGTTAATAGAATGAAGTCTTATATCTTCCTATACTTTTTTAAAACTATCATGTCAAACTGATTTGCTTAGAAAAGCAGTAAAAGCTTAATTAAAAAAAAAAGTTTTTTTTTTTTTTTTTGGTTCGGCCCTCTAATTACGGTACTGATAATCCGTTGGGTCCGGGTAGGGCTCCGACAAAAAAACAAAAACAAAAAAAATCTATGGGCTCGGTCCAGTCCGGGCTGGATTTATCAGGCCTGAATGCAACTCTAGTACAGGCAGGACAGCTGACTCGGGACCTGAAAGTCCCAGGTTCGATCCCCAGCCATTCCCACCTGTTGTGGTGTTTTTGAGCAAGACACCTAATCCCTAAATGCTCCCCGGGTGCTTACAGAGCTGCCCACTGCTCCACCTGGGTGTATCTCAGATGCGATGGGTTAGAATTTTGCCATTGTGTGGAAACATACACTGATGACAACACATAGCACTTTACTTTACTTACCTTTAAAGAAAAGACTGATTGAAAACCTCTCTAACGGGATCCTGGGCATTTTGTCAAGGCTCCTGTGACCAAGCTATTCTACAAAGACAAACATAAATAACACAGAAAGTGCACTGAAAACGCCAGAAGAGTGAAAAAGACTCCGCCGCATCCCCAAGGGGTTGATGGGAAGCAGCGGCGTTTACATCTCAGCACGCCTCGTGGTGTGTACAGTGATCTGACAGGTTCTGGTGATGGGGGGAAGCTTTGATGCTTTGTCACCTAACAGGTCGAATGTATCAATTCCCAGGGCAGCGCTGCTTTCGGGGTGACAGGGGGCCACCTACCCCCCTTCTTCTGGAAACCTCCCCTGTGCCTGTACCCAGCAGATGGCCTCAAAGAGGAACTAGAGACACGGGGGCCAACATCCAGCTCTCAAACAGAGGAGCAGAGGAGCAAATGGCCTGTTAATATTTCATACAAACACTCTCGCTCATCTCCAAGCGAGAAAACGGACATGACTGAGAGCATAGCATGGATAAGTGTGTGTGTGTGTGTGTGTGTGTGTGTGTGTGTGTGTGTGTGTAGGGTTTCTAATGCAAAACTTTCTGATGAAATATACATAGTCTTCACACTCAGAGGTGTTTCACAATTCACAGCTTGGAAAGTTTGTTGTCAGAATGGCCACATCTTCTTAATTAACACAATGACACCCCCCACCCTCCTAAAAAGCCGCCATTTTCAAACACACATCTACCCACAGACGCACACGCACCTCTCCAATTACGTCCCAGACCCTTCCTTAAACCTCAGCCTGTATCTCGTGAGCCTAACCTGCAAGCTAATAGCTTGTAACCTCTGTGCAGATCAGTGCGGGTCGTGCTGTTTGCCGGTCAGTAATTGCCCTCTTCATCAGTACTCTGTCTGCGCAGGCAGCGACGTGGCCAGCCCTAGGGTCCTCCTGATGTCATTAATGTGTGATTAGGGCCGGTGGGGAGCAGCAGTTAGGAGGTTAAAAAGCCCTTGACAGCCCTCATCATCGGCGAGGAAACCCTGAGACTGATGCAGGGGCAGCACAGATGGGCGAGAGCGAGCGGCTGCCAAAGCTCTAACTTGTTATTCCTCCTCACCTCCAAAAAATCAAGCAGGCCTGATAACTGGTGCCGACACGAGCACGCGTGTGAGCAGATGCCCTGACTAAAGTATATGTGCAGGCATAAATACTTACAGTAAGGAGACGCTGCGAAAGTTTGGCAACAATTTGAATGCCTGTGTCTGTGTTTGTTTTTGCATGACTGTTAGCAAAATATCTCATATCTGAAAACTGATTAACCTTTGGAATCAACATGATTCAAGGTTGATGCTGCAGCTAATCCACATTGGAAACAAAAAAATTTAGCTTTAACCTCCCAAGACCTGGCATGCACACATGCAAGAGTTCAAGTCTTAGGAGGTTAAAGTTAAATTTTAGGGATAGAGAGATAAAATTTGGCTTGGTAGTAGCTGAAAATAATCTACAACAGATACTTCGATTGCAAAGACATTGCACAAGATCCTATTAAACTGTGCAACTGTGCAAAACGTCGATTTCAAGATTTGAGCAAACAAGCTAAAAACTCCATATTTTTAAAGACAAGATGAACCCAGTGCAAAACTCTAAACTCGTGTCCTTAATTAGCCTAAAAGTGGAATAAAAAAGTTGTTCAGTAAAATGTGCTACTCAGAGAGAAACCTAGAGAGAGTTGATCTCACATAAATGCCCAAAAGTTCCTTTTAAACTCAGTGACAGAGATTGGACGTGAAATGACGAGCCGTCCTGGGAATCGAAAGCTGACAAGTCAGACTTGACACAAGCAGTCTCAACTGCAACTCAAAGTGTTTGTCTAAGTGCTCAATTATGTCAGGGCTTTAGGATTCCTTTAAGTTGTCATCTTTAATACATGAGACAATTTCCAGCCCCCGAGCGCACAACAAAGTCATTAGACTGGGTGGAAAGATGAAATATAAATCAAGCATCCCTTTCTGCCCCCTCCCCAGTGAACAGGTGGCTGAGTTGAATGAGAGGGTGCGCTAACTTGGCTGTCACCGTGTTTTCTAACAGAACCACTGCCTTCTAAAGCCAAACCACCGTGAATTATACATCTATGGCAGTAATTCTCTCAGAGGAAGGAGCGTGAGCGAGAGAAAGTGAGGGGGGGACTAAGAGAGAGAGAGAGAGAGAAAGAGAGAGATTAATGGATGGATTGGTTGTTTTTGACGCAGCAATCCTTGGCTCTGCTTCCCGCCCATCGCTTATTGGCTTTTCAGAGCACATTTATTTATTTCGCTAACAAGAAAGAGCGGCCTCGCCGCTGTCACTTTTTTGGCTCGATTGGCACCACAGCAGACTTGTCATCTCCTACACTGTGCCGTGTGCCTTTGAACCCTGCCATGGACCACAGAGTGGGAATATTAATAGTGAAACAAACATAACATTAAAAAGCACGGTTCTGTCGGAGGCCAAGTGTCAGGGACACAGTTATGTCTGACAAACTGACCTGTTGTGAGGAAAAAACAAGCGGGTTGGGAAAACTACTACCTCTTTTATGGCTAGACATCAGTGACGTTCAAAGCAAGTGATAAGAACGTCAATATCATATTTTCACCACGTTATTCATACTTTTATAAATATCATGGTTCCAAAAAAATAAAAAAAATAGAATGACAAGCTAACTATTTAGTTTACAAGCCAAATACTTAACTTGCAATTCAAATATTTATTTAGCAAGCTAAATATTTAGTTCCACAATTTAGTTTACAAACTAAATGTTAATGTCCAAGCTAAATGTTTAATTTGCAAACTAAATATTTAGCTAGCAAGCTAAATATTTAGCTAGCAAGTTTAATATTTATGTACAACCTAAATATTTAGTTTGCAAATTAAACATATTGTTTAGTAATTAAGTGTTTAGCTTAGAATTTTAGTGTTTAGTTTAGAAATTAAATATTTAGCTTGGACTATGATTATTTGGGTTGGAAATTGAATGTTTAGTTTTAAAAATAAATGTTTAGCTTGGAAATTAAATATTTAATTCTCACCTAAATATTTAGTTCATTAACTAAATATTTAACCTGCAAGTTAAATCTTTAGTTTGCAAATTAAACATTTATCTTGGACATAAACATTTAGTTTGTAAACTAAATATTTAGTGTGGAGCTAAATATTTAGCATGCTAACTAAATATTTAACTTGCAAGTTACGTATTTAGATAGTGAACTATGACATGTATAAATGTATGAGAAACATGGTGAAAATGTGGCTTGACATTTTTTTTCTTATGAAAGTTTAAATAAAAACATTGCTGTTAATTTTCAACTGTGTAACTTTACGAATGGCACCCCATAGAAGTAAACATAAACAGATAACTCCTATTTTCACTAACCTTTACAGGTAAACAACTCTGATCCAGCTGGTTTGATACCACTGGGAAACCAACTGGGTGAAACCAACTGGGTGCACATTTTAAGTTTTCTTCATTGTCTCTCATGTTATGAGTGTTCCAAATGTCAAGTTGTAGTTTCCTACTCCAATCTTAAGAAAGTTCATGCATCATCTTTACCCACTGCTTCCTTTTTGGGGTGCTGGTGCACATATCCAGATATCACTGTGCGAGAGGAGGGATACACCATGGACAGGTCGCAAGTCCATCACAGGGACACATAGAGACAAATGAGACAAACAATCATTTACACCCACTCACAACTTGGGAGTCTAACTTGCACGTTTTTCATATGTGGAAGAAAACCGGAGTCCCTGGAGAAAGCCCATGTTCTGGTTACCAGTGATGGCCACAGCTAACCAAAAAGTTAGCTTTGCTAACCTATATTCCATTAACTAAACAATTTGCTTCGAAACGCTGAACTACTGAACAAGTTGATAAAAAAAATATGGAAAGCTAACGCTAAAATGTTAACTGCTAAGATGACTGTCACTCACGTCTTTGTCTCCTTCCAGTTGAAGCTGCATTGACCAATCACATCTTGTCACGTGCACATGTAGTAAGCCAATAGCATGCCTAGCAGACTCCTCTAGACACACCCACAACATACAGGAACAAGCTTATGAATTTTGTTAGCAAACTCAAAGTTGGTAAAAGCTAATTTAGCGTAAGCTAATTCTCCTAAAGGATTCCAGTAGTGAAAACATTAATCTGCCAAACAAAAAAATGGTTCCACTTTTACCAGTTAGCAGATTAGCGGAACTGTGCCCACCACTGCTGGTTACCTTTAATACCCTCAGACGTTACTTTGTTCAGATACACTTTATGGTTGCAAAAAAGAAGATTAAACTTGAAAGTTCAGCTACTACACTGTAGTAAGCTCCAGCCTGCCCTGTCTGCTGAAAGTTAATGACCTGCAGGTCATGGTTGTGTGGTTCTCAAAGTCTTTCAGCTGCTTCTCCACTGAGTTAACAGTCAGGGTTTGTCAGTTTTCTTCTCCATCAGAAGCTACACTTTGTTCTGCTCATCAAGAAATCAAGTGCAAGCTGGAGGTGGCAGTCGAAGGAGAACTGATGAGTAAGGATAGCAGTCATTGTAGCTGAAATTCATGCTGGTATTTTATGGAAAAATATGGAAAATCCAAATGCTGACTTTGCTGTTTAGCAGAGACTGCTTTGTTGAAGTTAGAAGGCTTGAGTTGAAGTCATAACTTTTTTCTGTAACGTTAAAGATGAGACTTAAAATCTGAAGAAAAAAAAAAGGGACAAAATAATGTGTGCAAGGGGCCACTGACTTCACGCCATCATCTGATTTTAATAACTTCAAACTGAAGAAAAGACTGAAAACACTGCTGTCGAATAAGGTTAAGTACAATCTGATATGAATAGTCAATCAATGGGCTAATCGGTATTCATTCTCCTGAGGGTATGGGCACAAAGACCTGTCCCTGCCTTAGCCAATAAAAGTATTCAAGTCAGTTTCAACACAGCGCGGCATGTTCCAGCGTAATCTGTCCGGGAGGTTGTGACCTCCACATCCCCTGCCTGTGGAATAAAGAGGACCTCAGGTCAGGATGACAGGAGAAGTCTTCTAAGGAGTTCATGTTACCACATGTCATAATAACAAGAAGCTACTGTTCCCCCGCCAGGCTCCTTCCCCCTTTGTCTTGGAGGGGCTCTGGACAGGGGCAGACAGGACGTGCTGGCAGAGCTGAAACTGAATATTATCATTGGGGGGAATCTTGTTTCATGTTACTGTGCACACGGCCAGCAGGGCAGCTCACTGCCACTTCGCCCAACAAGAGCAGTTCCTGTTGGAAAACTCAGACGAGGGTTAAACGGAACCCCAGCAAATCTTTACTTTTCAGTTTCCTCCCTTGTCCCGAATCGTACGTTTTTCAAAGATTTTACGCACCTATCAAGTGCACTCAAGTGTTGACCAGACAACTCTCCCCTCGCCTGCCCTCCATGGCGATTGAGAGGTCAATATCTCACTTTACCGCCAGCTACACTTTCTTCTGTCACTCACAGCTCGCACTCCATTCAGACGGCAAGTTAACCCAACAAAGGAGACCGCAGGGGAGCTGCCTGAGCCTTCCACGTACAAACACACACACACATACACATATAACATGGACAGTGTGTGCAGCGGCGCTGCTTGGAGCTTGACGGGTGCTTTGTGCTCGTCCGTCAGCCAGCTCTTGGGTCCTGAAGATACCTTCAGTCAACAAGCCCGGTTCCCTGAAAGGAGGGATTCACACGGCTCTGAAATATTGATGCCAAAAGGGCACATGGAGTACTCTGACCTTTTGACCCCTCCTTCAGTGCTTGAAGGAGAGAAGGTAACAGAGATAAAGGGAGAAAAGGGAGTCTAGTGTGGGTGTCATCTGACGGAGAATATTTTTGTTGAGTTGTACAGGACTTTGTCGAAAACTTTATACATTCATTGTCAAAACGATAAAAAAAAAAATCTTAAAAAAACGCAACAGAGGACAGATAGCATGGGGCTATTCTTTGTAGGACAGTGAAACAGAGGGATGAGAGAAAAAGATGGATAGGCATGGAGAGTGGGGAAGAGAGAGAACAGGTCGGAAGTTTGACATTCCTGTGGGCGATGTGTGTCTCGTCAGTTAACACGTTTGGATTCTTTTAATGGGAGTCGATACCCCCTTCCGCTTCCTAAGCACTCACTGTGAGCTGAGCCAGGGTAATGCCATTGAACGGGGACAATGGGACCTCTTAAAAGGCAGCTTTTAACTGGCCGTGTGCTCGTGGATATCAATAAAACCGATAGTTTTCCATGTAAGGAGATCAAACGTGGAGATGCTGGGAGGATTCTCGGTGAAGAAGTGCATAAACAGGTGGAACGTCTGGGGAGGAGTTGGTTTTAAAGGAGAAGAGTGTTGCTGTTTTGCTGTTGTAAAACATACAGGCGCTCTTTTCCCGTCCATGCTTCTGTCTCTTTTTTCTCCTTTTCTGTTCCCTCTCTTTCTCTTTGCTCAGTCACACATGCTCCAGCGTGCGCTCTTCAAGTTTAAAGGATACGATTCAAAGTCACTCCTTTGCCTGTATCACTGCTTTGGACAAAAGGGGCCAGATCTTCCGAGATAGAGGGACATCTGAAGCAGAGACAGAGGAGGGGGGAGTAGGAGCAGAGAGAATGAAAGGAAAAGAACGAGGAGGGTGAGAACGGTTGGCGAGACAGAGGGGGGAGACAGAGAAGGAGAGAGTGAGAGAAACAAGGGAAGAAGTGAGGGGGGGGGGGGTCGCACGATTGCACGCTTTCAACTGCCTTTTGTGGGCCTCTCTGCAGATGTCACCAGCTGTTCCCCTGCACGTAGGGTTCCAGAGCGTGGAACATCGCCTCCGGCCTCGTCCTCGGCCACCTTTCAAGTGTCAATCAGACAGGAGGGGTTGGAGGGGCAGCTGAGCGGCGGAGGACCAGTTGAGGGATGCAGGAGGAAGGGGGAGTTTGGTGGAAGGGAAGCGTAGAGGGCCAGCACACCGGGCTTCGGTCACTGCCCTGAGAACATTGCCAGCGATTTGCCATTGATTTAGTCCGCCCCCCAACCACCCCCACACCCACCCATCCACCGCCTCAACCCCCCCCCCCCCCAACAAGCCGCTCAATAACAGAGAGGATGGAGCCAGGCGTGTGCGGCGTGCAGACAAAAAAGACCCGTGGGCAAGGTTAGCTGGAGATCACACGGCTGCTAGGCTACTGCTTCCACAGGGCTACTGTTAGCCGTAGTGTTAGTGATTAGCGATAGTTGATGCTCCAGCCTCCCCCCGCTCCATCTCCCCCGCTCCTTACTCTAACACATGCACAACCGTGAGGGTGACCTACGATTAGCTAGATGTGTATGTTTTAGTGGGAAAGAGGGTGATGGGACACAGGGGTGGGAGTAAGAAAAGTTAGTGCGAGTGAACAAGCAAACATAAAAGAGGCTGACATATGGTGTGATTGACACTGAGACAAACGGTGTC
The DNA here is from genome assembly GCA_031762315.1 of Hypsolebias antenori. NCBI lineage: Eukaryota > Metazoa > Chordata > Actinopteri > Cyprinodontiformes > Rivulidae > Hypsolebias > Hypsolebias antenori. Next base: position 19,458,279 of record JARVGS010000222.1, on the reverse strand, counting down.
TAACAAGGATGAGGAGGTGCGCTCAACGCCGCTTAACCTTGGAGCGTCTCGTCAGTTGACATAACTCCGAGACACTTTTATTGACGACGTCAATATCTACTGTAACTTACGCATAACCTTCTGATCTAGCCCGGGACGAAACCCTCAGCGGAGTCGTTGAATCGCCCAAACAGGGTCAACGGTAGAAACCCACAGACAGGAACCCAAACAGTTCTTTCCCTGCTTACACTGGCATACAAGTCGAAAAACGGTGCTCCTGTCACATTGACGTGATGTGATTCAGAGCCTGAAAAAACACCACTACAATATCTATAATTGACAGTCTAAAGTGAGAGTCACAGACTCTCGCTGTATCTTATCAGGGAGCGTAAGAAGGCCCATTCTACACACTATTGCTGCTCCCCTGCTGATAACCTCTGTACAGAGGCTGTAAAACAAAGGCCTTTGAAGACGAAAGGAACCGGTGGATTTCATGTGATTTATGTTCTATAAAAATGAGATGGCTGGGCAGAGGTCCCGGACCATGGTTGACCTTAGTGCTTCCTGTCACCTCTTCACATGTCCAAGTGTGTGTCGTTTTCAGGGAGATAAGACTGCACAGACACGCTACAGGTTCATGGTGTCAGAGAATGGTAGAAAAGAGAATTTGTATTAACTTTGTAAAGGATATAGAGCTACACCAGTAAACATAAATCTATTTCACAGTTATTACATTTACACAAAAACAACCAAAAATTCCCAAAATTTGTTACATTGTTTGTTTTTAAAGACTCCAGACTGACTGTCTGACCTGGTGAACTGCCGTGTGAATGAAGGGAAACAGTTTATTTATAGAACAAGCTTCTGATTTTGATTTATTTGTGCATTTTAATGCACTTTTAATGGTTTGTCTCCCTCTCCATCTTCCACCGCTTATTCGTAGTCTGGTTGCGAAGGCAACAAGTCCAGGAGAGAAACCCATACCACCCTTTCCACAGCGATACTTTCCATCTCCTCCTGGAGGATTCTGAGGTGTTGCAGGCCAGAGAAAATATACAAAGTACAATCCTTCCATTGAGTTCTGGATCTTCCCACGGCCTCTTACCAGTGGGACATCCATAGGGAGGCATCCTAACCAGATGCCTGAACCTTCTCACCTAACTCCTTTTGAAAGTGAAAGTGCTATGTATTGTCATCACCAGCCATACCATGATGAAATTTGTGCTCTTTCCGGTCCCAAGTCAGCTGCCTTACCACTATGCCACAGTGGGTTTTGATGTTAAAAAGCAGAAGCTCTACTCTGAGCTTTCCTCAGATGTGGAAGCTCATCACCCTGTCTCGAAGGCTGAGCTCATTTTAGACGCTTATCTGGGATCATGTTCTTATAGTCTGAAGCCAAACTTCGTGACCATAGCTGAGGGTTGGGACATAGACCGGTAAATTGTTAACCCTGGCTTTTCACTCAACTCTTTCTTCACTATGACCAACCGAAACAACACCCTCCTTACTGAGGATGAGGCCATGATCCATCTCCTGCTCCACCGTACCATCACTCATGAACAAGATGCCCATATAACTGAACTCCTCTACCTGAAGGTTCTTAAAGAGCATTTCTCATGAACGGACATAATGCTTTGGAACTACCGTAATGTGTAAATTTAGAGATCATTTCACTGCAGATAATATTTAAAGAATGACGGACACCTCTCCTTTAATGAAAAATATCCCCTTGATGTTTCTAAACTAACAATTGTTACTTATTGTTGAAAAAATATATTACATTTTGTGGACAATTGTTTAAAAAAAAAACAGAGGCCAAGTTGTTAGTTTGTCAGGAATGTAAAGCACATTGCAAAAGTCTTGAAGCATCCCTCTTTCCTTTCCAATTTTCTTTTGGGCAACCAGAGTTAAACAACATTTTTGAAAGTGATTTGATCACATTTTTGAAAGTTGAAAGATTTTTAATGTTCTTTGGCAGACTTTGCTGCTTTTCACACATTTTCAGTCCAGTACACAACCTTTCATCTTTTGGACCTGCATATTTTTTTCTCACATCTGTCTGGTCAAGAAAGTTAATCAGAAACTACTTCCTCAAGCAGCTGAGGGGAGCTGGTCTGGGAATCTCATACCTCACCTCATTCTACAGGTGTGCAGTGGAGAGCATCTCGTGCTCCAGCATCAACGTGTGGCACGGAGGCTGCACAGCTGCAGAAAGAAAAACTTTGCAGAGAGTGGTGAAGGCTGCACAGAAGTCTGTCAGAGTCAGTCTCCCCACCAACACAGACATCTACACCTCCAGATGCAGGAAGAGAGCCACATGCATCATGAAGGACCCCACTCACCCAGCACACACACTTTTAGCCCCGCTCCCCTCAGGAAGGAGGTTAAGGAGCATTAAATGTAGAACCACTAGACTGAGGAACAGCTTCTACCCCCTGAGGCTGTTAGACTCATGAATATCTAACCAGAATAATCACTGTGGAATAACACATCATGTTGCTGCTGATCTGTTTCATGTTGTTGCTGATCTGTTTTATGTTGCTGCTGATCTGTTTTATGTTGCTGCTGATCTGTTTTATGTTGCTGCTGATCTATTTCATGTTGCTGTGTTAATTCGTGCTCATCTGCTCACGCACTCATGTTCATGCTGCTGTTCAGCATATTGTTTTTGTGCTATTAGTGTACATATTTGTCTAACTAGTTCATATCTTGGATCTTATTACCGTTTTTCTTTTACATTTTATACTTTTGTTGGATGCAACTGGGACCCTGTGTATATAATTTTGTTCCACCACATGCACCACATGTGGTGCGAATGACAAATAAAGAAACTTCTTGACTCGACAATACAAAGTCTCCAAAAAGTGCATTTACAAGAATGTGTGTGTTTATTGCTTTCAGTCTTTGGACTCTGGATGAACGCTGAAAAGAGGTGAACTCAAGAGAAGATGCTCAAAAGATTAACTGGACATCTGGCACATCAGGTGGGAACAAAACCTATTTACCACTAGAATATGTAGAAAAACATCAAAATAATCAGTTCAACTACTTTAAAAATGGACAGAAGAGTTCTTTTCTGGCTGCTCATCTCGGCTTCTCTTCTTGCTTTTGGTAAGTTTCCAACAATTTACAAATGTTGAAATTTTCACTTTCATTGTGCCTATTACAGGATGTGTTCAATTTCATTGGGGGGAAGAAAAAAAAACAGGAATGGAGAGAAAAAATGTTTTTAAACCTAAACCTGAAGTAGTATTTCGGAAGAAAGACAAAACGTTTCTACAAGTTTTTTAAAAATTTTTATTTAATTTTTTTTTTTTTATGTCCAGAGGACCACACTTAGCTTTTTTAGATTTTTCTACCTGGATTATTGAGCATGCATCAGGAGATTTTTTTAAACCTAATAATGAGTTTTGACATTAGATGATAAGAGTTACGTGACATGCATGCATGATTAAATATTGAAATGAGGCTGATGTCCAGGCCTGAATTAGATGGGGTCTGTAGAAAAAATAAAAACTTGAAATTTTATGTATTTTCTTTTTTTAATCTCTTGTTATTAAAGAGCGTAACTTTAATGCACAAAAATATACATTTGTTGCAATTGTCTGCTAAAAGTTTTCTTCACTTTTTAAATAATTATTTCAAAGGAAATAGTTTCTATTTTACAGATTTGTTCATTTTTCCTTCTGATCATCCAAATTGTAGAGTGTATTATAGAAGGCAGCATGAGAATTTAACATTTTCTGTGTATTTTTTGTTTTGCTTCAAGCAGAAAACCAGCAGCAGAAATGATTTCTCAGCTAATTAATGGCATGTGCAAAGCATGTGATCCTCACAGTCTGTCCAGTTGTTAAAGTCAAACATTCACCCACAGGTTTGATGCTCAGAGTTGACATGTTTGTAAATGAGGATCTGTCATGGGACTTTTATGATTGATGAGCAGTCAGGTTGTGAAACCTCCCATCAACTGGTTACACTTTAGTACTTATCAACCATGCAGAGTAATCAGAGTACTTTCATTTGACTTGACTTGTTTAGTTTTTGACCTCTCTCCAACCTGATCAAGTTCCTTCATCAGGTCAACACAGAAACAAAAAGAGAAGAGCATCTCTGCTGTTTCACGTTTAGTTTTTTGTGTCTTGTCTGTATTTTCCCAGCTCACAGTCAGTGTCGGAAAGACTGGAGGGAACATGAGAATAAATGCTACTACTTTTCAAATGACACAAAGTCGTGGGCGGAGGCAAACGCGTTTTGTTTGGAGCAGAACAGCAACCTGATGAGCGTTCAGGACATCCAGGAGAGGGTGAGGAGCATAAATACTCATAGGAGACCTGCATCAAAACCATGTTCTCCCATTATAAACACTGTTTTTATTGTTATATTCCTATAGTTATGGGTGAGAACTCAAATCGGTTCTGCGATCCACTGGATGGGCTTGAATGACCTGATAGTAGAAGGTGTCTGGGAGTGGAGTGATGGGAGTCCTTTTATAGAATACTTATCGTATGTAAAGTATAAACCCAAATGTTCTACGTTTCTTTATTTAAGCAGCAAAATAAACACCCTGAAGCAAATAATGATTTAACATCAACAAGTTCACTCTCACCTGTGTGTCAGGTATTGGATGCCAAACCAGCCTGATAACTATGGTGGTGCGGAGCACTGTGGTCAGGTGGTCGGGTCCAGCTTTGCACAATGGAACGACGAAAACTGCGATGTGAAGAGGAGATATATCTGCAAATACTTGAACCGTAAGTGAACGTCTTTTTTTCTCCCTTAATTACTCAGGTAAGAACAATCAGCATCATCTTCATCCTCGTTTATTGACACTTCTGTTATTTTAGAAATTTATGCAAAATTAGCAGTTATTTGACTTTTTGTGTCTCCTTTTATCAGTCAGAATGTGACGATCCACATTAGTTGTGGTGCATTAGTCAAATCAAGTCAAATTTATTTATAAAGCACATGCAAATCAGCAGCTGTCAACAAAGTGAAAGGTTTATAAGCTCAGACTCCAGGTAGATATTAAGAAAAGGGTTAAATCATGACATCTGGATCATTCTTTAAGTGAGAAACGTTTCGTCCTTCATCCGGAGGACTTCGTCAGTCTGCAGCCAAATTGGTTAACAATAAAATCACATGCATCAAGTAAAAAATTAACAAGATATAATTAAAACCATGAACAATTAAACATAAAAACACAAACACAATGAGAAACAATGAGATAATAAATCAGATCACACTGTGTAAACATCAGTGAATACAGGTGCATTTTCAGGAGAGATTTAAAAGCAGGGAGTGAAGGGGCCTGTCTAATGTTGAGGGGCAGATTGTTCCAGCATTCAGGACCAATGTCTGAAAAAGCCTCATCTCCTCTGAGCTTCAACCTGGATTTTGGTACAACCAAAAACTGCTGATCAGATGATCTCAGCAGCCGAGAGAGAACATATGGTTGAAGTAGGTCAGAGAGATATGAGGGTGCAAGGCCATTAATGCACTTAAATGTCAACAGGAGAATTTTAAAATCAATTCTGAGACGCACAGGGAGCCAGTGAAGAGAGGACAAAACCGATAAAATATGATCAAACCTATGAGTTCCTGTTAACAGCCGAGCTGCAGCATTTTGGACGAGCTGGAGACGTGAAAGGGAAACCTGACTGACCCCAACACGCATTACAAGTCCAGCTGGATTGTAAGCGATGAATGCATGAACTATTTTTTCAAGGTCAGATCTGGTCAGCACAGACTTAAGCTTAGCTACCTGCCTTAACTGGAAGAAGCGTTTTTGAAGAACAGAGTTAATCTGTTTATTAAACTCAAAGTCCGAGTCTAAAACCATCCTGAGATTCATAAGAGACTGCTTAAGAAAAGGCTGAAAAGAGTAAAAATTTACCGTGACAGCGGTAGAGCTAGGGATAAACACAATGACTTCAGTTTTCTGATCATTAACAATTCAAAACTTGAAGCCATCCATGCCTTGAGATCATTGAGACATTTTAACAGAATGGAGCAGGAACTGTTGGGTTATAAAGGCGGATAAATCTGACAATCATCAGCATAACAAGGAACAAAAGACCATGTTTCCTCAGGAAAGACCCCAAGGGGAGCAAATACAGTGAGAACAGAAGGGGTCCAAGAATGGAGCCTTGTGGGACCCCGAAGGAAAGAGGCACTGAAGCAGATAAACTATTACCAACATTAACACAAAAACTCATATTGCTCAGATATGAACGGAACCATTGTAATGCTGCACCAGTAATCCCAAAACCAGTGTTCTAACTGTGATATAAGGATAGTGTCAGCAGTGTTAAAAGCAGCAGGTAGGTCTAGGAGTATAAAGATTGCAAACTGACCAGAATAATTTGCTAGAAGAATATTGTTACAGACCCTTGCCAAGGCTGTTTCAGTGCAGTGTAGTTGTTTTAAACCAGACTGAAAGATCTTAAAAAAAAATCTGTTTTCATTTAAAAAAAAAACTGATTTAGTTGAATAAAAATTATTTTCTCCAAGAATTTAGACAGAAGGGGAAGTTTTGAGATTGGTCTGAAATTTGAACAAGTTGAAGGGTCGAGTCCAGGTGCATTACTTGAACACACTGACAGAAAACATGCTCAAACATTATTCCAAATTGTTTTAATGCAAGAGCTGATGGGTTTTATTTTGTTTGACTTTGTTGATGTTTTTTACTCTTTTTAATCTTAACTTCAATTTATCCTTTGTCCCAATTAACAAAAATGACTAGCAAGCCTAATAAGCTTAAACGTGTAGCTTTGTTTTTCCAAGTGATCAAATGCTTTGAGGAGGCAACGTGTTGAGAGTAAAAAGCAAAATAAAATGATCACTTTTATATTAAAAAGATTTTATTGGAGTTGCCATTAATTAAATAATGAATTACAGTCTCAAACAGACCCCCTCACCTCGAGACCATTTGTTTCTAATTACTCTGCGCTGCAGCAAACCCTGCGCCACAGTGTGACCTATCCAACGGGTGGCAGCAGTATGGCTCCAACTGCTACAAGCTGAAATCAGACCTCAGGAAGAGCTGGGCGGCAGCCAGACACGACTGCGTGCTGGAGGGGGCCGACCTGGTGTCCATCACCTCAGCAGAAGAGAACACGTATGTGATGGGAAAACTGGATACGACACATCTGGACCTCTGGATTGGCGTTTCCACGCTGGTGAGAAAAACATGCTGTGACAAATCATAAATATGAAGGCCGAGGATGTGAAGGTGAACATGAGCTTTGTTCCTGCAGAAATGCAACAAGATTTCATGTCAGGTGGACCCTGGGCACAGCCAGTTTGGTTGGTCCGACGGCTTTCCGGCATCATACACCAACTGGGACGAGGGTGAACCTACAGTGTGAGATATTCTATTTTAATAGCCGAGCTTCAAACTGGTGTGAACTTTAGCTGAAGCCTGTATTCTCTACCAGTGATCCACAGGTCGGCTCGTGCGGTGCAATAATCAAAGATGCATCCGATTCTTTTGGAAAGTGGAGGTCCCATTTCTGTCGATATGAGCGTCCGTACATGTGCAAACGTCTGCTCAACAGTAAGCTGAAGGTTTCATATGATTGTTATAATTAAATCAGACGCACTTTGTTTGGAGTCCTAACTGTTTGGACTCCTCTCCCTGCAGCCCTCTGTCCTCCTGGTTGGCACAGCTTCGCCGGCAGCTGTTACTGGATGGTCAGCAACGTCAATCTGCTGACCACATGGCACGAAGCTTTTACCAAGTGCTCCAGTGTGCAGGCTCATCTTCTGATTATAAACAAGTAGGGGAGGAGCAAGACTGTGTGCATTTTCTTATTAAACCTGGAAACATACGTGGTTTGTGTGCAATTTGACAGTGACACAAATGATGATCAGCATCACAAGTTTATGCTGCAAGAAATGTTTGATTTGTTGTAAAATACTGGTGAAGATTCTCAGTCGTCCAGGACATGATAAAATCAAAAAAAGGTTCAATACAGAAACAACTGGACTTTATTTGTGACAGAAAACGTTTCGCTCATCATCCGATGAGCTTTCTCAATTCAAAAGAAGCAGTTTTGGAAGTGATGTTTTAAAGGATGAGCTAGTAGCACACACGCACACACACACACACACACACACACACGCGCGCGCACAACA
>JARVGS010000222.1:19389617-19404706 GCA_031762315.1 Hypsolebias antenori | reverse complement strand
AATCCTCAGCTCTCAGCCAAAAATAGGGTTATAAATATGGGGGTGGGGTGGGGTGGGGAGAGAAACAAATAATTCACAGGGCATGCAAATTTATGCAAAAGGGTGTGACTTATATGGCGAAAAGTATGGTACTTTGGAAAAACTGTTCCACTTCCACAGCACCTATGTCATACATGCAATATTTACTGTTTATGCATAAAATACTCCAGAACATCAGGAGTGAAACTCGGTCACAAACAGGGGCCAAAATGAAAAACTTTTTTTTCAAACAAAGGTCCAACTTCTGTCAACACATTAACAACAGCCAAATACCTGACATCCTTTCTTGGTTGCATCTTCTTCAGCGACAGTTTCATCGGCCTTATTTGAAATTCTCCGTTGCTCTTTTCACATCAAAATAAAAGGGTAATGAAAAATTCAAACTTATTTTTCTCAGCTTCAGAGCTGTCCAACTGTCATGGGATGTCTGCACTAAATAAACTATGCTCAGTTTTTAAGGTAAATGAGAAGCAAAAAAAAAATGTTACTGTTAAAATCTCATCTTGGGGACCAGAAAATATGTTCACATGGGCCGTATTTGGTCCGTGGGCCTTGAGTTAGACACATGAGCTGTAACTCTTCCAGATAAATAATTTTATTGTTTCAAAAATATGCTAATTAGATTGGATTCATTAAGTCGTGTCAGCTGAAAGGACTGCTTAGAAACGTTAAATGCTGGGACATTCATTTGTCATTATGAATAAATGTTTTTGTTCTTTTCGGTCATTTAACATTTTTATAATGTAAACATTTGGTGTGTTCTTTAAATTAAATAAATTTTAAGATAAACTTTATGCCAAAACATTTACAAACAATTGTAGGTTAGAAGACACCTTTTGCATGGCGTTGCTGCCTTTGGATTTAAATTCTGTAATTGATCATTATTTTCACTTTGATTCAGAAAATAAAATTCAGTTTTAAACAAATGTGCCTATATTTAACATTATTAACAATTAACTATGCAACATAATTGTTTTTTTCAAAGCCAGAGCCATCACTAAAAGTCTTCAAAAATTATGACAACAAATCCCTAAATTACCACTAAAAGAAGAAAGTATAACTTTTATAGAGGTTTGTTTTTTGGAGTACAGCTTAAATGTAAATTGAGAAAGTATGTTCACAGAAAAATGTCACGTTATGCAGTTTTTACTTTTACAGCTATTTCCTCACATTTACTAAAGATAGAAACCAGTTAAAGTGGTTTTGAAGGTGAGAACACCAAAAGTTTGAGTTCAGGATGTTTTTAATGTAACTTAAAATACAGATGCAAAGGTTTACAGGTTTATTTTAAATGCACGTCTTTATCATCCATATTCTGATCCTCTTATAAACAGTTTTAAAAGTCATAAATCATCTTTTTTCAAGGAACACCTGATCACAATCTGCAGGTATCTAAAACATGGACTCACAAGCTCTCCTGCTGTCAGGATTGAAACCTACGTGGGCCTGAAGCTACACATGAGGGAAGTTTACAGGGAGAGAAATAACCCCAAGCAGGATGACTTTACGCAGACAGATCGTCAAAAGACAGTAGTTTAAAATGTTTAAACCTCTGGCAGTGGTTCAGGTTGCACCTGCAGTTGCAGCACAGCTCAGTAAACTGTCTCCTGCTGCTCTGAAAACTCACTTTTCAACATTTTGATTGCAGCGCTGCTGCTCTGCACTCAACACAACGTGACACAAAACCGTGTTAGTTCTCCACACTGCAGCGCTCTGAGACGACTCTTGTTAAAAAAGAAAAAGTTTGGCTTGAACACACAAAAAAAAAGACATTTGTTGATCTGATTTGGCTCCTGATGCTTAGTGCTGATGGAAAGACAACTTGAATGGAAACACACGGCCTCATGAATTTCAGTTTCGCTTTGAGTGCCTGCATGTGTGTTCATTTGTGTGAGAGAATGAAAAACAAACTGAGTAATGCAGATAATTATGAACATATGAAAAGGGAATCCTATTGTCTCATGTGAAAAACACCCCCAGTGAACAGAGTTATATTCTCACAACAGGGAAACAGTTTGGTAATCACCTCCGGAGAACAAAAAAGCACACATTAAGCCTGGAAAGTCGATAAGAACGTTGGCAGGAGCGATGACACGCTGCTCCCAATCAACTCCAGGAGTTAGAAATGAAAAAACGTAATGACTTCTTTCTTTATAATAACCCAGAACTAAAGTTATGGCACTTTATTTTTAGCTTTAGTTTCCTGCAGAAGTAAAACAATAACTGTTGCATTTTTGAATGAACAGCAAAACAACAAATCAACAGTGATTTGGGACAAAAGAGCAGGCCGTCAACTGTGAACACGCTCCAGACAGACATGGGAACGTTATTTATGAGCCAAGTCACTCATCCAAACTTAATCCCTGCGACTGAAGCTCTGAAATAACTCAAACAAGAAGCTTCAGTAAAACACAGAAGTGGTGGAGCATCACCAAATCAGAAAGGAGCGCTGATATCAGAGGACTGCAGGCCTCAGACTTGAGTTTGTATATAAAACACCATTCTGGGTTGTAAATTATCTATTACAGTTTGTTTAAAAAAACAAATTTTAAAAAGTTCAGAGCTCTAAAGTGAATATGTATTTTAAAAATGGCCTTGTTTAAAGCTATCAAGTATAGCAATAGCTCTATATTCAGACTGCCGAGGTATTTTACTAACGCAAAGCACATTGTGATTGACCACAAATTTAAAAAATGTATTTAAAAGATTCAAGAGTTTAGTTAAATATTAACTTTTCACAAAAAAAAAGCAAATAGAATATCATGTGTCTTAATCTTCATGCTGTTTATACGTTTGTAGTTTATTCTTAAACCGGGTATGGTTGTAACATGTTAAATGACATGATAAAGCTAAAATTAAGGCAACAAATATAAATAGATGAAGAGGTCCAGTTTTAACAGCTGATGTCTGATATCATTTGTTACTGGATGGTTATGATGCTGTGGCACTGTTTACAGTTGAAACTGAGTGTTTTAAACTCACAGTTCCCACTGGAAACCAAGTCTGGCCTTATTTTAACATCCACACCAGCCTTTTCACAACCACAGTACTATTGTTTCACCTTTTTAAACCCATAAATGAGCAGCACAAGCTGTTTATTGAATATAAACATGTTCGTGTTTTGAGCATAGCTTTGTTTCAGAGCTCTGAAACGACATTACGACACCCGACCAGCTCGTGGTCACATAATAGTGAATTAATTGGACCCGTGAGGTTTAATCACAAATGTTAACGCTGTGCTTCTTCTAATTATAGGAAGCCCAAATGTATGCTAGACAAATAAATATTAAATACTTCCCATGAATAAAACAACTTGGTTGCTCATGCAGTTTGTTTGTTCCTCTGCTCTTTTGTGTTCAACTACAGAGCGACTTCTTGTGTCTAAACTTTGACACTAAACTCCCAAATTTCACGTCTGAATGGTTGAGTATCACATCATATGCTGCTTGCCACAGAAAGCATCTGAACTGAGCCGGGCACTGATGTGTTTCTGTTCAAAGAACGTTAAATCTGTGTATTTATAATTTAGGCTGGGAGCGTTTGGTTCAGTCCATCGTCGCTCTAACGTTCAGTCATGAAACTTCAGAGTTCACCATGAAGCACTTTAGTCACACTCTCACTAAAAGTTGTATAAATGTGAGGACGCCATTCATATTTTGAAACGCATAAACAAAAAGTCTGATAAATATTTCTCTTTTTATGCCTTTTTCACATCAACCCAACACGAGGCCGCAGAACACACTCATTTTAACTCACTCCTTAAAATAAATTATTTTCTGCCACTTACTCCCATCTTTTCTGCTTTTTGAGGTAAGTTTCTTAAAGCAAGACCCGGCCGAATATATTTAATGTCTTTGGCCTTTTCAACATTACTGGCTGAAGTAATATGGTTACATATCGACAGCAGCTAATGCTAAAAGTTACCAGCAACACCTTAAACTGTTTCAGTTTCTTGATTTCCTTTTTTTTTTTTTTTTTTTTTTTCCCTTTTTCTCCTTCTTTCCTTTCCCCTTTCTTCTGCTCGTACTGTAACTCACAGTCTTTATGTCTGGTGTGTTTTTGGTGCCGACATCTGTGTGGGAGTTTTATTACAGCTGTATGCGTTCACATCATCAGTCATCTGCACACAAACGAACAAACAAACAAACAAACAAACAAACAAACAGCCCAAAAAAGAAAGAAACAAACAAAAAAAAACCCAACAACAATAGACTACAGATCCTCAGAACTTAGAAAAACTTTTGTCGTTCAGGATACACAAACTGCACAGAGAGGGAAATTTAATTGCATCTGCCATTGCACAGCCAAATATTAAAATGTGAAACAAGCAAAAAATAAAAAAAATATGCAGTCTTGGATCAATGACATCATGCCCATCACACAGACATGATTGAGAAAAATGCAAAACATAAATTCAGCCTTTTTTTTTTTTACTGAGATCATCATTCGATTTACTAAACAGCTCTTTTTACCTTTATTAATGTTCTAATATACATCAAGTTTTGTTGTTTTGCTGTATTTAAATCAGCTTAATTAATCATTTTCAGAAGCAGTCTAGTTACCTCATTAAAAGCTTTAAACTGTTCTACAGTCACACACAAAATAAAAGATTCACAAAGTGAGGTTTGTTAATACAAACGTGATGATCCTCATTGAAAATCTGTTGTCAGAAAGAAGCAATTCCTAACTAAAATCAAAATGATGCCGGAGCAGTTTCATTAAGCTGAAACAAAGGAGAGGAGCAAATTTAACCCTAAAGGTTGACTGCTTCACTTGACAACGAGCACAAATGCGTCCGTCGTCCCTCCATCCCTCTCTCCTTCCATTCATGTGAGCATCACTAAAGCCCATCTTAATCTCCCTCTTCCACAATCACGGAACAAAGAGCGACGCGCCGGCAGATCCTTGTTTTTCTAACTAATGTCGATTACATATTTGATAAACATGCATTTGCATTAGCATTAGTTGAGGTCAGGATTAGCAGCGCTCATCCTCAAACTGTTCTGTCTCTATGCTTCGCCTGTTTGTTGATTTTTTTTTTTTTCCACAGACGGTGGCTCTTTTTTTTTCCCCCACTCCTCTTGTTTGTGGCCATCTGAAATCCTAAAGGACACGACTCCACGCAAGCGACGGCACAAATATTTGAGAGGGTGATTAAAAACTCGTTTGGGGAAAACAGATTATTGACTGTTTCGCTTTTTGTTCTCCTCCTTTTAAAATCAGTCTGTAAACACAAATCGGACCGCTTTAAGGAGTCAAAAGAGGTCGGAAACAGTAAACTACGTATCTCTTCCTTTAGATTTCACCTCAATTAAAATTTACCAAGTTGTATTTTGTATTGTTTTGCATGCCCAAATCACCTGATTGTAGCATTTTCAGCCAAAATGTCGCAAGAAAAGATTTTCAAAAAGCAGTTTTGTATGTTTTACATCATACAAAAGCAAAAGAATGGAAGAATTAGCTCTCTATGACTTTCTGACCGCACACTAAGACACTGATCTGCTTATGAGGCTTACAACTCTGTCATTTTTCTTCTTATTTATGCCAGACGCTTCCCAAAAATCCTCCTCATCCTCCCTCTACAGCCCCCACAGATACTTTGAGGTGCCTCAGACACCGAGGCCCAGACTGCTGCCTCTGAATGAGGATCTTAAAGACCTTACCCAAACACCTATTAAACAGCTTAGAGGTGTATAATTGTCAGACAAATGTTTCTCTGCAGAATGGTTTTGAAAGAAGACCATTGTTCGCCTCCACCACCAAAAGGTTGAGCGATTCTGAGGCTTAAGCTGCTGAGAAACCCTCTGTTCTCCTCCAGTTAATAAAATCCTTCCCTTCGTGGACGCTCCTGCTTTCATTGTTTGGCATTAAAGATAAAATGAGCTTTGTCTTACACTCTTCTGTCAGACTTACAAGTATTTGTTGCACATTTGCTTTATGTGCGACCTATTTGCGTTTCGCTTTTGCTAAGAAAGTTTTGTTTGGTTTAAAAAAAAGGAAGAAAATTGCTTATAATTACCTAAAAAAAATTGCAAAGCCATATTGATGAAAGGATGAGCTGAATTAATATCTAGGTCCAGACCTAATTACATTTGTGGAACATAATATCGGACAAGAATCAATGAAGGAGTCCTTTTGGCCACGGCTAATCAGGTTTTGTCCGTGTTGCTCGCTCATGCTTCACAAACCGAGGGAAGAAATTAGGCAGCGACTTTCTCTAATTGGAGAGATGACAAAACAACTGCTCCTAGAGTCTTGACATCCGGGAGATAATTTGGAGGCAAAGTACAAGTCAAAAGACAAATAAATAAATAAATAATTTTAAAAAGGCCACTCGCTCCTTAAATTTTTTGCTCTCCGTCATCCCTGAGTAGGCAATTAGAGACGTATTAACTCCATGAATGCAGGCAGAAAGAGGTAGAAGGTTCTGCGGTTAATAAAGCAGAATTGGATAAGTGAAGACATCGGGTAATTTAACTACGCAGATGGAGACATCTGTTTTCCCGTATCTTGGTTAGTGCACTCATTAGAACCACTGAATGATGCAGCCACGTATTAATTATTATACCATTTTTAATTTGGAGCTTTACTCAGGAGACATTCAGAACGAGGTGATTTTATTTCCTCTCGTCTTCCTTTAAGGTAAAACCTCCCATTTGTTTGGGACAACTTCACACAAAGAGGACAAATACACTTTCATCACTGTTAATTCTCTCGCCGAGACCTTAGACCTGATTAAATGGGTTGACAGATTAGAATAGTTCAATTAGCTTTTGTTGAAGGTGGGAATGCTTCTCCTGCCTGGATCTACAAGCTCAAAGGTTGAGAGTTTGTAGAGACTGTGATTGGTTGCTCGTCACTCCGAGAGTTGTCCAATTGCTGGTCCGTGGGGACCCCCGTGACCCTTCCAGCCTCCTCATCCTCCCAACTGCGCGGCTCCATTTAGCAAACAGAAGCTGCTGAAGGACTGATGAGTTGTATTTTAGCGGTCCTTCAGTCCAATCACTCATTTACCTGAAGAGATTTTATCACTCTCCAGAGATAATCGTAAAGAGTCGGACACAAAGCGCAGATTAAAGTTAGAAACCTTGTCCGTGCCCCGGCTACAGCTACATACATCTTAATAAGGCATTACCAGGGGTTTGCGGGCATAAAATGTGCTTTATTTGGATGTTATGGTGTAAATAAACACTGTTGAGTTAAAACTAGACATTAGTCTCTAAGTAATGGATGGTGGATATCCTCTTCAGATGGATTTCTCTCTGTCAAGTAGCTCTAAAAGGTTTGGGGATTTGTGGAGTGGGCAAGGCCGCTGATTTTTACATTTTGGGTCCTGCACTCAAAGTGGTCGGTCTGAGGGGAGGTTTTAAGAGGGGAATTATCTGGAATAGAGAGGGTGAAATGAAGGCAATTTGTGTGAGGATGTGTGTGTTACGGAGAGACCACGGTGCTCCTGGTCAGTGTGGGAAAACAAATAAAAAAGAACCTGACAGAGGAGCCTGAGCGTGTGAGTCGTTTTTGAGAAAGCAGCCTCCACAAGCTTTGCTCAGATCTCCCCTAATCCTTCCCACTTGAACCTTAGTCCACCACAATCTGCATGCCAACAGATTAACACAATGCGCAAAGATAATTCAGCCGGCCCAGCACTGACAGTGATCTCACGAATCTCTGCACTACGAAGGGAAGATACCTCTCCAAAATCCAGATTAAGTCCACAGATCTGAAGCCTTAGACCCTCTTAGGACGTATATTAGCATTGCTGCTAGATGCTTTATTTATATATTTATCAGATTTTAAAAACAGATAATGCTGCCTGGTCAGTTTGAGTGTCAGAAAATCTGCCTTGGGTCGGATGAAGGGATGAGATCATATCCCAGCTTGAGGGAGCAAAAGTGGGAGATGGAGAGAGAAAGAGGCAGAGTGTTGTGTAATCCATATTATGTGCTGCTCAGAGCCGGGGAATTATTTAAGAAGCTCTTTGTGGTGTTCATTTTGAAAGTGTCGCTTTGGAATGGCACAAGAATGGCTTCCTGTGTTCTGTGATGTTGTGAGATTCTAATTAAGAGGATACAAATGGGTGAATTTCGAAAAATATATTAAATTGTGGGTGATTTGTATGGGGTGCCGTTTGTAAAGTTACACAGTCAAACATTAACAGCAATATTTTAGTTTATTTAGCCTTTATTAAGAAAAAACATTTTTTTCAAAGTCATATTTTCACCATGTTATTCATACATTTATAAATGTCATAGTTCCAAACCAAATATTTAATTTCCTAGCTAAATATTTATTTTTAAAACTAAACATTTATTTCCAAGCTAAATATTTATTGTCCAAGCTAAATATTTAATTTCCAAACTAAATGTTTAATTTCTAAACTAAACATTTAATTGTTAAACTAACTATTTAATTTCCAATATAAATATTTAATTTGCTAAGTATTTAACTTTCACCTAAATATTTAACTTGCAAGCTAAATATTTAGCTTGCAACTTAAATATTTAGTTAGCAACTTAATTATTTAGTTTAGGAATTAAATATTTAGCTTTAAAATTAAATATTTAGCTTAGAAATTAAATATTTAGTTTGGAAATTAAATATTTAGCTTAGAAATTAAATGTGTAGCTTGGAAATAAAATATTTGGCTTGGAAATTAAATACTGTATTTAATTTAGAGCTAAATATTTAGTTTACTAACTAAATATTTATTTACTAACTAAATATTTAGTTTACTAACTAAATATTTAACTTACAAGTTAGATATTTAGTTTGTGAACTAAATTTTAGCTTGCAAATTAAATATTTAGTTTGGAACAATGGCATTTATCAATGTATGAATAGCATGGTGAAAATATAACTTTGAAAGAAAAAAGCATATTTTTTTCATATTAAAGGCTAAATAAACCAAAAATATTGCTGTTAATTTTTGACTGAGTAAATTTATAAACAGCACCCCATAGATTTGTGCATTGTTGTATGATGTACTAACAGTTTCAGTAATAATTTCCAGATGTCGTTAAGGACTATAATGTAGGAGACTAGAACAAAGTCAGCAATGTTCATTCACTGTCGTGTGGAGTTGTGTTACAGTTACGTTCATTAAAGAGCAGGCTCCAAATATAAGGAGCAAATTCTATTTAAAAGAAAAGCCTATGGTTCTAAACAACAAATGCATACATATTTAAATAAATAAATAAATATCTGAAAGAAGGGAATAAATGAAATCAGAGAGCTATATTTACACCAAATCAGTTTGTAGTGGGTACAAGAACAAAGTTAATGATTGGAAAATGAACTAGGCTCAGGTGTGAGAGAAGATGTTATAATTAATACTAAAAAAATTAGTCGAAGAATAGAAAAAATAAACACATTAATGTCTAATAAAGTGGAAAAATCCATAAATACGTTGCTTTGACATAAACGTTGCATCCATTATGCTTCGCCGCTGACATGTCCCGTTTGTTACGTGTCACCGCTGACAACTCGGAAACGTGGGACAGTGTTGTGCCAAAGATCGATTGGCTGCCAAATGGCAGGAGCGTGCACAGGAGGACTTTAACAAGAATTGAACAATATTAACACTTAAAAACAAGTATTTTGTTTGCTCAACATTATAGCAAAGGTGTGTCTCAGTTGAACTTTTACTTAATAAATGCACTTTAATGGTCCAATGAGCTGCATTTCGCTGGGGCGGTGCAGTGAAATGAAGCTGATTGCTCCAGGAGCCAGTTGCTCCAGGCAAACTGGATGACGGTGGCAGGCTATGGCAAGCCAATTGTGTTTTTAGTAGCCACTTTTACCTATTACATGACACAACGTCGTGCCATACTACGCGAGTGTCATCTAGCAGCTGAAGATGGTAGTGTTCAATATTTTCGGTCAGAATGAATGAAAACGGTCATATCTCAGCCAAAACATTGTTTATAAATATGGAAAAATCCAAAACTACATCACTTCAGCGTATAAGTCGCAGGGCATGCAAATTATGCCCAAAATTGCGACTTAGAGGCAGCAAAATATGGTAAACAAAATCCAAATGCTTTTTCACATGTTTTTTGTTACATTCTCTGAGCAATATCCAGCCATACGTCCATTATCTTTTACCCACTTCTTCCTTTTTGGGTCATGGGGGGTCACTGGTACCATATCTAGCAGTCATTGTGCAAGAGACAGGGGACGCCGTGGACATGTCTCCAGTCCATCACTGGGCTACATAGAGAAAAACAAGACCAACAACCATTCACTCTCTCCCTCACACCTAGAGACAATTTAGAGTTACCAATCAGACTAACATGCATGTTGTTGGTCTGTGGGAGGAAACCCACGCATGCACAGAGAGAACATGCAAACTCCACCCAGAATGGCCCCCCGGCTGGGATTCAATCCGGCAACCTTCTTGCTGAGAGACGACAGCTCTACCAACTGATCCACCGTGCCGCCCACATTTGGACATATTTTAATATCACTATTATATAGAAGAATAAAAAGAAGTTAATTGCACTTCTTGCATGTTTTGACTTGGACCTTTGAGCCTGTGAGAAACACGAGGCTGTCCACCCTCAGACTCATGGCCTTTTCTGTGTGGTGTTAGGATCTTCTGATATAGTAGAGACTTTTCTGGACATTTCCGTTTCTTCCCATAGTTTAAAAACATCTATGAATAATTAATTGGTGATCTAAACAAGTTCCTCCGTGATGAACAGCATCACTGTCCAAAACATTTTATTTCCGGTTCCATCATTCATGTTTGTCTGCGTATCTGGGGTCAGGTTGTGGAGGCAACAGGAGGAACTCCAGATACCCCTGATTCCAGCAATTCTCTCCAGCTCCTCCTGGGAGAGCCTGAGACAGTTCCACTCTGGGGGGTAAAGTCTCTCCAAGGGTTCAGGGTCCACCTGGGGTCTCCTTCTAGTGCAGAGGTGGGCAACAGTATTTTCCCAAAGGGCCTCATCAAGACGTTTAAAACAATCAAAGGACTGCATAGAGAATTGGAAATAAATTTTCTTTATGACAAACAATGTAGAATAACTTTTTCTTATTGTAGCATAGTTAGCATGCTTTATTAAACATGTCTTTCCAGGATCCTTTAGGAATATGAGACATATTCTGTGAAATGTCTCTTGTGACAATTTATTATACACGTTAGTTTAACAGGTTATACATGTTAGTGGAAATATGCAAAACAAACTTATGCATGTGCGTTTCTAAGTTGTTAAAGTTCAGTCTAGTTCTGGAAACACAATGACAATATCTTTTAAGTTTTGCATAAGATGCTTGATTAAAATTTCCTTAAATTTCATTGATAAATTACTGTTTTTAATCAGTGTTTATTTAAAAAGTGTATTTTTTTTAAACTAAGGATATTGGGGACCTGATGGAGATTGTTCAAGGGCCACTTTTGGCCCTTGGGCCTTAAAGAGGAACTTACTCCACTATGAAACGATAGCTCCGCCCCAAGACAGGATTTAAAAAATGCAAAGTGGGTGTGCCGAGAGACACCGCCTAAAGGAGGGGGAGGTGGAATTACAAGACTAAGCTGATAATAAATATACTGCTAACCTGAAAATGATATCGATCAAAACTCACAATGCTAATGGTAATGCTATGTTGCTATCACTAATCCAACTCCCGATCTCTGCAGGGGAGTGGCTCTGCTTGAACCACTTTTACACTCACGCAGCAGAGGATGTGACGACAGAGTGTACAAGACACGTCAGAGTGAACAGTCGTTGACCAATAAGAAAATGAGTCTGCAGTAACACAGTTCAACCCATAGGATTAGTGTAAACATGTTTTTAGACCAACATTGCCAATTTGAACAAATACGCACAAAAACATGAAAATTAACAGAGACATAGTGCTGTACAACTTTTTACACACATTCTAGGGAGTTAATCAGCTAAAAAAAGTTAATTTTGGGATAAGTTCCTCTTTAAGGACCATCAGGCCTATTAATAGAGAACAGTTTAAAAAAACTGCTTCTCTGATTGTATGGGGGTACATTAGTGCTTCAGATATAGGCAGCCTTGGCGCTACCACATGGTCCCATCCAGAACATGTTTCTTTTAGGTAAAGTCTTGCTGAAAACTGCATCTTTTACAGCAGCATGGCTCAGAGAGGAGTCCTGAACTGACCTGCCTGCCAGACCTTTGATGAACAGTTAGAATCCTAAATTAAACAATAAAAGGACAACATTTGCATCCAAACACTTCATCAGCTGGTTTCCTCATGTTTGTTTTTAGCAAAAGAGGGGTAGACGTGTTCTGCTGAGATGTAGTGCCTTAAAATTCAAAATGACTTTATTTCTCCACACAAATAAAACTTTTTTTTTTTTTTTAAGTTTTGGCATTTCATATGTTTATTATATTAGATCATTCATAAAATGTGAGTTCATGAGCATTGCACATCGTTGCATTCTGTTTTATTTGCATTTAATGCTCCAAAGTTTTCTGAACTGGGTATATGTTTTTTTTTCTTTTCTTGATTTAACTTCTTACCTGCAAACTTACAATAGGTTTTGCTTTGCTAAAGCCATGCGTCCTTGTTTCTAAGTCTGCTGGCAGAGCAACATGGCTGCAAGCAAGTGAACTCAAGGGTCTTGGAAATGTGTGCACGCTGCGGGGATCACCCACCTATAGTCGACACCACAGTTCCAACAAAGTAAAAGGCGCCTGTGAAGTCCCATCTGGGTCTGAGCGCGTCAGCCCGGATCCCGGCGGCGATGGCAGCCTCGTACTCCCGCAGGAAGGAGCTGACGTCCCGCAGGCTGATGTTGAAGGTCTCGCTGAAGTTGAGGAGCGTCCCGTTCCAGCGGCCGTGAGCCCGCAGCTCCGAGGGCCTCTCTATGGCCGAGAAGACCGCAGCGCCGCACAGCAGGTACAGCAGGATGAGGACGGCGAGCAGCACGAAGCGGCCGTTGTCCTCGTTGAAGTGCAGGGAGCGGCAGCCCTGCAGCCGCGCGCCACGCATCGTCCGAATTTCAGCACCACGCGCGCGTCGGACAGCGACGCGCTCAGCATGGAAGGCGGCGTTCACCGGTCGGCTGCGGGCGTGCCGTCCTGCTCTCCCGCTGCGCACGCAACATTTCCCCTACTTTGCGCACCGCGCCTCCTCATTGTTTGGAGAAGTGACAGTTTGCTCCTGAAGGTCAGAAAAGCGACTCTCGCTCCAAGTCTGGTAAAAGCTGCGGGGGGTGTTTCGTAACATGCACTTGCTGTTGGTGTGAAGTGGACTGCAGCTTAAATCCAACAGGACGCGCGTCTTAGTGCAAAAAAAAAAAAAAAGAAAGAAAGAAAGAAAGAAAGCAGCAGTTTCCTCCAGGTCTCCTGCGCCAAAATATATCCTCTCCAAATGATGCTCAAAATTCAGCAAAATGACAGGTTTGCGCGAATAATCCCACTCTCAGATAAAGTGACACCCCCGGTTGTTCTTGTCCTGCAGGGAGCGGAGCAGCCTTTGTGTGCGTGTGCGCTGAATCCCGCGGCTGTAAATGTGTGCACTTGGCAGAGACAGAGGAGTATTCCCCCGTGCGTCTTCTTCACATGACAGGATTTACATTTCCTCTCCCGGGCAGAAGCGGACAACTTGTGCCATGCGCACTGACGACACTCAACTCATTGAACTCATCATTTGCACCGTGGGAACAAAATCCAGAAAGCTTAAACAGCAAGTCCAAAAGTGAAGCTGCTTTTAAATCACACAGTTTAAAGATGTTTCTAGAAAGAATGCATATCGCCCGCTGCCATTTATGCCTCAGCTAAGCATAATGTGAAATGTGCTTGGAGTGCATGTGTTGGTGACTCTCCGCTACTACCACAGCAAATGTTAGCTCTGTGTCCATGATTCTGACAGTTTTAAGTTGACTAGGGTTGAACAGTTGAGGCTATAGAGCATCCAGGTGTTATTATATTTGAGTAATTATATTCAGCTCTGTCGTTCATGAAATATTTTGCTAACACAAATCTATTGCCAATTAATGAGTCATCTTGACTGATCTTTTTCCAACTTGGCACCTTCATTTTCGAGTGTTATTTTGTTAGAATAGTCCCCAATATAGAAAAACCTGGCATGAAAACACCATCTTTCTTTTACTACCAGCAATGATTATATGAAAATGTGATGAAGTAAATCTTTTTTTAACGATTTATCAATTAAATTACAAAAAGCTGCAACAAAAGCTCTCTGAACCAAATGAATATTGTGCATTAATTGTCTCATGTGAGGAGGGCCTCTGACAACATGACTGTTTATGGTGAAAATGCTTTTTTTAAAAAACCAAATATAATTATATTCTGCAAAACAAGATGTAATTGTTATACACAAGTCCCAAACAGAAGTTTGCTGTTGGTAATGGAAATATGACTTTAAGTTTTACTGCAGCAGCTGATTGAAGCTGCGCTTTTAAAAAATGAAATCATTAACATGATCTGGATCTAACACAGTGATCCCTGTTATGTGTTGCACAGGAGACACATGTAGCCTTAATGGTTGAGGACGGATGGACATGATCTCACTCTGCTGCTCTGTCATCAGCTTGATCTATGAGGAAATGACCCATCAAACCTGCTGTTAGGGAAAGCGCCATGTAAAGGTGGAGCAGTGGGAGCTTTAAATGTTCTTTTCCGTGCACTTGTAATGAAAAGAACAAAAAACAGACATGTTCAAATTGCTAAATGCAATTCTTAGTCGAGTGGAAGGAAAGCACACTGGGCTTGTAAACAGAAACTAGAGAACTTGCATTTTCTGTGAAACGCAGTGATGCGTGCTCATTGTCTGCTAAAAAGTGCTGAAAAGCTTTATCCTAATTGATAAAGCTATAAGCAGAACATTAGCTAAAAGCTAAAAGAAAATAATT
Source organism: Hypsolebias antenori (assembly GCA_031762315.1). Lineage (NCBI taxonomy): Eukaryota > Metazoa > Chordata > Actinopteri > Cyprinodontiformes > Rivulidae > Hypsolebias > Hypsolebias antenori. The sequence goes on along the minus strand of JARVGS010000222.1, from coordinate 19,389,813 downwards.
GTTAAAGCTAAAAGCAGAACACTAGCTAAAAGCTAAAAGAAAATAATTGTTAAAGCTATAAGCAGAACACTAAGCTAAAAGAAAATAAATGCTAAAGCTAAAAGCAGAACACTAGCTAAAAGCTAAAAGAAAATAAATGCTAAAGCTAAAAGCAGAACACTAGCTAAAAGCTAAAAGAAAATAAATGCTAAAGCTA
>JARVGS010000222.1:19233439-19245834 GCA_031762315.1 Hypsolebias antenori | reverse complement strand
TAAATGTATGTGGTTTTTGAGGATAGGCTAAGTGCTTGGTAAAAATACAGTACTGTATGTATGAGGTGCTTGGATGTTTGAGGTGCCGTTTGGACGTATTTTGCGACTTACGGCGATTTTCGACTTATGAACGGGCGTAGGAATGGAACTGGTTCGTATGTCTGGGACTACCTGTATATAAAATGCATAATGATGCACTCTTTAGTATTTCAATTTTTTTTATATTTTTATAAATGATTATAACACATTGTCCCCCATTCAGTGTTAATAATCATAAGAAATGTTTAGATATTTTAATTTTCTCAAATACATTTTTTAATTGCCTTGTGAGGCAGTAAACTATAATCCAAAGCTTAAAAAAAATCTATGTCTGGTCCTCTGGACATTCAGAAAACAAAACAAAATAAAGAAGTAGAAACGTTTCGTCTTTCGTCCGAAAGACTTCCTCAGTCTGATGTTATTCAGCTCAGTCTTATAAATAGCACCCTCTCAAAGTGGCTCAAGTGAGGAAGTCTTTCGGACGAAAGACGAAATATTTCTACTTTTTAATTTTGTTTTGTTTTTTGAATGTCCAGAGGCCCAGACTTAGTTTTTTTAGATTTTTCTACCTGGAATATTGAACATGCACAAGGGTATAATCCATAGAATTTTCAATTTTACTACTAAATACTTTATATACTATATTTAAATCACATTTTCTCCCATTCCACATTAATAATCTAAAGTATATTTTAGATAATTTTCTTTTCTTTTTTTATGTGATGGCCTCCCTTCTCCCCTTACAGCCATCCTCTCCACACCATTATTATGAAATACTTATTCTAGTAATTATCTAGTGGAGTTTTTTTGTTTGTTTGTTCGTTTGTTTTTTTTGTAATAGGATAGAAAGAAAGGAAAGACGGAAAGTAAGACTACAAAATATAAGAAATATACACAAAGAGAGCACAAGATAAAACACCCGACCACTGTCTGTACACTTGCAAAGAATATGACAAAACACAACAAAATATATTTGTGTGTGGTTGTGAGCATGCATAAGAGTATAAGTCTGCTCTAATAGAACATTTAATAGTGACTGTGAAGCAGCAGAGACCTGACCCCCAAGACCCGAGGCAGATAAAGGGGGATAAAGGGGTAATAATTTTATTTTTATTTTCTAATGCAATGTTTAAAAAATCTGCCTTGTGAAGCAGAAAAATGATATCCATAGAATGATCAATTTCTTTGCAGAACACTGTGTACTGTATTCATCATTGGCAATGATGAATCAAGGACATGTTTTCCCTTCTCTAACCAAGACCTTTCTCTAAGCTCTCAATGGCAGTACTAGAACATCTTTTGCTATTAGCGGTTAGGGAAAGCAAACAATATTTATCTGAAACCATTTGTTCTCATTTGTAGGTCATGTTATACCAAGTTTAAAAAAAGACAAACTCTAGTGGAACACGATCTTCACATGTCATCACGGGCCATTTATAACTTCAGAAACAAGTTAACAATGGTGAATGTACAGTTCACTGAAGCACATATATCATATTATACTCAACAAAATAAGAACAGATACAAACATAACAAAGAATAACAAAATCCATCTGTCATATTAAACACTAAAAAAAAGGGTGAACACAACTAAGAAAAAAAACATTAAAATTAAAAAGAATCGTCATGTCAGTTTTTCTAAAATGTTTCAATAAAATTCCTATTGCTGAGTTCAAAATTTCTACAAAAATAAATAAATAAAATAAATTGTTTGTTAACAAAGCAACATTGCAGAGTGAGCAGTTATGAGTGTGTGTGTGTGTGTGGGGGGGGGGGTTTGGCTGGTTTGCTGGCGACATCATCTTTCCATTTAATGATAATGGATATAATGGAGCTCTTAGGGATTTTAAAAGTTATGAAATTTGTTTTATGATCCAACCCTGATCTGCACTTCTCCACATCTTTGCCTCTGACCTGTTTATAATGTGTTCAAGGTTAGTGATTGATCCCCTCAAAATTAAGTCCCTTTCCAGTCATGTATGCAAAAAGAAATCTGCAGGCCCTGATGGCATCTCTGCTTTTCTCCTGAAGACCTTTGCTGCAGAGTTAACACCAGCATGGTGCCGTGTGTTTCAGAGGTCTGTAGATTCTCTCATTTTATTCCTGCAATATGGGAAAAATCTACCATTGTTCCCATTCCAAAGAAACATTGTTCTTTAGAAAACAATGATTATAGACCAGTGGCTTTAACTTCAGTTGTAATTAAATGCTTTGAAAAATACATGGTGTCTGTCTTGAAACAGCAAGTCAATCCTAATTTATCCACTCCAGTTTGCTTATAGGCGAAGGAGAAGTATAGAGGTTGCAATCAGTAGCATCATCCTCTTAAGTTTCTTGAGGATCCCAAGGCCTATGCCCATCTTTTATTTACTGATTTCAGAATTGATTTTAACATTACTGCCTCATCTGCTATTACAGAAAATGATTCAAATGACTGTTAATCCTTTTATTATTAAGTGGTTTTATTATTTTCTAACACATAGAACCCACAATGATAGGATTAATGACTCTTTTTCAGAATCCAAAGGCATCAGCACTGGGGTACCTCAGGTCTGTGCAAGTTCACTAGTCCTGTTCACCTTCTACACAAATGACTGTACCAAGAGTCTTCCAGGCAATCTGGTTTTTAAAATTTCAGATGACTCTGCCATTATTAGTCTCCTTCACCAGAACTCAGATCTATCTTTGTACTTTACAGAGGTAAACACATTTGTTGAGTGGTGTGATAAGAATTAGCTCACCATTAACATAAAAAAACAGAGATGGTGTTTGACCCTCCGGCGGTAGGGCATCATACCCCACTGTCCATCCACAAAGAGGAGATAAAGCAGGTCACTTCTTATAGGTATCTGGGTATCCACCTGGATAACCTCTTGAACTGGAGTGACCATGACCGTGACTATGTATGCTCCCGTTTACAGCAAAGGCTGTTTTTTCTTGGTAGACTGGAGATTGGTGTCAGTCAGATCATGTTTTTATTTTGCCAGGCAGTGATGGAGAATATGTGGGAGTGGTGGCGCAGAGGTTAAGAAGGTGAGCTTGTGATCAAAAGATCGTCGGTTCAAGCCCCGGTACTGACAACATCAAGAATGTGGGTGGGATAGGTGAAGCAGCCACACCTGTCTCCATCCTCATCTGCTCCACTCTGGGCCCTTGAGCAAGGCCCTTAACCCACACCATCTGCTCCACCGGGCACCCTAGATATCAGCTCTCTGCTCCACACAGAGGGCCCTGGTAGCTCGGTGGTCTGTGGTTGTGTCAGGAAGAGCATCTGGCATGAAAACAATTGCCAAGTCTTCATGCGACTAGTTCGCTGTGGTGACCCCTAACGCAGGGAGAAGCCGAAAGGGAAAAAAAAAAAAAAATGAATGAAATGAATAAATGAAAATGAACGTAAGAAAATTACCTTTTTAGGTGACAAATATAGGAAAAATGTGAAAACTTGTGTGAAAGGACAAATATTTTATACTTACTGTCCTCAGAACTTCCTTTTCTGTTGGACATGCCTTCTTGTTTGACTTCATATGCAGCCACAACAAATAACTGTTCACTTTAATTTTCTTTCTTATAAATACTAACGTGAATTCATCATTTGACTGGCTGTAAATGAGAAGCTGACAAACAATGCAGTGGCACCTACAACGAGCCAGGCAAGTCCAACAAATCTATATTCTGTTGCACATATCAGTGGCTTCATACTGTAAATGCAACATGCAGCCACAAATTCCCTCTTTCCTGAAGTGACCTGGTAACCACGGCAACAGCACATGCATTCGTGGAAAAAGAATCCCCCTCTAGCTCAAATGAAGGTGAGACGTTGAATAAACAGCATCAGCAGAAGAAGAATGGATGCTTGCATCAGGCTGCAGAATCCTGCTGTTTTGCCCCTGTGACTGACAGTGAGTGATGAATCGCCATAATCCCTCAGACAGCGAGTGAAAGCACATCCTCCCACTCAGGCTCTTTAACTTATAGCTCCCTCTGTATGCATTAATCACAGCAATGTGCCTTCCTTCTTTATTTGCATAATGTTAATGACAGGAAGAAGTGTGCTGCTCCCTGTTTGAGGTCTTTCCACATCTTTAAACCGTTGTGTGAAATGAAAGGACTTTGCTGCCTCCGTCTATGAAGACTGTGCAGTTGTTACTGGGTTTGTTTGCAGTAAAACAGTAATTACTGCTGGAAAAAGTAGAAATCCTGTGAAAGAGGTCTGTTTTACCAGAAAATGTCCAAATTACTGTATTTTCCGCCTTACCTGTCGCATCAGTCCAAACATGTCTAATAAAGTGGAAAAAATCCATAAGTATGTTGCTTCGATGTATACGTCGCATGTATTATGTGTCACCGCTGATGCGTCGCGTTTGTTACGCGTCAACGTTGACAACCCGGAAATGTGGGCCGGTGTTGTGCCAAAAATTGATGGGCTGCTAAATGGCGGCTGCGGGAGCATGCACAAGAGGACTTTAACAAGAATTTAACAAGTTTAACACTTAAAAACAATTATATGGCTGCTCAAAATTATTGAAAATGTGTCTCACTCTACCTTTTGCTTAATAAATACACTTTGACGATCAAATCATCTGTATTTCAAAACCCAATTCACAGAAGCGGCGGACACGCGCAGAGACGAGCCTCCGCATTTCTTCGAAATTTAACAAGAAAAGTAAACAATTGTTTGTTTGCTTATAGGTACTTTTGTGTCTCTGTCTAATGTTTGCTTAATAAATGCACTTTAACAGTCACATCAGTTGCATTTGCTGCCTCGGTGCTCTGGGAGTGCGCAGAGGTAGAAAAAAAATAAGGAGGAACGCTGCTCGTTTCTTCGAAACTTAAGAAAAGCACCTGAAACAATTATTTGTTTACTCAAAATTATAGCAAAGATGTGTCTCATTTGAACTTTTACTTAAGAAATGCACTTTAAGGGTCAAATTAGCTGCATTTTGCTGGGGCGGTGCAGCTGGTTTAACTTGATCCAAGCAGCGAGCAGAATGAAGGTGGTTCTATGTCAAGCCGATTGTGTCATTAATAGCTGGTGAAGATTCTCAGTCATCCAAGACATAGTAAATAAAAAAAAAAATTCAAGACAAAAACAATAACGTATAAAGTATAGTAATTAAAATCCAGTTGTTTTTAACTTGAACTTTTTTGAATTTGTAATTATAGCCACGTTTACCTATTACAGAATACAACGGCATGCCATACAACTGCTAGTACTCTGCTACCATTTAGTGGCTGAAAATGGTACTGTTCATTTTTTCTTTTTTTTTTTTTTTCCAATCAGAATGAATGAAAACGGTCAAATTTCAGCCAAAAATAGTTTTACAAATAATAACTATGGGAGGAAAAAAAATCCATAAATATGTTGCTTTGGCCTATAAGTCACAGGGCATGCAAATTATACAAAAAACTGTAACTTATAGGCCGAAAAATACTGTAAGTTTTACAAAATCATTCTAACTGTAAGAAAGGGTAACTCTTAGAACAAATTATTTAAATCAGCAGTTTTAGCTTGAATTTGATTAAAGGGATATTTTAGGTTTTGTTGAAAGTGGGGTTATATGATTTATGTAACAAAATTTGTTGCAATCCTAAAGCAACTCTGATCTCAACTTCTTTGATGAAACAAAAATGACTTTTTAAACCTTTGCATTGCCATTATAGGCAGAAATATGAAATTCCTGCTGGAAGTGCCCCTCAGGCTGCACCAGAAGTGTTATAGCCACCATTTGTACTTGGAAATAATAGTGAAATCTTGTGTGAATACTCATGTAAAATGCTATCTTAACGTTTGATACAGTAAACACAAAAATACTTGTCATGTGATCATAAGTTGGACAAGAAGAGTGGATCTGTGCTACAACAAACAAAAACTTCATGGTCCAGGGCAGATCGTAGTTTGTTAATTTAATTTTTTTTTTTAAATATATCCTTATTTAGGGGCAGTGCTGTCGCCTCTCAGTAAAAAAAGTTGCCTCCAAAATTGGATTTTGTGAATTATTTTATTTGTAATATGAAGAAAAAAATCCAAAGCAACCAGACGTGATATGCAGCCTGCTCAGATGTACTATAGTAAAAGCTTAATTATTTCAGGAGCCCTGTGATTGACTTGCAACCTGTCCAGGGTGTACACTGCCTCTCACAGTGATAGCTGGACATGGACATCAGTGACCCCCGCGACCCGAAAAAGGAAGAGGTGGGTGTAGATGATGGATGGAATCATTTCAGGATCCAGTACACACTCACTGAAATTGTATTAGCTCCCTAAGGGAAAACAAATATCTACTGACATTAAGGAATACAAAGTCATCAGTGTTTTTGAGCAAATAAATAGAATTATTATAATTAAATTAATTAATTCAATCTTTATTTATACAGGCTAGTCTCATTGAGACATGATGACTCATTTACAAGAATGACCTGTTCAAATGGGATGTGACATTCTAAAGTGTTTTGTTATTTCTGCTTAAAAAATCCATCCATCAATTATTTTAGTTGTGATTCAACTGGATAAAACAGGATCTGATGAGGGAACAAAACCCCAGAAAGTCCTGTTTGTTCTTTCCTTCTCCTGAAGCCTTGGGGATGAGAGCCAGCTCACATTGAAACTCAGACAAAACCACATTGCGTCTGCTCTTTAACCACTGCTGGTCATGGATGCACAAAATACTTCTTAGAGCAGCAGTACAGGAAGTCTGCTTGAGAGCGTTCAGAAACCCACGAAACACAACTGGCCATTAAAGTCCACACACCCGAATTCACAGCCCATCGGATGTAGACGTCATCAAATTCATTACAGAGCTTTGAAGAACACTCAGGTCCACAGAGAGTCAACGCATCACAAGTACAGAACTAATCATGCCTCATCCTCGTTACCAATCAGACCAACATGCATGTTTTTGGTCTGTGGGAGGAAACCGGAGTACCCGGAGAAAACCTGCGCATGCATGGATAGAACATGAAAACTCCACCCAAAAAGACCCCCGGACCAGGATTTGAACCAGGCACCTGCTCGCTGAGAGTTAGCAGCTCTACCAGTTGTGCTGCCCCCGACTGCAACTAGTTGACATGAAATTTAAAAACTTGCAAGACGTCCTGGAACCGACTAGTCAACTAGTCCACTAGTCGATTCAACTCCTACCCTCCAGTGACTTCTGGGTCTTCCCTGCAGCCTTTTATCAGTGGAACAGGCCTGGAAAACCTGTAAAGGGAGGCAGGAGGCCTCCTGATTAGATGCCTGAAACCACCTCAACTGACTCCTTTTGATGCAGAGGAGCAGCGGCTGTGTTCCGAGCTCCCCCGCTGTATGACGAAGCTCCTCACCCTATTTCTAAGGCTGAGCCCGGCCACCCTGCAAAGGAAGCTTATTTCAACCGCTTGTATCCAGGATCTCGTTCTTCCAGTCATGATCCAAACCTCATGACCAGGTGAGGATTGAAATGTGGACAGGCAGAATCAAGAGCTTTGCCTTTTGACTCAGCTCTCTCTTCACCACAACGGACCAAAGCAACACCCTCGTTGTTCACGACAAGTCCCCAATCTGTCAATCCATCTCTCGCTCCATCCTACCATCACTTGTGAGCAAGACGTCCAGATACTTGAACTTGAAGCAGATCAACACATATATTTCCATCACACGTGTAGATAACTTTTTAAAATATGGTAGTTGTTTCCTAACATGCATAAAAAGTAAATGTTGTCTGTAACAGGCTTGGTAATTGGTTTTCACTTTATTTATGGGCACGATGAAGCTACAACTGCATGTGTGGAAGAAATAGACAACATCTCGTGGTGTATCGACTTCCTGAAGGGGTATTGCATGTTGAAACATTTTTATTGTGACTTTCACGTAGGGGCTTATGGATAAGTGCAGACATAACACTAGAAAACAGTATCTGTCCTAAGTCTTGTTTATGCTAATTTCTTATTTTCCAAATACTTTGAAAGCATGAATCCTTTGTCAGGCCTAATGATTTAAAGGTGACCAAGCATGTAAAGAAGTCAACCAGAACATTTAGTGAGGTCTTCAGGCGCATATCAAAAAAACATTTAGCTTCCCTTTGTGATTGATACGTGTTGGCTCAAAAAGGTTTACAGCATGATTTACTGCCTACAAGCATAAAATAAAATAAATAAATAATACTATAATAAATCTTGCATTACTGAAATAAATCAAGCATCTAATCAGGTGAGACAAGTGATTTAATAGCTGTAAATGTAAACAGCAAACACAAGAGCTCAGTCTGACATCTAAAATCATTAGAAACTGGATTTAAGAAACAATAATAAATCTGTTCTAAGACCTTAATGCTGATTTTTGGCTCTGAAATGTTGAGTTAGAACTTGTAGGTTTAAAGGATTGTGTTAGAGAAAATGAAAAAGCATAATGAAGATGTTTCAAAGCTTTTCATCCTCCGTCAGCTCCATTCTTTATTTATGCAGTTCTTCTTACAAATGAATTGGTCATTTATACGCTGTACTTTGCTGGTCTTTTTCAAATAACATCTGAGGTTTTCAACAGCTGAGGAGTTGAGGTATTAAAAATGTTTGGAGGATGTGATTTTTTTTTTCTTCTGCTTCTTTCAAATCAAGATCCACGAATGATCTTCAGAGAAAAACCCAATATAAGTGAATTATTTGTAGGTGATTCATTTTACATGAGAAACTTCTATGATCAATTATAAAGGTAAGATGAGGTTGATTTATTTTAAAATTTATGTTCGGCTTCGGTGAAAATCCTGTATAAATCTGAAATATAAAATAAATTCCAGCAAGCAGATGACTGAAAATAAAATTTACACCAGTAGCAGGGAAATCACAGAAAAGGATAATTTTACGAGAACAATTCAGCTTTTTTTTTTTTTTTTATATTTTTTTTATCATATCCACACCACTGAAAAGATGATAAAATATTAAAACAACTCATTTATGGCGCAAGTACATAATTCTTTTTGACAATTAATTTACAAAGCACATCTAGTTTCATTCATTAAAAAAATGATTTCAGTTGTTGTCAATGGTATCATATACGTATTGGCATTAAGATGAACAAGAAAAAAAAAAATTAGAGAAGGATTCTTATTGCTGGTGAAGATTCTTAGTCATCCAGGACATGATAAAATAAAAAAAAAAAAAACGTTCAATACAGAAACAACTGGACTTTATTTGTAGCAAGAAGGCATTTCTTATTATTAGTATTTAAATAATTAATTGCCAAAAAAAAAAAACCTTCTATGTAACAATTTTATTTTTCGACTTAATGTAGGATTTCGCCACAGATTTAGATTTAGAATATTTTCACTATATTTTAATCTTTTTACTTTTTTTTTTTTTACAATACTGTGTTCAATCCAGTTTTATCTGTGCAGCAGTTGTTTGGAAAGTCCTTTTATAGATGAACTCACACCGTGCAAAGACCAGCTTCATAGTTTAGAATATTTGTTACTGCAAGTTTAACTAATGATTTATTTAGAAGCAACATAATTTGACTTTCATACTTTAAAAAAGTCATTATCAAAAAGGTAAAAACTGTTAAATTAAAACAAAAAAATTCAGTGTGAAATTTAATTGTGAACAGTTAAAAATAATCAGTAGGTAAGAAACATGCAGAGAAATAAACACATTTAAGTAACAGGTACCATATTTTCTGCCATACAAGTCGCTCCGGTGTGCGTGCGTATAAGTTGCATCAGGGGGTGTAGTGAGGTAGAGGAACAACATATAAAAGCCTAGAAGGCCCTCTAGTGGCTGTTACTGGTAATGTTTACTGGTTCATTTCTATGAATGAACATCTCAAATGTCAGTCAAATTTTTTAAATAAATATGGGGGAAAAACTTATATTAGTCGCTTCGGTGTTTAAGTTGCAGGACTTGCAAATTTATGCAAAAAGGTGCAACTTATTTGCCGGAAAATACAGTACGTGTATTAGTTAAAAAAACAGACAAACAAACAAAAAACAAGTTGAACAAATTTCTTACAGTTTGATGATCTCATCTTACGTTGGGTAAATCTGGAGCCTTTGGGTGAGCAAACAGCCAAATGGTTGGATTGTTTATTTTATGGCACGAGTGTATTACTTGGAAATACTCATTTACATTCAATTTTTCATCACCGCTGTCTCCTGCTGTCTTAGCAGATGACTCACACTTACTCATCAGCTTTCTTACTTTATGAATTAGGAAAGCTGACCTGAAAATACCCACTTACTTTTTCATTTTCAAGTGTTTAATTCAGTGTTTTATGCTGACGATTTACAACAAAAAACATTCTTTTTTTTTGCAAACAAACAAAAAACACTACTGTTTGTCTCCTGTCACTGAAATGTAAGTTATTCTTGGTGATAAGCCATTGAATAAAATAGATTATTATATTTAAACTATACTTGGGGAAAGATCTATGTTTTCTTTCAGTTAACAAAAGAAAATGATTCTCCAACATTGGAAGCTATAAATCCAAATATTACCTTACCTGCAGGGCAGTAAACCATATCAGAGTCTCTCTGAAGGACAAAATCTTGTTCAGCAACTTTTTCTACAACTCTAAAAATTATATATTTCTGAAAACCATTTGGCCCTGAGCTGCCTGCTGCACAAGTTAACACCCACATGATGGCCACACTTCGGTATGATGAACAACCTTGAGCCCTTCAATGTAAAGAGACTGTCGGAACAAACGAAACAAGCACACTGAGCTTGATCACCCACATTTATTATCCAATATATTTTTTAGTTTACAGAGAGGAGGACATGTTTTATTTTAAGATGTTTCAGAAGAGGGTGTTCTGCTCAGTACATTGCAAGGTCTTTGAATTAAACTGCACATCATGTCTCTGCTCTCGCTGGTGGAAAAGCTCTGAACAATTTTTATCTTATCTGTTGTAGATGGCTCTTTGGTTCAGTCTGAAGAAAAAGCGTTCAAAGTTGACGCTACTGACAAACTAATAGCAAGTCCTGTCTTCTGGATTGTTCAGTGCACTCGTTTTTCTTTTATCCTTCACTTTCCGTATTTTCTTCTCCTCCCTTTTCCATTTCTTTAATCTTCCCATGTTTTACCCTTTCAGACATTGTGAAAGATGACCAGGAGTTCTGGGTTTGTCCTCTGGATGAGTTTGCTTCTCTGAGAAACAAAAGGCTGCAGCTGCTGCAAACATCCGAACTGTGACACTAGTAGGCCTTGAGGTGAACGATAATTGGTTTCAGTGCTCTCCCAGTGAGTCGTCGTTGCTTATTCCTTGAGTTCTATGACATTAATACTAGTGAAGAAACTTTACTTTTTTTTGCTGGGAACTGACTCATTTGGCTCACCTCATCAAAATGTGTCGTTTTTTTGGTAACCAGCTTGGACCAAAAGCGAACTACTCTTACCTTTGTTCTCCTACTGCCCCTGAATAAATCATCTCCCTAGATGAACCAGTTTACTGAGCCCCAAATCTTTTAAGGATAAGGGACTTGCTTTTCTTTTTCTCACGGAATCCTGGTTACCTTTGGGTGATTCAAGCACCTTAGCGGAACTATTACCTCCTGACTGTCTGTGTTTTAATGCCCCGTGGCCATCAGGCTGGCGGGGTGGTGGATTATTAACTGTATTTAAATCAAACTTTGTAAACGGTTGCCCACCCCAGTGCCCTGCTCCAGCTTTGAGATGAGCACTTTTGAACTCAGACATTCGCCTCTGGTTCTGTGCATGATTGTTTATCGTCCCTCTGGTTCCAAGGACTTCATAAGTGAATTCTCTGATTTTCTGGCTTATAGCACACTAAGATGTGATCACGTTATAATCGTTGGGGACTTTAATATTCATATCTGTTGTCAGGAGAAACCATTAGTGAAGGACTTCCTAGATTTGTTGGACTCATTTAATTTAACTCAACATGTAAATGGTCCCACCTAACAACACGGGCACACTCTAGATCTCATTTTAACACGTGGCGTCTCTGTTTGTAATTTGGTAATTGGTGACAACGTTCTCTCAGACCACATGCCTGTTTTGTTTGATATCATCCCGCCTTGTCCTACAGCTAAGTCGTGTGGTTTGGCACATACTTCACACGCCATTAACCGCTTCACTGCTGCACGTTTTACTGAAGCTTTCACCTCTGAGAGGATCAATCAGCTCTCAGTGTCTCTCTCCACAGAGGAGCTTACCTCTCAGCTTAACTCTGTTTAAATGTTCTGGACCGTGTTGCTCCTGTTAAAACCAGGAAAACAAAACTCATCAGAACCGTGGCTTAATGACATCACTCAAGCCATTAGACAGTAATGTCAGAGAGCAGAGCGCAGGTGGAGGAAAGACCAGCTGCAGGTTTCTTTTCAAACCCTAAAGGAGAGTTGGCGTCATTATCAGAAGGCAGTTAAAACTG
>JARVGS010000222.1:19188069-19207555 GCA_031762315.1 Hypsolebias antenori | reverse complement strand
TACCATTTTCAGCCGCTAGATGGCATTCGAGTAGTATGGCATGCCGTTGTGCCATGTAATAGGTAAAAGTGGCTATTGATGACACAATCGGCTTGTCAAAACCTGCCACCTTTGTCCAGCTCTGGGATCATACCTGGAGCAACAGTCAAATTAGCTTCATTTCGCTGCGCTTCCCCGGCAAAATGCAGCTAATTTGACCGTCAAAGTGCATTTATTGAGTAAAAGTTAAACTGAGACAAATCTTTACTATAATTTTGAGCAAACAAATAATTGTTTTTAGGTGTTAATCTTGCTAAATTCTTGTTAAAGTCCTCCCATGCACGCTCCAGCGGCCACCATTTGTCAGCCGATCGATTTTTGGCACAACACCGGCTGACAGTTAACAAACGCCACGTATAATAGATGCGACATATACAGTGAAGTGATGGATTTTTCCACTTTATTAGACATATTTGGACTGATGTGACTTATATGGCGGTGCAACGTGTACAGCGGAAAATACAGTAGTCCTTTGTTTATCTCGGGGGTTAGGTTCTGGTTCTGCTCTGGTTTGGTCTAGTTCTGTGCAGTCTTTGAGCACTGAAGCGCATTTTGGGTGGGGATGGACCTTCAGGTGTCCGGCGCAGGACTGGATGTGGTTGACTGAGTCTAAGTCTGGATGAAAAAAATCGCGATAGGTCCCGGAAACAGCGCTGGACCTATGGGTGGCCCATGCCCTCTTGGGAGTCCTCATGGGCCGGCTAGCAGCTCTTAAGTTCACCGATTAGTCTGGAGGTCCGGTTCTGCGTCGGTTCTGCTCTGGTTCTGCTTCGGTTCCCGGTGGGTTCTATGCAGTTCTCTGCATCCGCTAGGCACCAAAGTCACTGTATGAATAAGGACTGAACTTTGTCCAATCAGGTCAAAACTTTCTCCCTATGTATTTCAGCAGAAGGCAACAGGGCTTCTGGGCAGAGCACTGTTGACTTCTGGGAAATGTAGTTGTTATGAACAGAGATGTGGAGGCTTATAGAGAGAAAACTACAAAATGGCAGCACCTGTCCTAAGTAATAAATTTTTTCGTTAACTTTTTACTGTACAGTATCCCGTACTGTCCCAATCACATGAGTAATAGTAGTTGACAGTCATGTGTCCTGTACATTTTTTTTCTCTCCTGTAGCCTGTAATCTTAACTTTGAAAAACCGTGAGAGCGAGTCCGTGAAAATTGAACTGCGAAGTAGAGCGGGACCAGTGGTGTAGTGTATGTGATACGCGGGTATATACTCAGTATACCCACTGGAAAATAAGAGTTTCAGTGTGCCCAAGTGCCCAATGAAACATGACTTATCATTGGGCACGTGTCACTGATAAGTTAAACGACTGTTAAACGCTTCCATAACAATCTATCAGTAGTGCTGTGCTTTGATACTGTTTTATGAATTTTATAACATGTTTTTAATACAAAGTTAACTGTTGTACAAAGTTTGTTGTTCATTTATTCAAATACAGTATAAGCATCAGAGACATTTTGAAATGTTCAATACGCTTAAAAATCAAAATAAATTGACGGTTTCATTGTACTAACCAGTGTACTTTTGGTTTCTAAGCACAGTACACCCACTAGAAACATGTAGACTACACCACATGAGGGACTACTGTAATGTCTTGTTGGGTGTGAGAGTGCATCGTGTGTGGACCCTGCCTTGTGGCAGCAGAGGTAGTTGATCTCACAGCGACTCTGAACATAAAAAAGTAGGAATGGGAATTGGATGACTGCATAGATTAAGAAATAAACTCACTAGACCTGCAAGCAGCAAGAGTGAGAACAAACTCAGCGAGCCAAAACCACTTAAAATCAGGCTTTAATCATCACTGTAGCTCCGGCTAATGGTACAGCAGCCATCTGTTTGACTCAGGAAAATATTTCTCATTAAATCATTTCAGGCCTTAGTGAGTATTCAAGCTTGAATTTACAACAACTGCAGGTTGTTCTTTACCAGGAAGCGGCTGAAACTTCACGTCTTTGACACTGTTTCTTCTGTGTCTCTGTCATCTGCAGCTGTAAGAGCTTACTAATCAGAAAATAAAACACCTCGCGTTATCTCACTCTGGACCCCCCCATCCACCCTCACACCCACACGCACGCTTTCTGACAGCTCATCTGGCTTTTCCAATTGGACCTTGACAGACTGCTGTGTCTGCTCAGCAGGCTGTTGGGCTTCATTTCACAACTCCAGCACCCTGTCAAAGCTCACCCTCTAATGAGAAAATTAAGCGCACTACATTGTAATGAACCGTTTTTTACGGTCTTCTTGGAACGCTGGCGTACTTGTTTTTCAGATGAATGGTTCTCGTGTGTGGGCAGAGCACGATCTCCATGAACAATTTGGTTGCAGTTTGTGTCGCTGCCACGTGCAGTTGAAAGAGTTCACGACCTTTGCGTCCAGGTTTATAAGACTGGTGTTCTGTAACAGAGATGTGCATCTCATAGAAAAAGACTAGTCAGGTTTATTGGAAGATTTTCATTTTTATTTACAGCACGAGTGGAAATAAAATTATAATGCAAAGCTTTACAAACAGTATAAAACTAAATGCTACTCACAGTGGAACTTGGTAATAAATGTATTGTGTTTAAACTAAAAACATATAAAATGTTTTCAAGGTTTGTAAGCTCAATCACTCAGGTAGATAACAACAAAAAATGTTAAATCACATCATCTGGACCGGTCCAGATGATGTGATTTAACATTTTTTGTTGTCTATACATTGTTTAGAAATAAAGTATTTTGAATTTTAAGGCAAAAAATCTTTCAAAGGAAATTGGGAAGCGAAAAGTTGTAAAGGTAAGTAATATGAATTAAAAAAAAAAAGAGCTGGAGGAACATTTTGCTATAAATTTGGTTAAATGGCAACAAGTAATTAAAAGGACTGAATATTAAAAAAAAGCACTTTAGAGAGGCTGAATCTCTCAGAAGTGAAGATGGGCAGAAGTTCACCAGCCTAAAAAAAATAGTAGAACATTTTCAAATTATTGTCCCTCAGAAGAAATTTAGGAAGATTTTAAATATTTCACCACTTTCTTTCAATCATAACATAAAAAAAACTGGGTACCACTTTACAATTAGGCTCCACTTATAGATGACTAATAGTTTATAGATATGTTATTAATTCCCCTATAAGCACTTTATAAATCATTAATAATTGTTTATTATGCATTAATTAAGGGTGACAGAGACAAAACTGAACAGTTTCTTGCTGAATAGTGAGCCAAATCTGTTCACCTCTATATTTCATCTTGAGTTGTTCTATTAAACGTTTCAGACTAAGTTACTACCTTGTAAGCACAATAAGCATTTGTAAACTTTTTTTTTAGGATATAATATTAGCTGTAAATACTTACAATGCAGTGAAAAAGTACAATATTATATGCTAAAAAATGTTTATAAATGTTATTGTGCTTACAAGGTAGTTATTTAATCTGAAATGTCTAATAGAACAACTTTAAATGAAGTGAACAGATTTGGCTCACTATTTGGCAACAAACTGGTCAGTTTTGACTCTTTGTCACCCTTAATTAATGCATAATAAGCAGTTATTAATGATTTATAAAGTGTTTATAGAGGAATTAATAACATATCTATGAATTATTTATTAGCCATCTATGTAAATTGGCACCAAAAATTTGAATTAGGAGAAATCTCTGAGCTCAAAGGACCAGCTGAAAGTCAGCACTGGGCGCTCGTGATGTTCAGGCCCTCAGGCAGCACTGCATTAAAAACAGCTCATTCTGTTATGTACATCCCTGCATGGGCTCAGGAACACACACAATTTATTGCCTGTAAACACAGTACGCAGAGCCATTCTTAAATGCTGGTTAACGCTCTGTCGTGCAAAGAAGAAGCCATACATGAACGTCATCCAGAAATGCTGCTGCCTTCTCTGAAACAAAGCTAATTTAAAATTACCTGAGGCAAAACGGAAAACTGTGTTGTGGTCAGACAAATGAAAAATTGAAATTCTTTGTTGTGCCCATACTAAGAAGGAGAGGGACCATCCGACCCGTTAGCAGAGTTTAAAAGGCTGCCTCTTTGATGGTATGGGGGTGCATTAGCGCATCATAACTGTAGAAAAGTGGCTAAAAGTTTTAGAACAACATATGCTCCCTTCTAGACATATTTATTTATTTATTTATTTATTTATTTATTTATTTATTTATTTCAGGCAAGGCTTGCATATTTTAGCAAGACAAAGCTAAACCACAAACTGCATCCATTACAACAGCATGGCTTAGTAGTAAAGGTGTCCGGATGCTGAAATGACCTGCCTTTCATCTTTTGAAAACATTCGGTGCATCATGAACATCATGAACTCTATTCAGTCAACAGGCCTGTTAAATAGATAGAATCCTCCATTAGACAACAATGGGGTAATGCTTTCCTCCAAAATTTCCAGCAACTAGTCTCCTCAGTTCATAGATGTTTACAAACTGTTGTTAAAAGAAGATTGATGCATCACGTTGTCAAACATAATCCTGTTTTTATTGATATTATTGCTGCCAACAAATCAAAATGATGCTATTTTGTCTTTAAAATAGTACAGTTTCTTAGTTTAAACGTTTGATGTAATTACCACGTTCAAAGTGTGAATAAAATAAGGCTTTGTGAGTTTGCAAATCATTTTTTGAGTTATAAATTACAAAACATCCCAAACTTTGGAATCAGGGTATAAAAATAATCCATACAATGATAACTAAAGCAATCCCACCACCCACTCACACTAGCTGTGCGCAAAAGTTACACTAAACTACAAACATTGACAGCAACTCACACTTCCAACAATGTGTGTTCGTTTTGCTTTGATTATTAATATTGCACAAAAAGAGTCAACACAGATGTTTTTGGATGCAGCTAAATCTGGAAACTGTTTAGCACATTAGCATCACTTCACAGTAGTGTTAGAAGTGTTAGTGTTATCAGGTGAAAATGGGGAAAAGAAAGTTTTTTTGAAAATATCGTGCAAATCAGCTCTGAAAGGAACGACGACAGGTGTGGTTAGCTTTGATTTAGCAGCGGAAATCTCAACCCCAGGTTTTGTCTTGTGCTTTATATTTTTGCTGCTGGTTTGTATAAACAGCATTTAATTGCTGTTCAGAGTATAGACAATCATCATTTTGCCTGATTGTTCTGTTGCCTTTGAGGTGTCGTGTTCATAAATCATATCCAGAGAAGCCATTTTTAACACGTGTTATTTTATGTCAGCGCTGAACCAGAGAAGAACATTAAAAAATAAATTAATTTAACAGACTTGTCAGATTTGTTGTTAAGGTATATACTGATGGAGCATCTGGCATTATGATTTGTCCTTGCAGTAATGCGTCATTAGATCCAAACAAAAAAAGACAATCCCAACCGTAATCCAGGAAAGAAGCTGAACGCATGATCAGCTGCTCCTCCAAGCTCAAGTTTATTTTCTCCTGAGAGCTGAAGAAGTAAGTCTTACAGGGTGGCACTCCCCTGGGATAGGTGATACATAGATGTTTTTATTTCCCGCTGCCAAAAGACAAATAATATTTTTGTCTGCGTTAATTCGTTCATTCAAACTTTATTTAGGCAGGTTAATCCCAGTGAGCCTTGAGGACTCATTTACAAGAGAGACCTGGCTACAAACAAAGAATGATGACAACAACAGTAGATTTTCCTAGGACGATCAACAATAGACAAACATAAATAAATAAACAAATTAATAACATAAACATAAATAAACGAACGGACGGATTTTAATATAACTTTCATTTAACCTATATAATATAAATAAATATAAATAAATTAAAAAATCAAACGAATGAAATAAAATAAAAATAAAATAATATAATAATAATAATAATAATAACATAATATAATAATTATAATATAATAAAATTAATATAAAACAATAAATTAAAATCTAATATAACGTTCATTCAACCTATATACGGTAATGTGAATAAATAATAAAAATAATAAAAATAAAATAATAATAACAATAATAATTATAATAAACTAATAAAATAAAAATAATAAATTAAAATCTGCTATAACTTTCAGAAAATAATCATTAGCTGTTCTTCTACAGCTGATTAAAATTTGGACGTGACAGAATTCTGTATGACCGCCGCAGCTAATCAATGTTAGCTAGCAGAAAACTGGCTAAAACTGTCAGTTTTACAGATTTTGGGCTAAAATTTGTGTGGGCGTAGTTGAGAGTCATCCCCAACACATTATGAGCACTAACTAATGACATCAGGTCCCTGCCATTAACTATTGGCATGAACATTATTTGTTTGTTAGTAAAATATCTCTGGAGCTAATGGGCTGTGTTTATTAAACGTGCACAAATAATGCGTAGCTGTGCCTTTACAATGGATTTATTTTAGTGTCAACACAATTCAATATGGTTGCCACTGCTAACTGACTTCATAAAACAAAAATGGCTGTAACTCTGTTAATTTTACAGATACTGAGCTAAATTTTGGTGTAGTGGCAGCTGAAGGTCATCCACAACCTGAAGCGAAATGTGCTAAATGGTATTTAAAAAAAATAATTGTCAAAACAGTAGATAAAGCTAAAGTTTGCTTTATTGCAGTTAACAACTAGAGTTAGCAAAGCCATAGCTAAAATTTGTACAATAGTAGCTAAATGATTTAAATTGCTAATGTTTACATCAAGCTAAATGTGGCAAAACGATAGCAAATAGTAGCAACAAAAGAAGTTGCTAAATTATGAAAAACATGTTCAACCTAAAATCAGCAAAGCCAGTGGCTAAAATTTGTTAATATTTAGCTAAAAGCTAAAAGAAGCAGAATGACAGCTAAAATTGTATAGGAAGAGAAAAATAGAGCAAGGATGCTGAAGCAGATTTCAAAAAGAACTTTTGAATTGAAGACATTTCAATGTATTTCTATGGCAGACATGTGTGCAAGTAAAATTATATATTTTGTGAAGTATAAGGATTACAAAAGAAAAAAAAAACCCACAACAGAATAGTATGGTTTGAAATAAGTTAGCGAAGGCAGTATTTAGTAAAACTGCTGTGTTTTCTCTCTGTGACGTTCCTCATGAGTTTGAACAGAAAACTTTGAGCTTGGTTTTCTCTATCAAATAGAGCAATCCCTGCTGCGTTGCGTTACTGCATGTGATTGTTACATAACACACCAAACAGTCTCATAAATGATCTGAACTGGAGCATTTTAAGTGAAAATGCCTTCATTATTCACGGAGGAGATGTAGTCAGGTGTGAAACTTATTGAAGAACTTCTTGTCGTGTCAGAAAAAAAACACATGGAGCGAGGGGGGGCCTAAGACCTGGAATGATGGATTCCATGAAGGACTGCCATAGGGGCGGGGCAAAAAGTGTGTGTGCTGGTTGAGAGGGATATTTCATGATGCAGGTGTCCCCTTCAGTTGTAGATGTACGTCCAACAGTTACTTTACTTTCTGAACCATCCACTGGTTCTTGAGATATTATTCTTACAGTCACTATACAGGTCCATGGCAGCAGGTGATGAACATTTTAAATTCACCCTAAAAATTGTTCCTTGATAATAATGTTTCTTTTTTGCTTTTTAGTAACCTTTAACTTGCTTTTAGTTTGAAGCCAAAACAGAAATAAATATTAAAAATGCAATGAAAACAGAAATAATAATGGATTAGTTTAATTCAGTGAATTAAAAATAAATAATGAAGTACAGCTTCCGATTAGAAAGTTCCTGTTTGTCATTTGCTCAGCGGGGAGGTGTTAAAAACTCATCCCACATCTCATCTCCTGCAGAACCAATCATAAAATATAATTATTTAGACTTGATTGACAATTTTAGTCCCCGTGGCTCAACGAGGCTAGCCTGTATAAATAAAGGTTGAATGAATGAATGAATGAATTTTCTCTCACATGTCACTCTGGTCCAGTCTGAAATGTAGCCTGCAGCTTTTTTTTTTTTTTTTTTTTTATTAGTGGCTGGCGGATGCATTAATGAAGAAAAGTGGAATGGAGTTCATTATGCACACGCTGTATGAGTAAAAGCGCTGGTGCGTGTTGTCTTAAGCCAGGTTTGTGGGAGTTGCACATCTCTAAAGCTTGCGTTTTAACACAGGTTGGTCTGGTTTTGCATGAAAATGGGTTTAAAGACAAAACTAGCAGAGTCCTTTAAAAAAAAATCATTCATGTCAGAGTTGCTTGGGAGTCATGGGTGCAAACTATAATTTCAAGTGTGAGTCAGAGCCTTTACACAGCTTCACTTCCCACCAACGAAATGTCAGACCCGTTCTTCTCTGTCTAGTGGCATTTATAGCTCCGTCTGGCTTTGTGGAACAGTTCCCTTGTCTGTCAGAAGTTCAGTTTCATTGAGCTCATAATAAAGTGAATAATGGAGGGAGTTACTTCCTGAGTTTCTTTGTGTTGTGTCACACAAAGTTTTGTTGTTCTTCAAAATATGTGTTACAGATCTGATGCTAAGGGGCCCTCAGCAAGATTTATACACTGCTCAGTTCAAACCATGAGACTAGCTTGGACTCTCTTAAACTGAAATGGGAAACAGACTTGGAGGAATCCAAATCAGACTCAACCAGAAGAAAAATCATTAAGAATATTTACTCATCTTCATTCTGTCTAAGACACGCTGTAATTCAATTCAAGGTGGTGCACCGGCTGCACTGGTCCAAAGACAAGCTGTCCAAGATCAAAGCCAACCTGGACCCCGCATGTAACGCATGTAAACTCTTACAGACACTCTAGACTTGTCCAAAGCTGCAGACCTGTTGGCATTCCTTTTTTTATATATACTTTCTGTAGAATATGTGAAGAAACTGTGTACCTGTCACCATTCCTTTCATTGTTTGGGGTGGCCCCTGTGGACGCATCCTTCAGCAAGTATGAGAGGAATATGATTGCTTTTGGCTTTATTCAAACCAGGAGACTTAATTTATGCATATGGAAGGATCCACATCCCCAGCATATGAACACTGTATAAGAGAAGTCATGTATCATGTTCATACGAAAAATATTAGATATACTCTGAAAGGTTCTGTTAAGAGATTTTGGAACACTTGGCCTCCATTTTGTTAATGTTGAAAGTACGTCAATGCCTGCCTAATAGATTGATGTCTGTGTGGCTGATCCGGTGTGGGAGGGGTGGGGTGATTTTGTTGTATGATTTTTTTTTTCTCTTTGTGTGTGTGCATTCTGGAAAAAAAAGCAATAAAAAGACTGATAAAAAATATGCATAACATCAGCAGAGACGCAAAGACCATGAGGTTACAACCAAAGTCTGACCATCACATCCCAGCAAAAAGAGCCGAACAGCTGAATGTTCTGCTGTTTGATCCTCTGTGCATCTTTTCTTTCAGGGTTTGGAAACACCTCTCCCCACACAGAAGGTGGGCGGATCTTCTGTATAATCTACGCTCTGCTGGGGATTCCCTTGTTCGGATTCTTGCTGGCTGGCGTCGGGGACCAGTTGGGAACTATTTTTGGGAAGGGCATTGCCAGAGTGGAGAAGATGATTGTGGTGAGAAACACTGAATAAGTGAGTTTGTATTTGTCTCTGTCAGCATCAGAAAAGGGGATTATACAAGAAAAGGAGTTAAATTTGGTCTTAAAGTCTTCTAAAACAAACAAACAAACAAAAAAAGAAATATACTTTGTATCAATATATGAAGATCACCAGTTTGAGAAGTGACACTGATTCTAACAAAAAGCCCACATTTAGCTGGCTGGTGCATACTAATTCATTCAGGTGCACGCTATCCCCTGCTGCCCTCGCCTACTCTTCAAGCAGGCAGCCAAACCAACCATATGATGAGCAGATGGAGAGGGAAGCACGTCCCACTCTGATTCATTTAGCAGGGTGCAATAATCCATCACATTCAGTCAGTGACAGCAGTAAAGTCAGAAGACTCATAATCACAAACCGACTTTGACCACTCCCATGTACAGTTAGTGTTACCATGACAACAGACGAATAAAAAGCAATCAAAACTGCCTTTTATTTCAATAATGGAAACCTATCTGAGTAAATTACATTTGTTTTAGAGGAACAGCGTTCATTAGAGTAAACATCATGCATTCCCTTTTGTGTTTAAAGTGATAGTTCAACTGTTTTTAAGGGGTGACAACAGTACCTGTTGTACATTCAGTTTGGTGAAATAGTTTGCCTTTGATTGGATTGATAAGGTAATCAGAGTACCTAAACCAAAACAAAATGCTCATTAAAAATAAAAACAATTAAGCAGTTAATTAAAACTATTTGTAGAAACCTTTACATGGCTTTCATTTTCTTCTTGCACATTTATTCTGTACATTTGTAGAAATATAATAATGTTGCTATGAGTACCCCAGGTTGGGCTGAGAACACTTTAACATTTGGTGATTTGGACCCAAGAGGAAAGACAACCAGGCTGTAGGCAGTCATGTAAATCTATAATTATGTACTCAAAGATAACTAAATCAACAAACAGGTGCACCAAAACCCCCCAGGACAGAACATGAGACACTGACTCAAAGACCTGACAGCAAACTGCAGGGATTTGGGAGTTTAAATAATCAGGAGGAGTGATAAATGAATGACAAACAGCTGGGCTAATGAATGGATGAATGTGCAGGTGTGACAAGCAGAGCAGTGTCGGGGAGCTGAGGAACATGCAAATTCATGAACCAAAAAAGTGCTTGACTAAACGTAAAGAGGACGAATACAGCAACAAAAACAACACAAATATTTGATATGTGCAAATGCTAGTTGCTACGACAAGCATTTTTGGTCATATGAGCACCCATGTAATAGGAAATGAATATGAAGTTTTTAAAAAAGTACATTTATATGAACAACTACAATTTTTTTAGATGATGCGTTTTAAATATTCAGCAACCCACTTTGGTCCTGACCACGTTCAAATTAGCCGTTAGCTTGTTAGAGAGAGTTATCCCCAGCAGGTAAGGTATTCACTGTTCATAACTTTTCCATAGAACCTCACTGCAAAGTATCTGAACTGTTGGTGCAAGTTACTAAACAGTTGCCTTAATAAAAAATGGATTATACAAGTCAGTGCAGTTTATAGGAATTAAAATATGTGAAAATATTTAAGGGCTCATCCTTGCAAATAAATCTTCAATTCATTGTAACCCAATAATTTGGTCATTAAACATTTTCCATTTGTTTTTCAAGATTAAGTCTGAACTTTCTCTTGTAAAAACCAGGAAAAATGATGTTGTATACTTTTTCACTTCATTTATAATGAAAATAAAATCCTATTATAAAAGTAAAATTAAATAAATGTGGGAGACTAAAGGCTTTTGAGCGTTCATGCTGTTGTAGCAGGAGGGGAACACATTCAGCTTTCCAAAACACTGTGGTGAACAACATTTTCAGAGACTGAACATTGACCCTCTGATTGCAGATTTGTCACATTTCATTTCATCTCCCGGTTGGTGCTCACTCTTACAGTGAAATTATGGCTTATTATGGCGTTTTAAGTGCCACTACTACAGATGGGAGCTGTAGCCAATAAATACAAGTGATGGCGTAAAGTCATTGGACCAAAGATTAAAGGCTGAAATCACTGTTTTCCAACATGAGTCAGTTTTTTTTATTTGGGTTGTTCAAGTTGAAGTAAACTTTATTGTCATTACTATCTCATGTGGTACATGAAATGGAACGAAATTATGTAGGCTACCAAAAAATAGTGAAATATAAAGTATAAAAGGAAACTGTAAATAAGAACCTAAGATATATACTAAAACAAACGCCAAATGGTATGCTAAAGATCTAAGATATACGCTAAACACTACTAATGTAAAACAATACAGCATAACAGCAGCAGCCTGAACACGAGTCTGTGGTGAGCAGATGGGCATGAATGAATACAGCAACAGGAGATCAGCAGCATGAATAATCAGCAGCACAGATAAGTCACATATCACCAATTAAAGTGGCATTACTGTGATTATCCTGGTTACGGATTTATGATTCTAACAGCTTCAGGGTAGAAGCTGTTCCTCAGTCTGGTGGTTCTACACTTAATGCTCCTTAACCTTCTGCCTGAGGGGAGTGGGGCAAAAAGTGTGTGCTGAGCGAGTGGGATCCTTCATGATGCAGGTAGCCCTCTTCCTGCATTTGGAGATTTAGATGTGTGTGATGGTGGGGAGACTGACTCCAACATCTTCTGTGCAGCCTTCACCACTCTCTGCAAAGCTTTTCTTTCTGCCGCTGTGCAGCCTCCATGCCACACGTTGTTGCTGGAGCACAGAATGCTCTTATTGTCTTTTGTGCTAAATGAAATCATATGAAATTTGTTTCATGTTAAACATGAAATTATCCAAGCTTTTTTTTATTTGGAGTAACTAAGAGCTGTGAAACCATTAAATGGAAAGAAGAAGGAAAAAAACTATGCATTTTTTAAATTAAGTAGTTTGTCCTAATATCATAATTTCACAGAATGTTCTTCACGCACAAACTCTTAACTCATTTGTATTACATAGTGACTGATTTCAGCTCAAGAACTTCCAGCTTCAGTATTAAAGCTTTTTCACAAGACCCAGATCTTCAGCAGCAACGTGGTATTGATTCTTTGTAGGTTTGTTGTTCCCTGTTGATGAACAAGAAGGTCAAAGAGTCATTTGAACAATAGAAACAGATGAATAGTTAAAAGTACTGCTGTGTAGTCAAGATGCCCAACAGCAACATCAGCTTTATCTGTCCCCCTGGAATACAGCAGTGCTTGGTTTTTAACTCATTTTGTTCTGGTAAGATTTAATTTGAATTGTTTGTTAGTATAATGTTGGGATGTTGCATAAAAACATAAATAAAACAAAATTTAATCATGACAAAACGATCATAAACTCATATTTTATTCACAATGAAACATATTAATCATGACAAGTGTTTTGTTTTGGGGAAAATATGGTATTTTTGAGTTTTATGGCAGCAGCACATCTCAAAAATGTGGCCGGGGTCATGATTTATTGCTGGATGGAAGCATATTCTGTTTTAACACCTGTCCATACTTTCAATGGTGCTTTTCTATCAGTGTGAACTGTTCAGGCAAATGCCACCCCATAACACCAGAGAGGCAGGCTTTTAAAATGTGTGATAATAACAAGATGAATAACCAATTCAATTCAGTTTATTTATACAACGCAAAGTTACAATAGAAGTCGTCTTAGGGCAATGAACAGAAACATTCACATACATTTAAAAAAAAAGCCAATTAGTAAAAGATATTTATCTAAAGAAACCAACAGATTGTAATGAATCTTCACTTCATCACAGTCTCCTATCCTGAGCAAGCCAATGGCAACAGTGGAAAGGAAAAACTCCCTTTTAACAGGAAGAAACCTCCAGCAGAACCAGGCTCAGGACAAGCGGCTGCTTCAGCTGGCTGGGTTTGAGAGGACAGGAAGGAGAAACAAACTAACACAGATCCCTCTTTTCTTTAATATGGAGAGCATGGCAGTTGTAGTTTCCAAGAAATAAAATAAAAAATTAGCATTTCCAGTCATCTGACCAAAGAACAGTTTTCCACTTTGCCTCAGACTGTTTTAAACAAGCCAAATGAGTCTATTTTAATTGGCCCAGTGAAGATGGCAGCATCTATTAATGGTGTCATATACAGTATGGCATTTAATTTGCATTTGTTGATGACACGGTGAACGGCGTTCAGTGATTTGTGGAAGTGTTGCTGAGCCCATGCAGTGTCCAGGTAGAATCAGAACTGTTTTTTAAAGCAGGATCAAAAGTGTCAGATCTTGACTTTCATTATAGTTTTTCATTCATTCAACCTTTATTTATATACAGTACGTTAGTCTCATTGAGTCTTGAGGACTCATTTACAAGAGAGACCTGCTTTTGGCAAATAATGATGACAACAGTAGAAGAAGGCATATAAATTGAAAAAAATTAATGGAAGAAAATGTCATTAAAAACAAAAAATAAAAAAAATAAAGGTACAGACAAAAAAAAAAACAGCCCTGACAACAGCCTTGTTGTTGTTGTTCTTTGATCTCAGAGATTCCTCAAAATTCTTGAAATCTTTTGGTAGAAAAATCTAGCAAATTTAAGTCAGGTTCTCTGGACGAATTAAAAAAATAAAAACTTGTTGAAACGTTTCGTCTTTAATCCAAAAGACCGTCAGCCTGAGGAGCTGCAGTAAACCCTGTCTTATAAATAGCACCTTGTCATAGTGGATCAGCCAGTTGGTTGGTGACAATTACCGTAATTTATTGACTATTGAGCACTTCCGACTCTAAGCCGCACCCACTAAATTTAAAAATAACAATAATTTTATACATATATACCATAGGCCTCGCATGTCTAAAAGCTGCAGGTGTCCATGTTGTAACATGAGATATTTACACAGTAATATATTCTAAACTTTTAATTAAACACAGTAACACACACAAATGCATAAGGTCAATGTTTCTTTTCTTTTTTTTGTTGATGAGTTCCAGTAAAATGACTGGTTTGAAAAATAAAATACAGTAGCCTACCAGGAAGTCAGTGATCACTATCTTCACCTGCCTGTCTCCCACAGAGCTTGGAGTGCCATTTTAAATGCATGATTCACACTTATTTCAAGCGGCTGAGGCTGCAAATATGTTGTTGTGCCCCCAGGAAAGGAGGAAGTTTCCCCATTCCTTGGGGGAACAACTTGGGTGGGGGGGTTGTTGGCCTCCCCTCCCTGTTTTCATTGGTCCACTGAGACTTGTTTGGTAATTTCACTGTTCGTTTTTTTTTTTTTTTAACCTTTATTTATCCTGATAGTCTCATTAGTCATGAGGACCCACCCCACAAGAGAGTCGTGTACTGGGCAGCTATGTGAGTACTTGGGTGTGAGGAGGCTAAATGTTTTGGTGACGTGAAGCTGGTTAGGCCATCGAAAATTAAAATAAAGTCCATAAATTAGCCGCAGCATTGTATAATCCACTGCGTTCAAAGCGTGTGAAAAAAGTAGCGGTTTATAGTCCGGAAATTACGGTAGCAATTGTTGCTTATTTCTATTGGTCATTCGTTCCAATTAGACTCAACGTTTGACACGTTCACTTTCTTACATTGTAAATAAAATATGGGTTTATGAAATTTTAAAACCATTACATTCTTTTCTTACTTCCATTTTACACAACAAACTTTTTTTTTCAAACTGGTATTGTAGATCATTTTTTTTCCAAGTGCAAAAAAAAAAAAAAAAATGAAACATCACAGACTTGGTGATCTGCTGCTTATATTCTTGTGCAGAGGCTCTGTGCTCAGAGCTTGCATAACTGTTGAGGAAAAGGACATGATGATTTCAGCGTGGAACCAGCTGAAAGCCGTCACCTCAAGAAAAAAATGCTGCACAGGCTTCAGCAGCATTTCAATGCACAGTAACGAGGACGGAAAAGGACTGCAGGGGCTCAAATCAAGCTGTAATTTGCAAAGTTAAAGCAGGTTTTACATACTGCCACTATTCTGAAGCTTTTAGAATATCTGCTTTGACTGAGCATGAAACAGTGTGACACACGGCTGTGACAGCAGGTGACAGGATTCTTCCGTCATCCCTGTTTGGGTGGGCGCACCATCTGACTGTTAAAGCTGCGTCACTTCAGCTTTTGCAGTTTGACGTTTAAGATATCAGAAAACGCCACGTGTTGGTAGAAAGAGTTGAAAAATAAAATTACTGTCAGCTCCGAGTGTTTGAATTCTCTGAAGCCTCACCCTGATATTCCTACCAAGACGTTGTTTCTGTTCTTTTTTTTTTATTTTTTGCTTGCGTCATGCATCAACATACTGTATTTTATTTCCTCAGAAGTGGAAGGTCAGCCAGACGAAGATCCGTGTCATCTCGACCCTGCTCTTCATCCTGTTCGGGTGCCTCATCTTCGTGGCCCTGCCAGCTGTCATCTTCAAGTACATCGAAGACTGGAGCACGCTCGAGTCCGTCTACTTCGTCGTCATAACCCTCACCACCATCGGCTTCGGGGACTTCGTCGTCGGAGAAAAAAGTAATTCAACTGAGGGTGTGTGATCTCTTTTATTTTTTCATTTGCATGTCTGCCACCTTGATTAGAACTGGAATATTTATAGCTGAGCGATGCCTCAGCCAGCTTGACTCGAGAAGTGCTCAGCAGTAAAGAGCCTCCCACCAGATCACCATGCTGTCTTTTGCTTCATAAACATATATTTTTATGATTTTTTTCCTTTATATGTGCATGAAATGCTACTTCAAAAGTTTAAACTCACTGCTGTTCTGAACTTTCTACGCTGATTTTTTTGTTTATTGATTGTCTTCTAGTGACAAGCTGGTGTTCATACACAACAGAGCTGTTGAATTAAACTGAAGCTATTAATGTGATGAGCAATTAGTATCATACCTGTTGCAGATAGCTTTATGAATGACCTGTTCCATTCATAAAAATCAGAATATCAAAACTTGACTACGGCACATCATCTACAGTTTTAAAATTATACTCAAATTTTAAAAGTTAGAGTTTTTTTGTACTTCACTAACTTCCTAAACTTCCATTTCCGAACTTTATATTTGTGAAAAAAGAACATCAACGTCAGGGCTGTTCAACTAATCAGGCCCACAGATGAACTCAGTTTGGCACACCAATGGGTTCATTTTAAATAAAACTAACTTTTAAACCACGAAACAAACTTAATTATGACTAACTGCTGGATGTCTGGCCCCTGAGCTCCATTTACCATTTACAGTACATCAAGTAGTCACAGTGCAAGAGAGGTCTACCCCGGACAGGTCACAAGTCCAGCACAGAGACATCAAGGTGAATGAGACATTCATTCTCACTCTTACTCACACAGACAAGATACCAGTTAACCTAACATGCATGTTTTTGTTTTGCGTACTTCACCCAGAAAGGCCCCAGCCGAGAAGCAACCATGGGATCTTCTTGCTGTGGGACGACCACCTTAACCAGTTCAAATTACTTCTAGCTTAACTTGCTGGAAATGTACCACCAAATGAAGCTCTTTTTCTAAAATATGTCAAACTTCTTCCATCTCCGATGCATCATTGTGTAAAATGCAAATGCAAAAAAGATATTTGCTTAGTAATACTTTTGTCCTTGCAAAAATATAGTGACATATAGACATTAAATTACAAAGATTTAACAGCAGGTGTTGGTGTTTAATCAGAAGGTGAATGTGAGAATCTGGAAAACAAAATGAATCAATACATGGGAGACGCCATATATAAGTGTGTGTGTTTGTAGCAGGTGGTTAATTTGAGTTGACCTGCCTGGAAAATAACAAAAGAGAGGCAGATGGGAAACATCACAAACACTTAGCTGCTAAATTCAACTTCCCTGAGCAAGCCTAATGAGTATAGATTAGATTACAGCGCCTGCACCAACCGCCCTGTAGTTACAGTAAACCAATTAGCCCCGACTTCTGTTAGTTAAACACTTCCTGTGGTGGATCATTATGTATACCACTTAAGCATTTGCTGCCCAAGCTAGTTTACTCTGAAAACCCTCCCATCAATTTCACTTGCATAAAATCTATATTCGGTGTTTTAAATGCAGATTTATACAGATCAGACGATTATCAAAATGTCATCTCATTTTAAATTATAATTATAATTAGTGATACTCGAGTAGTGATTCCGGAGAAAAAGATTTGACAAGATAATAAATTTCATTTTCTTTAAAAGGAGGATGGGTGGTGAATGACACAAAGTGAAAGTCTTTACATATAATCAGACCATTTTCCAGGAAAGTGAGAACCCTACTGAATTTTCATGCTTGGAGCACCGAGATCACATAATTGGATTTCTGGGAAATCTTCCTAAATGTTCTGCTTTGAATGTGACCATTTTGTTTCATCTCCTCAGTCTTACTTTTCATATTTTCCAACAAAGTAGCTATCCTTTGAAGTGAGTCAAAAGCATCAGGCCAATTACAAGCCAGACAGAAACAGACACGACTGTCTAAAGGTGACACCAAGTCTCATTAAGAGTTGGATAAAATGTAGTTTTACTTAGCTCACTGCTTTGAATCACCATAAACAAACACGCATCCTGCTTTCTCTTGCTTCTCTTCTCATAAGATTAATTTTAGCAGTAAACAACAATGTAATGCACCTTTATTTGTTCACTCTCGACTTGAGCAGGTGGTTGGTATCAAAGGCACAGTTTTATCCTGGTTTAGATCCTGACTAGCATGAGTTTGTCTCTTCATTTAGGGGAATGTTCATCATCTGCAGCTCCTTTAATCCGTGGGGTCCCTCAAGGGTCTATTTTAGGTCCACTGCTTTTTAATCTCTACATGTTGCTTTTGGTGTCCATTTTTAGAAAACATGACTTTTCATTGCTTTGCTGATTATGATTATTTTAAGATGTCCGATGTTTATGCCTTAAGAAATAATAACTTACAATCATGTGTAAATGTATGTTAATTTGATGATTTGTTAAATAAATGACCGAATTTATTTGAAGGTCAAACATAATTAACGAGTCAAGTTGCCATCATTTCCTCTTGGTCACACTAGAATTTAATAAACCCAAAAAAGAAGTGAACCTGTTTTTAAATCAATAATTATTATTATGAGACTCGAACGAGTCCTTTATAATTATTGGAAAGTGTAAGGTGGAATAAGGTAATATCAAGCAGCCTGTTCTACTACAATGCAGACCAGACTGACGACCTACATATCCACTGGTCTGAGCAGGACCAAGAGGATTGTTGTCATCTTAAAACAACTCAAATCAATAAAACCTTTGTTTTCATGCAAACTCTGGTTGTGACCAGGGGCAATTCTAGAGTCTGACCTTTTAGGGGGGGCTCAGCCCCCAGTGTTCACAGTGGCTCTTTGGCTTGAACAAGTCAAGCAGTCATGTCTAACCTGAGCCTTAATGGCCCCACCCGACCTGAATTTGAAGCGTGCTGGGCCATGATAATGTGCTGGATTGGTGTTGGGCTTTTGATTGGGTCAGTGGATCAGCCGCGATCCAATTGTATGATAACATGGCCTGCCATACAATCACCAACCACACGCCGCCATTTCATCGTGAGCTGACCGGCCTTGAAAGAGGGTAAAAAGTTCAGTTCAGATACTGCCAGGAAATTATTCATCGCCCAAATGGACGTTCATTCAGCCACTGCACGCGCGGCCGATGACCCAAACAGGTGAGATCCCAAAGCAGACGTGTCAGAGCAGGGTCCGTGAATAAATCAGAATGCAAGCAGAAGCAGGGTTTTAATGTTCTTTTACGGTCATGAAAGGACAAACACCCCCTCAGCTTCGATCTTCTGCCCCTTTTATTCAGCTGCTCATCCCTGACTGTTAATAACTAATTAAACATGTTGAGGGGGGTTTCTGGGTTACTGTTCATTTGTCGGGTTGGATGGGGCTCAGAAATTATGACTGTGGGCTGGGGCCGGGTCAGATTGGATTTTTGGGGCACAAATGCAACTCTACAACACGGTGGTCATTGGTGTCAGAAGCATTTGTAATGTGTGTGTGTGTGTGTGTGTGTGTGTGTGTGTGTG
>JARVGS010000222.1:19136167-19148095 GCA_031762315.1 Hypsolebias antenori | reverse complement strand
ACAATCATACAGCCAGGTAATAAAAAAATATTATAATATAAATGAAGTTTAGACAATTATTGTTAAAACAAAAAAAAAAAAATCTGTAAAATCTGTTTCTCATGCAAGCAATGGCCGATTTCCGATTTCCCAAAATTAAGGAAATCGGGGCCGATAAATCTGTGCACCCCTAAAGAAAACATATCAGCAGATAAGTGTTTAGACCCACGTCTTCAAGAAACCCATGAGCTGCTCCCGTTTCTTCTTGGACTTGTTGGTTATGATGGTTCTGTAGGTCTGGCGCTCCATGCACCACAGGTGCACGGAGGTCTTTGCTGCATCATGAGTTAAGCACCAAACATGGTCAGCCGACAGAATATTTTGATCATACAAGTGCATTTTTACTCCCATTCATACAAATTATTTTACTGATCAGTAGGTGTGAATAACTGGTTTAGTTCACTTTCGTCTGTGGAAGCTTCAAGAACTGAATTGCTGAAAGTGACTTGTACAAGGAGATAAAATCTGCAAATGTCATTAATAATGTGACTAATGTGCAAAAGTTAACTTATATGATAGTAAATTAGCTGTTTTTTTTTTTTTTAACTGAGCTTAGTTTGAAGCATTTTATGACATATTTTAAATACTCTTAAAACCAACAAAACAATCAAGGAAGCAAAAGGTGAGATTACTTTTTTTTTGGTAAAAGTAGATATTAAAATATATATCTCCATATAGATAAATAAATAAAACTGTTTTAGTTCTAATTCGTTGCTGCCACTTCTAGTTAATAAAGCATACATCTAGTAAAATCAAGAGGATCTAATGACATTTTTTGAGTTGATAGTTGATGTTTTGTCCACAGGTTGTAAAACATGTACTGTATTTTCTTCAGCCTATCTTCCAGGTCTGCATTTTTTTTTTTTTTTTTTTTATCTCAGTGGGACTTTCCTGGTAGAATAAAGGCTAAAAGAAAAGAATAATCCTCATATTTTGGTCCATCACAGGTAATCAGAAACCAGCTACTGTTTCTTGTTCCTAAATATAACTTGGTGCAAGAACCTTGTAATATGTCTGAAAGTTATTCCCAAAAAAGGGCCATTTTTCCAGTCAGTGCCAAGTCAGTAAACTCAAGTTAATATTCCAACTGTACCACTGAACTGTTTGACCTCACACTGCTGTTTGTAGCAATTTTTCATGTTTTTTTTTTTTTTGTTTGTTTCATGCATGAAAACAAAACAATCGGAATTATTTCATGTGTGCCTTAGGCATTGTTGCTCACTGGAAAACATGAATGTATGAGCATCTTCAAATCACAAAAATAAACATATTTTTATAACAACAGAGTAAAAAAAACATTTGTTTATCAAGTATTCTTAATAAGAATTCAAATGCTATATATTGTAGAGGCAAACCTTTGACTGTTGCTGTTCGTTTGCAGTTGTACAGGATGGCTAGCTCTCCGAAAACATCTCCCCGGATGAGAGTTCGTAGTTCCCGGCCTGCCTGGGTGACAATCAACTCACCATCTGAAAAAATAAGCAAATGTTATCTATGTTTTCTAGAATTACGTTTTCCATCTCCAACAGCCTATCTTCAGTCGGGTCGTAGAGGCAACAGGTCCAGGAGAGAAACCCTGACATCCAGCGGCAATATTCTCCAACTCCTCCTCGGGACCACGAGGCTTCCCAGGGCCAGAGAGATTACAATTCCTCGAGCAAGTTCTGGGTCTTCCCAGTAGGACTGTCCCAGAATACCCCCTTAAAGGAGGCATTATCAGAAGGAAAACTCAAAGGATACCAAACATGAACAGCTTGACAGCTTAATGCCAGGAGGAGAAACTAAAGACGAGACTGGATATAACAGGACCCTGACGAGGGAGAAATGACAAAACACCTGGGGAGAAAATGAGGATCAGGTGAGAGCGAGAGGATCAGGGGCTGACTACATGAGGGGCAAAGGCTGGGGAGGACTGGACATGTGAAGCACAAGAAACTCAAAATACATAAACCACAAAGGGATTAAAACTAAAAGATGAAAACGAGGAATAAAATTAATAACAGTCACAAACTATGACAAGCCCGAAACATCTCAAATGACTCCTTTTGATGCAAAAGAGCAGTGGCTTTACTCCGAGCTCCCCCCGAATGAAGAGCTCCTCACACTATTCAAGGCTGAGCTTGACCACCCTACGAAGGAAGCTTGTTTAGGCTGCTTGTAAACTTTCAGTCATGAGCCGAACCTCATGACTATAGGTTGGAAGGTAGACAGACCAGTAAATCAAGAGTTCTGCCTGTCGACTCAACTCTCTTCACTACAGTCGACCAAAGCAACACCCTCATTACTGACGATGAGGACTCAATTCATTGATCCATCTCTCACTACATCCTACCATCGCTCATGAACAAGATGTCCAAGATGTATTTAAACTATTTCACCCAAAGCACATTTTTCACATAAAACCAAATGAATGCATTTGAAGGGGATTTGTTTTTTTGTTTTTTTTTTTGTTTTTTTTTTTACTTTTGTGGGAGGTCCTGTTCCATATCTGTCTTTGGTCACTGCAAGAAATGTTTCCTGATGAGGCTCCAGGTATATTCATTCAACCTTTATTTATACAGGTTAATCACATTGAGCTTAGGGGACTCATGTGCAAGAGAGACCTGAATATAAAGACCTATATATAGAGACCTGAATGTAAAGACCTAAATATAGAGACCTGAATGTAAAGACCTATATATAGAGAGACCTGAATATAAAGACCTATACATACAGAGACCTGAATATAAAGACCTATATACAGAGACCTGAATATAAAGACCTATATACAGAGACCTGAATACAAAGACTTATATATAGAGACCTGAACACAAAGACCTATATATAGAGACCTGAATGTAAAGACCTATATTTAGAGAGACCTGAATATAAAGACCTATATATAGAGACCTGAATATAAAGACCTATATACAGAGACCTGAATATAAAGACTTATATATAGAGACCTGAATGTAAAGACCTATATATATAGACCTGAATGTGAAGACCTATATATAGAGACCTGAGTGTAAAGACCTATATATAGAGACCTGAATATAAAGATCTATATTTAGAGACCTGAATGTAAAGACTTAAATATAGAGACCTGAACACAAAGACCTATATATAGAGACCTGAATGTCAAGACCTATATATAGAGACCTGAGTGTAAAGACCTATATATAGAGACCTGAATCTAAAGACCTATATATAGAGAGACCTGAATATAAAGATCCATGTATAGAGACCTTAATATAAAGGCCTATATAGAGAGACCTGAATATAAAGACCTATTTATAGAGACCTGAATGTAAAGACCTGTACAAAGAGACCTGAATATAAAGACTTATATATAGAGACCTGAATATAAAGACTTATTTGTAGAGACCTGAATATAAAGACTTATATAGAGAGACCTGAATGTAAAGACCTATATATAAAGACCTGAACACAAAGACCAATATATAGAGACCTGAATATAAAGACCTATATATAGAGACCTGAATGTAAAGACTTAAATATAGAGACCTGAACACAAAGACCTATATATAGAGACCTGAGTGTAAAGACCTATATATAGCGTCCTGAATGTAAAGACCTATATATAGAGAGACCTGAACATAAAGACCTATATATAGAGACCTTAATATAAAGACCTATATATAGAGACCTGAATAGAAAGACTTATATATAGAGACCTGAATGTAAAGACCTATATATAGAGACCTGAATATAAAGACGTATATATAGAGACCTGAACACAAAGGCCTATATAGAGAGACCTGAATATAAAGACCTATATATAGAGACCTGAATGTAAAGACCTATCTATAGAGACCTGAATGTAAAGACCTATATAAATACCTATATATATATAGAGAGAGACCTAAATATAAAGACCTAAATATAGTAACCTGAATGTAAAGACCTATATAGAGAGACCTGAATATAAAGACCTACATATAGAGACCTGAATATAAAGACCTATATATAGAGAGACCTAAACACAAAGACTTATAAATAGAGACCTAAATGTAAAGACCTATATATATAGACCTGAATATAAAGACCTATATATAGAGACCTGAATGTAAAGACCTATATATAGAGAGACTTGAAAGACCTATATATAGAGAGAGACCTAAATATAAAGACCTATATATAGAGACCTAAATATAAAGACATATATAGAGACCTGAATGTAAAGACCTATACAGTATATAGAGACCTGAATATAAAGCCCTATATATAGAAACCTGAATATAAAGCCCTTATACTCTATATCGAGACCTGAATATAAAACCCTATATATAAAGACTTGAATATAAAGCTCTGTATATAGATACCTGAATATAAAGACCTACATATAGTGACCTGAAAATAAAGACCTATGTATAGAGACCTGAATATAAAGACCTATATAAAGAGACCTGAATATAAAGACCTACACATAGAGACCTGAATATAAAGACTTATATGTAGAGACCTGAATATAAAGATCTATATATAGAAACCTGAATATAAAAACCTACATATAGAGACCTGAATATAAAGACCTACATATAGAGACCTGAATATTAGGCACCAGATGACTTCATTCCATTACTGGAGTATCACCCTGCCTAAGGTTCATGCTTGTAGCCCTTTGTGATTCTCAGGTGTTGTGTTTACTTACCGTACCTTTTGCCTTGTGATCTTTCCAGTGTGCCTCCTGAGACCTATTGGACTTCCTAGTGGACCTATGGAAACCTTAGCTGTGCACTATTCAGCTTTTCTCCTTGCCCTCCAACCTCACACCCTTCTGAGTTTACTGGAACTTCTCACAGTTGTACAGTACATTGAAACCAAGCTACTTACCATCCATCTACTAGTAAGGACCCTGCATTCTGATCAAACCCTCTTTGCAGAACTCCGAACCTGACCCATCTCCTTGCTTCCCCAGGGTTCCTGTTATGTCCTGAATTATTGCTCACTGTAAATAGAAGCACTGAATTGATACCTTTGTGTCCAAGTTATTCATCACCAGTCATTTCGCTCTGGGTATTCTGTTCTTGTGACCACTTTTGCATTCCAAAAGACACAACAACAGTGAAGACAAGTAGATTTAGATTTTTCAGATCGTGTCTTCACCTGCAACGATGTACATGCTGTCTCCTTCAGACCCCTCGCTGATGACTTCCACCCCAGGTTTAATGTGAGATGCCACTAAAAGGTCCACCATCATGGCTATCTGCTCATCATCGAGGCGGCTCAGGAAGTCATT
Source organism: Hypsolebias antenori (assembly GCA_031762315.1). Lineage (NCBI taxonomy): Eukaryota > Metazoa > Chordata > Actinopteri > Cyprinodontiformes > Rivulidae > Hypsolebias > Hypsolebias antenori. Next base: position 19,142,814 of record JARVGS010000222.1, on the reverse strand, counting down.
CTTCTGGATGGCTTTAACAATCAGACTGGTCTCGCTGGTGATGGAAGAAGTTTGATTAAAAGAAATCTAATTTATCAAGATTGAAAATCCACCAGACACCTTCTCATCAGCAGTGTCAATCACTCACCTGACCGTCTTCTTGACTTTAGTGTGTGGGATTTCCACAGTTTCAGGAATCGGTTCTGGGGCGATAACAGCCGCACGGCTCGTTCTGAATTCAGACTCAACCTCGTTGCTGCTCCGGGAGGGAAACTCTGAGGAGGGCCGAACCGACAAACACAAACAAGAACCATCAGCTAAAATACTTTTAAATGTGTGTGTTTAGTTATACAGGTGTGTGTGAATTACTGCTCTGTGTTGTACCAAGATCATGATATTGAGTGTGCAGTTCTTGTAAAAGCTTTTCTTTCTCCCTCAGCCGTTGCTCTGTGGAATAAAAAGCAGAAGAAAAAAATGTGCAAAATGTTGAAAGAAAATTGCTTTTATGCTTCTGCTCTAATTGGTTCAAGCTCCTTTTCATGGTGCACCCAACAAATAACACGATTATAGCTTAGTGGCTCCAAACATTGTATTCAGCCATTTGTCCCCACTTATCAAGCATTATCCTTAAGGTGTACACATATCACCTGATGTTTCTGGAACATAGTTTACTAAATAAAGTTATCAATTTAATTTTTAGCTGTTATTTCTGTTCTATTAAATTATCTGAACTTCTCCACAAACTTTGGGTGCTATGGCAAAACAGCAAGTGAGAGGAAAAACACAACTTGGTGTTTTAATTCATCTGTTATTGAGCAGAAGAACCATCAGATTGTCAGGATGGCTCCCACAGATGAAATTGTTACAACAGCAGAAAATGCATCGTGATCATAAAAAGCACTTTGCATCAGAACCTGGCGCCAAAACGTGATCAAATGTTTCCACAATAAATCTGTGGCGTGTAGTAAAGTGGCATTTTGCAAAAAAAAAAATGATTCTGACGCTTCATGAATGATTTCAGTACAGGTGTCGTCTTCTGAGCTGTCATCCAAAATTTGTCTGCTTTTCACCTGTCTGATGCTGGTTATAGTTGGAAATAAGAGATTTGACAGTGTTTGTTTTACTCACCCAGATCTTTGTTTTGCCTCTTTAGCTCTTGGTTGATCAGACATTGCTTTTCCAGCTGAAGCTTCAGATCCTGTACCTGCTTCTCCATCGCTACGTAGAAAAGGAGACAAACAAAACCATGGAGGACAATTGGATGTAACCAGACAACCTGCATCTTCTGCAAAAACAAATTAAGTGAAAGCTAGAAAGAAGTGAAGAAGCTGAAAGCTAAAAGTAGCTGAATTGTAACAAAAGGTTAAAAGCTCAAACAATAGGTAAAAGCTAAAAATAGCAAAATGTGGCTTAAAAGTTAAAAGTACTGTTTAGGCTAAAGGCTAAAAGTGGTAGGATGGAAGGTAAAAGCTAAAAGTAGCAAAAGATAAGCTAAAAACTAAAAGTACTATAAGTACATATGGTTTGAGATATTTGTACATCAAGATAAATATGAAAAGAATTGTATATATAAAAGTTATAAAAACGAGAAGTCGTAGCATCTACTGTATCTCCTGAATGAGCCGAATGTTTTGGTAAGTGATCAGCTAAAAGGGCACAAAGATGCAGAAATAATTAATTACAAATACTGCAGTTATATAAAATTATAAACAGAAATATAAGTGGGCTTTCATAGAATGAAGATGTTTTAAACTGTGTATCAGAAAGAAACCCAGATGTGTGGAGTGATGCGCTCACGAACCCATGACAGATTTTTTTTATAACTTTATGTTGTAAAAATTTTGTTTTGTTTTTTTACCAAATACCAGATCCATTTCCACTGCATGGGCCACAGCATGAGAGCTGCTGAATAATGCAGACTAATGATGGACATCCAGCAGGGAGCTCCATGAACGCTGCCACATCCTCCCATCTTTATACGTTCACCACTTCATGTTTTCTCAGTGCATGTGCAATAACGTGACAGATTATTAAGCTCTGCAATAAATTTAATGGTTTAGATTAAGGTAAACTAATGAAGCAGCATGTGGGGCTACGTTAAACACACACACAGAGACGACCTGTTCGCAAAAGCTCTGCAACATTTTCCTTTTTTATCTTTTTAATTTTGCAGAATAAAGACTATTTCAAACAAGTTCACCGCGTTTATGACCAGTAAACTAAACACAGTTCTTTTAAGCATAAAATGTAAAACGGAAACCAGCCATGAGCAAACTGTTTGCCGGTGATGATTGCACACTTTATGAGACCCCCGAATTATTGCTGCCTCACCCTGAACGTTGAACAGCTCTGAGATTAGACTGGACGTTAAAGCGAACCATAAAGCTGGAGAGCAATGGTGCGAGTAAAACTGCAACAGAGGACGTGCAAAGTTCCTGCTGCTTTGATGGAGATCCACACAGACGATGAAATGGGCTGAGATCAAGAACACTGCGGCACCCTCAGCCACATAAATGACACATTTTCAGCTACGCCTCATCATCTAAAGAGACACTGGTGTGACAATAAAGCATGGAAACTAATGCAACCGCAGAGCCAACAGAGCTGGGAACAATGCCACAGGTGTTTTATTAACCAGTTACCAAAGCACAGACAATAAGAGCTGTGCACAAATCCAGTTTGTAAGCTCTTGAGTAACTTTAAAGAAATGAATCAAGAGCAAATCGGGGTGATAACGCTTAGTGCTCCCAAGTCAAGTTTTAATAATGAGAAACCACAGCACTCATCAGCCTGGAGCAAGTGGGACAGAGATCCTCGTTTGTTAAATATATGTTCCCACAAAAAACCCACAGTCCATAACTCTAACACACTACAACAATGTATTAGAAAAAAAAAAAGTTTATTTAAGCTCTGTATGCAGGAAGGGATTGTGGAAATCTGTATTTTCTGCAGGAACATGATGCTCCATCATCACACCCATGCTGCCAGCACACTGTACTCTTCCTGCTGCTTTATTAATAATTCAAGGGAATGTGTAACTACACATGAAATCTCATAAAATGTGCAGTAATAAAACGGGCTTGGTCTGTTTAAGATGCTTTCTGTCATAACTTTATAGCTTTATAACCACAAATAAATCACTGTTTTCTACACCCAAACTTCAGGTTCTAGTTTTATTGAAGTTTGGAGTTTAAAATCATTGTATAGTTGTATTGTGAAATGTCTCGTCAGCACAGGTAAATGCATCACTTTTCATGTGGTGTGCAGTTATAAGTTTGGACAGGTGATCTTACCTGCAGGAGGTGTGTGGTCAGCAGAGATGAAGCCGCATGGACCAAAAGGAGCCGAAACGTTCAACCTGCACTGATTTAAATATCCACTTTTGGTCGTGGAGTTGCTTCTGTGACCTGTTCACCTCTACACACACAGAGCATGCGCTCTCTAACATCACCACCTTGGTTTTATTTTATTATCTTTCTATTTCTACCTAGCCTACATTGAACTGTCTATCTTGTACTTGTCTCCAACTAGCTCTGTCTTTCCTCCTCCGTTCTCCGTCCAGATCTGTCAAACTCAGCTGCTGTGGTACTGAATCATTAACCCACACCCTGAGGCTCCGCCCATCCCACCAGGTGGGAACAGCACGGAGGAGAGGGGTGGTCTGGAGATGGGGTGGGGGGGGAAATCCCTCTGCCAGAGAAAATTTTGGATCATAAGAAGAAGAAAAAATATTCTAAGTAATACCAATATAAAAATCTGTGTGTGTGCTTTTCCATCTGTTAGCAAAATATCTCTTGAACCACTGGACACATTTTAAAGAACCTTGCAAACAGCAAATATTTGGTGTAGATCTACAAATAATTAACTTTTTAATTTAAAATGGGCCAGCATAGCCAACTGACCTCAGAAAACAAATAAAACACCTATAACTCTGTCAAATATACAAATATTAATGCGGCACTAACTGAAACTGATCGACACACATTCTGAGCACTAACAAGGTCAGGGTTTTAAAGTTTCCCATTATACTGTTTGGAGTCGACTTTGTCCGTCAGTTAGCAAAATATCTCGTGCATCACAGGACAGATTTTAATTAAACGTTGAAGAATTAAACATTAGATGCACAAATCTTTTGGAAATTGGCACAGAAGGCTGATTTGCATCCTTTCAGGGAATGATACTTTAATTTCAAATCGAGTTCTTATTCTTAGAAAAGTACAGTGTGTTATGCATTTTTCCTCTCTTGTCTGACACAGCAGGAGTTTAGTTGTAGAAGTCAACCAGTTCAACCCTCAATTGTATCTCCCAGCGCAGGAAAGTGCCCATTTGTGTTTTTTAATTTGTCCACTGGATGTTTTCCAGATCTAAATGCGGTTGAAGCAGTTAGCATTGTGACAAAGGGTGCGGGCCTTTATTGTTCATGGTTAATTATTAATAGGTTTCAGGTTAAACAGCGACGTTAATGACCTCCGCTCAGAGATAACAGATCTTGGATTTAAGCCTTGGAACCAAAAGGATATTGGATGTTTGAATCTGCACGTCTTGTGCCTTTTCACTTTATTTTTTTAGGACCGGTTAAATACTGTACTGTAAAACAAGTCCAGGTTGAAATTGTTGCTACTAATGAAACAAAAAATGGTTTATCTTTATGAACAAATTCAGCTTGTAACAAACTAAAAAATAAAATAAAATAAATCACCAGCTGACAGTCCAATAAAGTTTATGTCCTTTATTTCATAACTGTAAGTGCAATGAATAAAACAACAAAAAAGTGAGGTATAATGCCCAAATATTTCAGCTTTAATATGCTGCACATCATAAATATAGACATGATTGTGTTTACAACTCATACAGATTAAAAAAGGTGCATGTCAAAAATAAAAATTACAGTCATCTTCATGCTTCAAAGGCAGAAAACTAGCACCATTAGCTGCTATATGTGATCATGAGTTAAGGCTGAATTTACTTCTTGTTAAGGAGTAAAACCACAGAGTTTTTTTGGTAAAACGGCATGATTCATAAAGTAATACTCATCTTGGTAGCGGAACAATGAAGTGACTCTCTTTATATTAAATGCACGCTGAAATACAATCATCAACTGTATGTATACAGGTCAGTGCTGGTTTAGATTAAATTTAAATTAAATTCAAGTCAAATTCCTGCAAAAATAATAAGGAACTATCTGCTAAAATTAACTATTATATCAGATGATCACATGCTTTTCAGCTTTTGACCCCAACCATTGCTGGTTGGAGTGTACAACTGCTGCTAATAAGACCCTTAACAGAGCCTTGGCAATTAATATACAATACTTTATTTCCTTATAACAGTTAAGCCTAGAAATATCATTGGAAATCATTTATAAAGTTGATTAGATCCTATTAATATCCCTACATGATGTTTCACAACACAGACTGGGGTCCTGCCCCAACCTTGGGATCAGCTGGTTTATATTAATATCAAGAACACCTTCTACTTTTTTATGGAAAGGTTATGAACATACATGTTTTAGCATTTTGACTAACTTCAGTTTGGAGAAATAAATTATTTACCACCAGAATGATGAGCTAAAGACTAGTCTGAGAAGGCCACCTTCAAATATTTCCAAGCTCAGAAAGGTTATATCAGTTTATGCGAGCTCTACTTTATAAAGCTTTAAACTGCTGCCAATTTCACATTACTCCATTATTTCTGCAAAAAGTGTAAGATATTCCTGCAGGATGAACTTGCATATGTACGTAGAGTTGTTGTATACATAACCATGTAATATAAAGTTGACTGCGATGTAAAGGTTCATAAAATACTGTTCGCATAATCCGCAATATTGTTTTATGATGGTAGAATCCACTTTGTTCCTGTTCAGAGTAGCCATTTAATTAATTAATCTGGTCAGAAATAAACCATTTCTTCAAACTGGGGTAACGCAAATATCCATCTACAACAGGTAAGATATTGTTTATTACTTTTTCACAGAAACCCACTTCAAAAGATACGACCTACAGCTTTATTACGCAAAACAGCTATAGGTTAGGCCCTTTGAACACGTTTTTGGAAAGGGAATAAGTTTAAATTCTATTTTCACAGTTTTCTAATTTGCAGATGGGACGAATCCTGATGGAGAAGAACTAGAAAGAAGCTTATACTGTATTCAAGAGACTACTCCATCCATCCATTATCTTTACCTGCTTCTTTCTTTTCAGGTCATGGGGTCAAAAGACTACTTTATTTTCTTAATTATATTTAGGTGTGGACACAGGTTAAAGTTTTTCATATGCTCAGGGATTTCATACTTGAAAAATGGCCTCCATGCCACGAGTTACAATGGCCCTGAGGTGTACATGAACAACATTTGAAAAAACAGAATTATATTTGGGGGGAAAAAAAAAAAACACAACAACTTTTGAAAAAAATGGAATTACATTAAGCCAAAACGGAAGTGGCCAAAGCAAAAGTGGTCAAAGCGGAAATGGCTGGAATCACATTTGAAAAAAACTGAATTACATTTGAAAAAATGGAATTATTCAAAATTATATAATTTTATTTTTTCTAATGTGATTCCATTTTTTATTTTTATTATTATTATTTTTTAATGTGATTCCATTTTTTTATGTGATTCCTTTTTTTTTTTTTTTTTTTTTTTTTTTTTTTTTTTTTTTTTTTTTTTTTTT
>JARVGS010000222.1:19056670-19070416 GCA_031762315.1 Hypsolebias antenori | reverse complement strand
GTGTGTGTGTGTGTGTGTGTGTGTGTGTGTGTGTGTGTGTGTGTGTGTGTGTGTGTGTGTGTGTGTGTGTGTTGCGTGCGAGTGTGTGTATGTGTGTGGCGTCTATAGCTCATAGAGAATCCATCAACGCTTATCATTATAAGTAAACATGACAGAGTGGACAAAACGTCTTGTGCGCCGCCAGACCTGCTATCTGACCACAAGCCATATCTGTGATGATGGACTGATGTGGCGCTAGCCTGGACTTACCAGCGTCTGTGCGAGCATTAGTGCATGTATGAGAACACACTTGAAAACACACTTTGAAATGCATAAATATGTAGAAAATCAGACAGACAAAGCAATCCCACATTTATAATAGGGTTAACCTTTCAAATCTTGAAGGAAAACTGCGCCTTTAGTGCATAAAAGTTATAAACGGGCAAACAGTGGAATATTTCATATGGCGTTTATAGCAGTTACTTATTGTATAGCTTTACCCATGTGTTCAATACGGACTGAGTTCCCCCCACTCCACAAAATAGGGATCATTATTGTACAGGATAAGCCTCTTTTATGGCCGACTGGGCTGAGGGAGATTTGTTAGTTGCAATTAATCACCTGTGATTGCGGTTTCTTTAAGAGTTGGCCAAGAAAGATGACTAAAACGTAAAAATGACGATATATTCCTGCACCAGTTTGCTGTAAGTGCTTTTATTTTTTGCTTTGTCCAAGGCTATAGGTTAGCTGCATGTGTGTTAAGTGTTGAGGTCAGCCTGCGTGTTCCTCTGCTTGTTACAACACCTCTGATAAGCAGGGTAAACAGCCACAGCACTGTTTGCTCCCCTGCCACAGTCACATGATCCAAAACCTCTGATGCCAGCCTGACTGATTGTTTCAGAAAGTCATATTCTGGTTTTTTTGGGGGGGGCGCGTCGTTTGTTGAGTCTTTCTTCTGGAACTGGGTCCTGCAGAGTCTGAGGAGCGTTTAGTGTACAAACTAAAACTCCAACTTTGATAACCTCTCTCCTGCTGTTCAAATTTTGGGTCAAAGGTCATGGCTGTGGCGCCTCAGCTGACTTGGCGCATTGATAGTAGGAGTTGTGGCACTGGATGGCGTACAGTAGAGCCGTGTCTTTGTCGCTTTCGTGCTCTCGTCTGTGTACGCGCTGTGTCTGTAGAGGGGCTGGCGGGGGCAGTAACCTCATAGGAACCTTAAAGGTGGCCTTTAAATCAGTCTGGATCGTCCTAGACCACCATGATGGAGTTCACCGTTTCCATTACATCCAGTCCGCTAAATCATAATGGATCATTTACAAATATTTCAAGAATTTTGCTGCATCTGTCTGTAAACCACAGAATCCCTCCGACCCTTTGTATTATCAGTTGTGTATGCAACGATTATTTTGTGTGCAAAGGTCTAGAGAGGACTACTTTGACATTCTTTAGATATATTCCCCCCTTTTTTCTTTTTTTTTTTTTTTGGTTTGTTTTTACTGCAAAAACCAAATCAAACTCTAATGTCTGCATTGTAAACATGGAGCTACGTTAGCTTGGATGATGTTGTGCTCTTTTTTTTTTAAAGTTGGTGTAAGGCTGATTTAATCTTGAACACATGAAGCTTTAATTTAAGTGAAGTCAAAGCTGTTTAGATGTGGTACACTCAGTTCTGATAGCTTCTATTTATCTTCCTGATTAACTCTGTTTTAAAGATTTCTTGCCCTAATTGGTTTGTTGCTCAACTCTCAATCAGCGTTCGTCATCTTCCTGTAAACACGTCTCTTTTTCCACAAATGTAGCTGCACTTATTTTCAACGTTCCGCCTAATTATAAATGAATTATGACCCCCATGTTCTTTATCAATTATCATTTGTGTGACATCTCCTCCTCCCAGTGTTTAGGTTTGGGATCTTCTCGCTGCCACCGTGTACTTGAAGTTATCAGTGACTGTAGTCTAAGCTTTAGCTTTGACGTCTGAGGAGAAAAATGATTTTAAATCAATCCAAGGCCTGAGCTGGGTCAGCTCTTTGGGACATTTTTTTTTAACAGATAAGCGGAGATTTTATCGTGTTCAACCCTCACTTACCAAAATAAAACGGGAACGGAGCAAAAACAATAAAAGATTTTAGTCTCTGCTGTTGTATGAATATCAAACTCTGGCACCAGATATAAGTAAAACGCCCTAATAAAATAAGATAACTATATTTTTGTTCTGATTATGGTGCTACTTGTTGGCACAGACATACGAACACGCTTCTTTTAGCTTTCCCTTATGATAATCTTTAAATATGTGCACAGGTATCACATTAGTATTAATGCAGTTTGTTGCCCCTGAGATAAATGTATTGTAAAGATGATGTACGGCTAAAATGAAACTACCATATTGCGTGACAGGAACACGGGCAAAGCAAATAACTTTGCACAGTTTGAGGAGCACATCTTGAAAATGTTAAAAAGAGTTAAAACTTTATTGTATCTCATCTAAGTATTAAAAATTATGTGCATCTCTCCATCATCAGGACTTCTTATTTAACTTATCCACCTTTTTGAAGTCTTCCTCCAAGAGGGGGAATAAAAAGAAATCGACTTCAAGTGAGCATTACAGGAACAAAGAGGGTGGAGGGCCACGTTTTGATCGGTCACACTGATGCTGTGGTGACGATGCTACCCAGAGCCACAGGGCCAGTGCCAACACAAACCCTGAGCCCAAGCCACTCCACAATGCTTTGCTCCTAGCCGGGTTAAGGAGCGGCGGGGGGGGGCAACGGAGGGGAGCTGACAAAGTCTGCACAGGCCGGAGGAGCGACACACAGGCGCCATGGCGATCCCTAAGACAACTTATCTCCTCTCTCTCAGTGATAGCGCCTGTCAAAATAACTGCCAAGATACACAGCCAGCAAGGAACCGGTTAACTTGTCCCCAATCAGAGGTCTTTCTCCAACATAGATTGTTCAATGCATGCAGCCACACATGATCTCACTGCGTTCTTTATTCTGCCGAGAAACACAGAGAAACACCACATTACACTTAATTTCAATTTAAGATGGATATTTGAAATTGAAGATGCAGGTGTCGTATCAGGCTCAAGTCAAGATTAAGGTTTTATTTTTACATCTCTGCACAACTAGAGACCTTTTGGGTGTCATTTGGTGCTATTTTGACATGGAAAAGGGCTAAAATTAATAACTCTAAAGGGAGACTTTTTATGGCTATAGACACTGATTGAATTGTTGTAAGTTTGCTCCACATACTGCACTTGTGGCCTCCAACCTCAAACTTTTTAAGGGAAACAGTCATTTATGAAGATCTGTCGCCACCTTGTGGTCTTAGTTGGTAACTGTCATGGAGGTGTCCAGGAGGGTTAAATTATCTCACGCATCTCACACGCTTCATGGTTGTGGAGAGAAACTTCTGGCACAGAGAGATATGTTAAAGGCCCCGGCCCCGGACAAAACAACACAAACAGTAAAAACACAACAAACAACATCATCCAATAACAATTTTTTTTTTTTTTTAAGTATCTAACCTTATATTTTTGCAAAATTTGAATTTATAGGTTTTGTATGTCCTTTTGTAATATTTTACATCTTTTGCTGCCTTCATAGTTTATCTGTTGTATTCTTGGCTGTTTTCTCATCTGTTAGTTAATGTTTTGAGGCGTTTTGAAATGGATTATTTTGTCAAAGCATTACAGCAAAGCAATCATTGGAGTCACATTTGACATATGTATCTCAGAATTATTGTTTTTGCCTCTTGTTACTTATGCCTGACATCCAATGTTATCTCTTCATATATTCTTATATCCGTATTGTTTTTCAGTCTCTTAATTTAAAAAAAAAAATTAGATGTAAAAATATAAAAACTGAGTTCCCTGACCGGGAATCGAACCCGGGCCGCGGCGGTGAGAGCGCCGAATCCTAACCACTAGACCACCAGGGATCCATATAGACAAAAATCATCAACTTTTTTTTATAAAATTTAATAGGCCCATATAAGTACTCATTTTTTTTTTCTATGATTACTCATTTTTGATAAGGCGAAATACACAGACGTGACAGTATATTATCTAACGTTGCAAAAAATACGACTTGACACTACCGATGAAAAAAGAACGCGAGCTCGTGCAGTTCCATGCACATGACGCCAGGGGGCGTCGCGAAGGGCGGAGCCATGATTTTTACGTAGCAACTCGAAGATGCTCCAGTTGTGTATCAGCGACCTGCTTCCTCGGTCAGGTTGAGCGTGTCGCGGCGTCGTTGCCTACAAATGTGAAGCCATTCAGCCAAAATGCAAGAAAAAGGAACGTCTCATGGTAAGGAAGAGGGTTTGGAACGTTTTCTTTTTTTTTTCCTTCCTTTTTTTTTTTTTACCGCGAACGCCAGTTTATGTGTAAACAAAGTAGCTAGCACTAGCACCGTTAGCAGCAGCTGTCTCTGCTCAGCTGGAGGAAAACTGGACCTTGCTCGATGTGTCTTTGTTTGCTTAAACCTGGCAGCGGCGTTGGCTTTGAATGAGCACATCTGGTTCTACGTTCGTTTGCTGTTATTGCTTCATAAAAGGGAAGTGAACACCAATTATGACAAATCCTGACGAGTCGCTCATGCTTCATATCCGCTTAATCAGATTCCAGTTAGCTTGTATCTCAGTCGGTGGCTAAACTGTTTACATTAAACAGATTCAGTGCTAATTCTGGACAGGTTTCTGTGGTTATATAATAAAAACACACGTGGAAACCAGGAGCAGATGCGCTTGCAAGTGGCGTAAACATTTGGGTATGATTTCTTCTCAGCTCACTAACCTGACACGATTATTGCAGGATGCTTTCATCGCCCTCCACTTAAACTGAGTGACTGATGGGATCATTGTATGTTTTTTTTAGTGAGTGCTGCTGAGAGCTTTCTAATTTCCTTCCTTCTTTTCTTCTGCAGAACGAGAAAAGCGTGTGAGAGCACAGTGAGGGATCTGAGCTGTGTGGATGGGGGAGAGCAGGTGTTTGCATGGATGCACTGAATTCACCTGCATGCAGAATTGAAAGCCTGCCCTGATGGAAAAGAGAGACAGAAAGCAAGGCTATTTTGACAAGTAAGCAACTGTTTTTGCAACAATCTTGCCCCAATGTGTAATTTTTATTTGTCTGATTGTTTTATGCCAAATTTAAGTACTTGTTTGGTTGAACGAGAAGCTTCTTCTACAAATTATTTAACGTGCAGGTCAACAGATCTTCAGAAGTCACATGTTGAATAAAGGAACGCATGAACCGTAGAAAAAAATGAAAATGCATCCACGTTTTTAGTCTTTTCAACGGCAATATTATGTGATGGAAATGACCAATTGGCATAATGCAACTACCTCTTTTGGAGTGTATTGTTACTGTGCATAGTCCCAAATAAATGAACTTAAAACTTTAATAAAATTTCCTTTGTCGTTTTACTAATCACATCACCATGAAGCTTTGTAAATGCTCTTATATAATCGGTCTAGAAAATGTCTTTTTTTTTATTTTTCCAACTAACATATCCATGTAGAGGTAGACTGATTATTTGGCCAATTGCTATGTTTACATGAACATAAGTAATTGGATTAAACGGCTATTCGGAATAAAAATGCATCACGGGAACGCCCCGTTCAGATTATTCTTTGATGATTCATGTCGATCCGAAAGAATTTGTAATCAAAATGAGGTGGGTGGTTTATGCTGATTTATAATCCGAACGGTGTAAACAATCTGTTTATTTGTTTTCCAATTGTGGAAAACTGACCTGACTGCGCATGTGCAACCTATGTATTGTATATACCTCATGTATTTCCGCCTGGCTAGATGCTAATATGTCGTGGAAGCAAAACTGTTCGACATGCTCAGAAATTATCTGTATTACCTGTAGCTCCATCAGGGAGTGCAGTAACACCTCCACCGTCATTAAAACCTGGCGCGGGTTCATTTTGGTCTCTCAGGTTTGTTTATGTTCATCCCGGAAATAGAACTTCTTCTATGTTTTTTTTTTAAAGGAGAGTTTACCACTCTGTGCATGTCAGTACTTCTATCCATCCATCCATTATCTTTACCCGCTTCTTCCATTTTGGGTTGTGGGAGTCGCTGGTGCCCATATCCAGCTATCACCTTGTGAGAGGCAGGTACACCGTGGACAGGTTGCAGGTCCATCACAGGGCCGTCAGTACTAAAAGCCTGCTGCATGTAAACGCTCATTGTGAATGGATTGTGCCCATGTAAATGATACACTTGAATTATTTATCATGAAAACATTTCAATCCAGACCTGGGCAAAGAATTCTGTGCATGTAAACATAGCTACTATTTGCTTCTTCTATAAAAATGGCCCTTGACCATGCTTGTGCATATTTAATCGATTACCAAGTGGTAAGGTGAATATGCAGCAGGAGCTGCTACACTCACTGTAGCAAGCAGTTTAGTTTTTTAAGCAAAATACTCTTCCATGTATGAAGTGTCCAAGCCCCTCTAAGCATTGGAAAATATGTTTTATTTATGTAAAAAAATATGTTGCATTTTTGTTATTGGAAACTGTATAGTGGCCAGAATAAAATAAACTGTGTTTGTATATTAGCCAATGGCTGCCATAGAAAAACACAGCAATCAACCTGTAATATGCAGCACTGTTCAAATAGTTTTAAACTACCCCTGACTTCTTTAACTTTTGCTTCCAAGCTGCCAGACTTTCTTGTAACCCTTTAAAGTGGTCTTGATCAACATTTCTCCAAGCTTTCTGAATGTTTGTTAAAGGTTGTCTTTGGTCTTTGGCTTCCTGTTTCCACTCATTTTCAGTCCAGTCCTTGTACCTGAGCTCGATGCAGTGTGGGCTTTAACAAATGAGGAAATGGGGACAAAATAAAAAAATGTGTTATGCCATCTAGAGCTTCTGAACATTGTCTGAAAGTCATTGTCTTTGAGAACCAGGAAATAAATCCAACAAAGACCTGCCACAGGATCAGAGGTGAAATTATCTCTCAGCTAATCATCTGCTGTATATGTGAAGGTTTTAGCAAATGACTGTTTGGGAATCATCTTGTTGGTGCTAAAATAATATTTTATATGTCAAACTGATTAAAAAAAAATTCGCATATTTAAAAAATGTGAGCACAAATTTTTTAGTTACAGGCCAGTGTTACTAAAATAAGGAATGACTTGTTGCTAAGTTGTCCTTGATGTGTCGACACAAAACTTGAGTTTAGAAGACTTTTCTTGTCTGTATAGCCGCTTTGTCATCGATGAGTACAACTCGAGTCGGTTCTCATCTATCGGTTTTTCTCACGTGTAAGTGAACTGTCACTGTGACTTGTGGGCGTGATCATCAATGCAAAGTGAGCGGTTTCTTGTAGCGCCATCCAGCTTGCGCTGAATCCTCTGATCCGCCCACACAGAAAGTTCTGGACCTCATCGTTGGTCCACGCACTACTTTTGGAGCTTCCATATATTGAACTAGAAACTAGAAAAACAAATTAGATACTGAAAGCAAAGGTTTACATACTTTGCCACGCACAAATATGTAATATTAGATCATTTTCCTCAATAAATAAATGACCAAGTAAAATATTTTTGTCTCATTTGTTTAAATGGGTTCTCTTTATCCACTTGTAGGACTTGTGTGAAAATCTGATAGTCATATTTATGCAGAAATATAGAAAATTATAAAGGGTTCATAAACTTTCAAGCACCACTGTAACTAGTGCTGTGTGAAACCAATGAGAGGTGAGACAGTGGCAAAGCACCAGGTGATTCATGGCTCAAAGTTTTGGGACTTTATACTAACAAACATTATTCTAACACTGTTCATGTTCTGGACCAAAAGTAAATGAAAAAGCAGCCAATACTAATACTGACCAAACAAAAACTCTTTGAGGACATTCAGAGAACTTAAAGAATTATAGAAAAATACCACTTTAAAAGATTTAAATTAAAGCTTGCTCCTTGGAGAAAAAGTGATGATTTAAGACCTGTATATTTGTTAAAAAGGACAACTTGTAGTTGGTTTGGTACAAGATCGTTGCTTGTTAAATGTGTGCTTGTTCTCTGACTTTCTCCTGTTACTTCATTTACAGATCATATGTCCTTATCTTTAAGTATCTGATCTGCATTCACCTCACAAGACCTCATTTAATCAGAGTAATGTGTCAGCTCATTCAGTCAAGAAGGAGGAATGTTGACGTTGAAACTGGATTTTGTTAGTTGTGAAATTTGGGAAATGTATTGAACGACCCTTATTAAGTTATCCTGATGCATGCTCCATAATCCAGGTAGATAAATCTGACAAGGTTGAGTCAGGTCCTTTGGACGGATTCTTCTTTGTCGAAACATTTCATATTGTCAGCAAACTTTTTGATCTACTATGTGAAGGTGCTGCTTAAACTATTGTTTACTTGCAGCTCTTCAGAATAAAGAAGTCTTTTGGATAAAAATACAAAATGTTTTAACAAGGACGAACCCGTGCAGAGGACCTGACTCAACCTTGTTAGACCCTTATCGAGGTTACGTTGTATAGAGGGACAATAACTTGTCAAAATTATCAGCAAATTGAACTCATTTTGTGATGGTTGTACAGGTGAATTGTTTCATAGAGCTGCATGGTTGATCTGAATGATAAGGAAAAATTACAAGGACTTACAGGCTGTAAAACTGTGCGCTGGTTGTGTGCGAAAGCCTTGAAAGCCTTTACTTTATTGTTGCCTCGTTGCATATGTAGTAGAACAAGGTGTAGATGTTACCTTATTCCACCTTACACTTTTCAATAATTATACAAGACTCGTTCGAGTCTCAGGGTAATAATTATTGATTCAAAAAATGGGTTCTTCCTCTTTTTCAGATTAAAGATGATTTACTCATATGTGACCAAGATGAACATAAATGTGACATGAGACTTGAATTATATTTGATCCATCAGATAATGCGATCGTTTATTATCAAATCTTCAAATTATCACACATTTACACATGTTTGGCAGTAATTAATTTCACGGCATAAAACATATCTTAAGCAAGACAACAGATGATGTTACTAGTTGGAAGTATTTTATCTGAAGGCACATTATCTTAATACGTACTGGCTGAGGAAATGTAAGAAAAGTTTTTAAGGGAAAGATAAAAATAGCTAAGTAGATGAGTTAAAACTAAGGAGAAAGTGAGGATGGGAATTATCTTGAAGTGTTTAACCCGAAATTCGGCACACTCTTTGGATTGGTTGTTGCTGGACTTCGTCCGCTAATGAACATTGACTTTTTACCTTGGTGGAGATTCTCTGTCCTAACTCAGGTAGCATCGGCTTAGCCGAAACGTGCATGGACCGTCTGTCCAGCTACGTTTCCCAGGCTTTCCAGCTCGTTCAATTTTCCCACGGCTCGCATGAGGTCTGCCTCAACCTACCAAAGTAGTTGCACTGGTTCCGGTTCGGTTTTTCAAGATAAAAGAATCCTCGTCAAGGAATCTCATCAAAGACTGGGAGCATTGAAGCTCGGTCGGATTTTCAACGGCGTGTTGAAAGTCCACAAAGCCGTTAGCTCATGGCTTTTCTTCACAGCTCTTGAAAGATCAACCCTGCATTCTCAGAGTTCGATCAAAAACTGAAGTTTTCAAGGAAACAAACTTTTAAAGAAAGCCCGCCTCTTCTCGTTTTCGGTCCATTTGATTGGATGTCAACCAGGAGGGGGGGAAAGCTAGTGTGATTTCAGAGAGTTATCGACAGCTTTTGCAGGTGGGAAAGTGAAAAAAAGTTGTTTTCACAGTGCGAGGAAATTTGTTTTGAGAGAAGGAATCAAGCCAGCCAGCTTATGTCTACAACAGAGTTACTGACTCAAAACACTTTAAAACAAAGTCTGCAAAAACCTCCTGTAGTGTTCATGAACTTTTACAGAGTTAAGACTTCTCTCTTCACACACTCAAATGAATCAGAAAATCACTTTTCAGCAAAACACATTTAACTAATGAAGTTTAAAAACATTAACTGGTTTTCACAGTTGATTCAAATGATTATTTCAACATCAATGATTATTTCAATTCAAATAAGAAAAGACACAAACTCAGTTGTTTCTTTTTTCTTTTTTCTCAATCAATCAAAACGTCATAGAGTGTCCTTATAAATGACTTTGATTAGAGTCTGATAATCAAAATATGAACTAATAAAGTAAATTAAGATTGTTCTTTGATTATTTGACTTAGAACAAATTAAAAGTCTCTTGATGAGATAATTTGCGCTCTGGCTTAAAATCAATGGAATTATAAGTGCTGTCCTTTCAGAAGGTCTTCTGGGACAAGATTTATGGAGGAGGTTGGTTCACTACACCTGCATGACCTAAGCCTTTATGCACGGCCCGCACAACCTGAACCACATACTCTTCTGGGACCCTCTGACCCTCGGAGGTTCTGTCCCACTTCTCGATCCCGACAAAAATTATTTTTCTTTGCTGAACATAACGATCCTCTTCTTCATTGCCCTGCCAGTATTTTCTTTCTCTAGTGTGAGATTTCTGGTGCACTACTTCTAACTATAGATTTAGCCTGAGTTCAGCTATTTTCCTCCACAAGTCATGATGAGCCACCACTTTTCCCTTAGCACTTTCAAATCCATTTTCTTCCCAAATGGATAAGTCCTCATTCAGGGTTTATGTACAGTAATGACTGTCGATCACTACTTTTGCTATTTTCACTTTTCTGTTAGTTAGTTCAAGCAGTCCTTCGAGTACTGCCGTTACTTCTCCAGTTTGCGCACTTCCTGGCACTCTCCCCCTCCTACGGCAGCACTCGTTCCCCTGATATTTGAGGATAAATCCCCAATGTGCCACCTGATCAGATCCCTTCTTGGATCCATCAGTGTAGAGAGTCCAGTTGTGTATTTTTTGTATCTCAGGTGTTTCTTTTGTCACTTTTTTGCCTGCTGGTTGTGCCGGTCCTATGTCTAGATCGGGGTCTAATAAAATTTCTTCCCATCCACCCTACCGTGTGTTGGTAGCTTTGGTGCTCTCAGTCATCCCTTTTCTGGGATATTTGTGCACTTGGCTTTGTGTTATGACTTTAATGGGCTGCCCCATAGCCAGATTTTTAGCGTTCCCCAGTATCTGGCAAGCACTGCTAGCTCTTTTTCTTCCTGAGGAAACTTTTTCTCCACTGAGGTTAAGGTGTAACTCCAGAGAGTTACTAATCCTCCATTTTCATTTTTCACAGCTATCATGGCATCATCACCCTCACATCTAACCTACGAGTCTTGTCATCAGGCTTCTTGGCTCTAATCACACTGCTTCTTGGATTTTCTTTCGGAGTTCTTCCAAGTCTTGCTGATTTTCAGCAGTCCAGATCCAAGCTTTCTTGTTTTTCTGTTCATTTTATCCTTCTCTTTACTTCAGGCAAGCATACAAGGGTGTGGCATATTTTTATAATCAGGGACATGATCTCTCACATAATTACACAGTCCTAAGATCTTTTGTAGCTTGTTTTTGGATTCGGGGGGCTGAATCTGTTCGATTCTCTTGGTAGCCCTCTGAGAGTCCCAGATCGGCGGTTACTTGAAACCCTAGATAGTTTACTTGAAACTGTCCAAACTGACTTTTCTTCAGGTTCAGCTTCAGCCCTGCTTCTGTGACTCGCTACGCCACCTTTGCTAATCTTTCCAGATGTTCTTCTTCCATGTCATCTGTGATAAACACATCATCACTGTAAACTGTGACACCTAAGTCTTTAAGCACATCCATTACGGCTGACTGGAAAACATTTGGAGAGTTTTTGTAACCCTGTGGTAATTGCTGCCAGACATAGCTTCTCCCCTGATGGGTAAAAGCTGTTTTCCCTTGTGACTGTTTGGCTAGCCTGAGAGAGAAGAATCTGTTTGCCAGGTCAATGCAGGATTTGTACTTTTTCACTTGCAGAGTTTTTAAAGTACCTTGTGGATTGATTAGGCTCTCTCAGTTTGTCTGTTAAGTGCCTTAAAATTAATTACTGGTTGCCATCCTCCTTCTGTAGATTCAGGTTTCTTTACTGCTTGGATGGGCTGTTAGTAATAGGATTAGCTTCTTCTCTGATAATCCCTAAAGCACTTAATTCTCTTACAACCTTGTTCATTTCTTCAACGGCCCTGGGTTTAGGGGATATTGTCGCACAGGTGGATGCACTCCTCCTTCGATTATATGTACAAACTTTTGTCCAAGCTCTCCGCAGTCATTTTTTAACCTGGCCACTGAGGCCGACTCGATAATCTGTTTTAACTTCTCTTTCCCAGCCAGGGAGAAGTCGCTCTCATTTAATTTTTGTTCTACTGCTTTGGGGATTTTATACCATTCTCCAAATTCACGTTTTTCATGAGTGGGCCCTATTTTTAATAACCTGGATTTAAGCATATCCAGTCGTCTATTCAGAGCCCTATGACCTTTTCTTGGTTTTCTTAATTCTTTTGTCTGTTATTGTTATGAGGTTGTAGGGTCCCTTTATATACACAATTCCTTGCCACAGCACAAAAGGCTTTTTTCCCCACGGTTCCATTAGCCAATTGAACCGTGAGGCGTCCCATTGTTTTTAGGTTCTCGTGGGTCATAGACACCTCTGCCCCAGAGTCTATCAGGTAAGGTTTTCCTCCCACGTTAGTGTAGATTTCATCCCTGTCCCAATAGGCATCTTCCTGGGTGACCCGTAACCTTTCAGCCATTACTTGGCTGAAAGAGGATTCACACGGGATTCATGGAGGGCCTTCTTTTCTTCTGGGGTGAGTTTGGCATACTCTTCTGGGGGCACATACTTCCCCACTTCTGGGGTGCTGGATTTGAAGCTGGAGCTCAAAACCTCTTTGGTTTTTGGTGTCTGTACTGTAGTTCTGACTGTCTCAGGGGTCGCTCCCTATATTTTGTCTCTGACTGCCTCAGGGGTCGCTCTTTATATTGCGGCTGTTGTGGAGTTTTATTTCATTTCATTTATTTATTTCTATAGCACTTTACACAACCACGGCAATGGTGACCAAAGTGCTTTGAAAAAAAAATACCGTACTTAAAATGACAACATGTTAAAAAACAAGAAAAACACAGCATAATAGCAAAAATAAAACCAGAAATATCACCGCATTTTATTATTAAAAGCCTGTTAGAATAAAAAAAAAGTCTTAAGCTTCGATTTAAAAGGGCCAAGTTCAGTAATCTGACGTAGCTCAAGTGGGAACTTATTCCAGAGTCGAGGTGCGGCTGCAGAAAAGGCACGGTCACTCCACCATTTATATTTTGTCCTTGAAACAGAGAGCAGGAGCTGGCTGTCTGACCTCAGAGACCTGGAGCAGGCAGGGAAACTTAACAACTCTGTTATAAAAGGAGGAGCGAGGCCATTCAAAGCTTTTAAAACAAATAATAAAAGTTTAAAATCTATTCTAAAACGGACAGGAAGCCGATGTAGAGAGAATAAAACAGGTGTGATATGGTCCCATCTAGGAGTATTGGTTAAAAGGCGAGCTGCTGCATTTTGAACAAGCTGGAGGCGGCTCAGTGATGACTTAAGTACACAGACACACAGAGCGTTACAATAATTGAACCTAGAACTGATAATAGCATGAACAGCCTTCTCCAAGTCACAACGGTTTAAAAGGGTTTGACCTTTTTTAAAAGGCGTAAATAAAAAAAAAAAATCCAGACCGAACAACAGAGGTGATGTGTTTGTGAAAGTGTAAAGCCTTATCAAAGGTCACGCCAAGGTTTTTCACAGTCACTGAAGTTAATATTCAAATTTCCCAGGCCAGTTGCATCTTTGTCACCAAATAAAATCCATTCTGTTTTATTGT
>JARVGS010000222.1:19046465-19056570 GCA_031762315.1 Hypsolebias antenori | reverse complement strand
TTAAAATTAATGGAATTATAAGTTCTGTCCTTTCAGAAGGTCTTCTGGGACAAGATGGACATGGAGGTATATCCACTACACATAAAAAACTGCACATCATTAGAAAAACAACAGGTAGGAGTAAAACTGAGCACATTTCAGAATCAGAACACCAAAATTGGTTTTAAATTTTAAGAAAAAGGACATTTCTGCACTTGTACTGTTTACGTGTTGACTGTACCGCTTGATTGGGCGGCTGTGGCTGAGTGGTTAGAGCGATTGTCCTCCAATGCAAGAGTTGGGGGTTTGAATCCACCAGCAGTCACATGCTGAAGTGTCTCTGGGCAAGACACTGAACCCCTCATTGCCTCCAACATGTGTCCCATCGGTGTATGAATGTGATAAAGCTCTGATTAGTCTCTTTAGAATGATTTCTTCAATTAGCTTTGTTGAGATCTAGCAGTGCTGTATGAATGGGCAAATGAGGACACAGATTGTAGTGTAAAGCACTTTGAGTGTCTTGACAAGATAGAACGGCGTTATATAAGTACAGTCTATTTACCATTAACCAATAAGATGGTTCTGTTATCCATTGTGAGGTTTCTCTGTGGTGCTTCTTTCTGATTCTGTCTGTGGTTTCTTATTCTGGCTGTGCTGAAAGTCTTGCTCGAACAAAACTTTTCTATGTAACCTTGTTCTGTTGATTAACTTATATTGGAACTATTATATTATTGTAATAAATTACATTGACCTCCATCTCCCAGCAACCACTAATTATTGAATTAGCTGTGTACTGGTTTTTCAAGGGATGCAGGTTGCCTAAACTAATTTAGAGCTGGCGTTTCTGCAGCAGTTCATCTGAAATGTAACAAACATTCATGTCCTGTAGACGCAT
Organism: Hypsolebias antenori; assembly: GCA_031762315.1. Taxonomy (NCBI): domain Eukaryota; kingdom Metazoa; phylum Chordata; class Actinopteri; order Cyprinodontiformes; family Rivulidae; genus Hypsolebias; species Hypsolebias antenori. The sequence goes on along the minus strand of JARVGS010000222.1, from coordinate 19,055,696 downwards.
CAAGCCACCTAGAGTGATCTTATATGAATTACTTACATGTACAGTATTTAGATTAGGTGATATCATATATGGGAATATGTTGGAGGTTTCTTTTTTTTTTTTTTTATTCACTTGCTTAGATCACTATTAATTTGTGTTTGGTACTCTTCACCCAGTCAGTGCTCAAGCTTTAGAAGGGGCTGTTTTTGTTCTCAATGCTACAATTTGAATCACACATGAATCAAACGATGGATTCAGCAGCAACCAAAGCCAATGTGGTGGTGGTTTGTGTTGCTGCTAACCCAGTACCTCCAGTGCAGATGCAAAATATGAGTGGTTGAGCTCACAGTTATGGTATAAAAATAAAAAATAAAAACATGGAAAGGATTTGTGATTTGAAGGTATGGTTTTAGACTTCATTCTTAGAGAACCTGGATTTTTTTTTTTCATTCCGCATATCAAAGATTTGTTGGAGAAATCAGTAAAATCTTCAGTGAAGAATTTGAATGAAGCCAAAAAGGAAATTCTCTCATACTGTCATTCATAACATAGAAGTCTAGATAAATCCAACCATTTTCATTTTCCATTCATTCCTGATTTTTGTGTCACATACAGTTTGTCATCAAACTCACAGAACTCTTGAGGGTTTTCTGAGAAAACTACTAGTCGTATACTGTATTTAGAAGAAAAATAAACATTATCAACCAACTCGGCTACAGTTGTAACAAGTTCTTGTTTCTTTGCTGCTTCATTTCCTGACAAATAGGGCAAAGTTCATAATGAATTGCTCATATACAGTCCAGTTAAAAGTACTGTGCATATTATCATGCCTTTTGTAGGCGAAAATCACTAACAGTGTAAAACGACTCTTAACAAACGTATACAACTTAAATGTAAAAAATATTAAATACAAAAAATAATGTGTATGTGTTCACTTTGAGGTTAATTTCAGGAAAAATAGTTTAAAATCCCTTTCATTCATTTAAAAAGTATATTTTTTCATCTACCAGTATTTATTAATTTATCTGTTTTTAAACTGCTGTGCCCATGAAGGTGTCCAAATTCTTCTTTAAAAAGTCTTCAGTTCATCCAAAATGCTGCTGCCAGTCTCTTAACTGGAGTTAGGACAGATTATATCTCTCCAGTTTTAGATTATCCATTGGCTCCCTGTCAAATTCAGAATTGAATTCAAAATCTTACTTCTAACATACAAAGCTCTCAACAACATAGCTCCATCTTATATTACAGATATTATTGTTCCAAATTTTCCTAACAGAGCGCTTTGCTCTCAGACTGCAGGTTTACTTGCAGTTCTTAGAGTTTCCAAGAGCAGAATGGGAGGAAGATCTTTCAGTTATCAGGCTCCTCTTGTGGAACCAACTTCCAGTTTCTGTCCATGAGGCTGACACATTGTCCAGTTTTAAGACTGGGATTAAGCCTTTCCTTCTTGATAAATCCTATAGTTAGGGTTGGCTTATTATGCTGTTATAGGCTTAAACTACTGGAGGACAAATTGACCTCACTTCCTTAAATGAATTGTTAAAATTAAATAGTTTTCATTTGATGCATGTGATTCTCGTCCTGCCATTGTTTATCTGTCATTGTTTCCTGTTCTTCTCAAACCCAGCCAGTCAAAGCAGATGGCCGCTTGTCCTGAGTCTGGTTCTGCTAAAGGTTTTTTCCTCATGAGGGTGTTTTTCCTTTCCACTGTCGCCTTCATGCTTGTTCAAGTCTGCGATGGAGTTAAATTCAAAGCAGTCTGCTCCTCAGATGAATAATATTAACTTATTTATATACAGTATATACAGCATATGAATGTTTCTGTTCAGTGCCCTGAGATGACTTCATTTGTGACTTGGTGCAATATAAATAAACTGAACTCAATTGAGTCTTTATCACCTGCATAATTGGTTTTAGGTAGTTTATTAGTTATGAGGCAATAGGCAAACATTTGAAAGCTTTATTACATTCCTTTATAACAAAGGAATCAGAATACATTTTCAGCTTTGTCTCTGATTGAGTTCCTATATTTCTCCTCTAACTGAACTTTTGCAGTTACCGTAATAATGTGGGTAAAATCAGATACCATATACTAAAATAGGCGAATAGCTATTTCCAGTAATCAAGTTCAGCATTCAGTTAGTGTTTTAGTCCTTCACACCTGCTTTTTGTTGAATTTTACTGGTATATACAAACATATCTATATGTTTAAAAATTAGTTTTATTGGTATTTTATGTTGTGAGAGCAAAATGTCCACAACCTGCAATGTTGCGGAGTGTCAGAATGACTGCAGAGCACAGCTTAAACATAAGTAGATATGAACACTGTTCAGACTAAGTGTGGATCTGCACCAACCATTGATCAAATTGAACGCAAAGATGACACAACAAACTTGGGAATACATTTTAAACTTTTTTTTTTGTCGACTAAGGAGGCCATAGTCAGTGTGATTCACTAATATACACAAAGGACAAATAAATGTAAAAATGTTTAAAGAACTAAAAATAAGCATAAATATATTTAGCCCACAATGCATTGCAAAATACTGACTTTGATCATGCTCATAAGTAACAGTAAACCGTTCAATGCCAACATGGGTTTGCTATTAGGTGATATATTTAAATGTGTACAGTACTGATTTTAATATTTCATGAGAAACATGGAGCATGTTTTAATGGGAATCTGAGCCAGACTACAGTATTTTTAAAGCTCCACCTAGAGGCTGTTAGAGGTATTGCCCACAAACACACCTTTTCATTGGCTTTATGCCTCAGACCTGCAGGCTGTTTTCAGGATTTATATTCTGGTTGCTGTCACAAAGCTGCTTCAAACTTAACATCACAAAAATCAGAAACAAACTCATTTTATAGAATGGTAACTTACCAAAACTTACCAAAAATTCAATCAATGGCTTTCTGGAACAAAAACTCTAATCTTAGAGCTAACAAACTTCTAAAGTTTCCTTTTTTTTTCTGCAGCAGTCTACTCACTGAAAACAGATGCACTGTTTACAGACTGAACACTACGAGAAGACGAGTGCGATGAAGGGAAGACATTAATCTGAATGTCTAAGAAATGCCCCTGAGTGAAACAGATGGTGCTGGTCTGTAGGTTCTTGAGCTCACCTCCGGATCCATGCAGTGCCTGTTAAAATGAGAGAAAGCCCTTGGACTACGGGAGGAGAGGCCTAAAGTCCATCTGTCTGCAGATTTATCGATCCGATCTTTCCTTTCCATTAAAGCACTTGAATACTTAAGATGTGCTTTGTGCATTGTTCTCTTATCCTTTCTTTGCCAGAGGCTGTGCAGGTCAACATCACTTAAGTCTGTGCATTACATAAATCCTCTTTTGTCAACATATTCATACCCTCTCAGTGAGCGTGCATTACCTAAGATGCACCACAAACCAGTGAAGTGCACTGCAGTGGGCTGCTTTAATGCACCTCTTCATTTGCACACCTATCAATGATTAAACAGGCAGAAACAGCAGTCTGAGCAGACAACTCCGCTGACGCAGCACAACAAAGACGAGCTCAAGTTCGACCATTTAAAACTACAAGGTTTGTTTATATATTCTGTTTACAGATTATTGCAGATTAAAAAAAAACATGTAAAAATAAGAACATTCTTTAAATTTTCACAAAATCTCACGTTCAAAGATCTGATCTACAGGCCTCTTCCCTGTCTGTTTTTAAATATCTTCTTATAACCCATCTCTTCTCCCTGGCTTTTGACCCCATCTGAGATGTTGACTTTTAATCGCTTGTATTATCTGATTGTATGATTGCTCAACTTTTATTATGTGACTTTTAATCATTTTAATCATTTTTATTATACCTGACTGTAAGGTTGTTTTGTTGTGTGTACAGCACTTTGGTCCTGTGGGTGTTTAAAGTGCTCTATAAATAAAGCTGGTATAGTATGATTTTAAAGAATTTGCAGACAAGAATTTGCAACACAAGATGGTTTTAGTCTTTGGTATGCTTATGTAAAGGATATTAAATGTGTATTTATATTTCTGGTCTCCCCTCAGGCTGAAAAAGCGGAAGCAGCTCAGGTCGAACCAGTCAGAAAAGGGTCCAAATGAGCGGAGTCCTGTGATCATCTCCTGTGGTCCTGACCCCAACAAGAAAACTGACCTTCAGAGAGTGAAGCCACCTGGAGGTTCAGGTAAGACAAAGAGTTCTGATTCTTTTTCAGTCTTTTGGGGTAAACAACAACAGTTTAGGTTGTTCAAATGGAAATAATCTGAGGTTCCTATCTAGGTCCAGATGATTCTTAACACAGAACTGTTGTTTGATGAAGTTTTAATTTTGGCCAAAGTGATCTTGTCTGAGTGTAAAAAACTGATGGTAAGAAAGAAAAAATAAACATTTCAACCTCAATAATGGTAAACCTTTGTGTGATTTATCAATACTCTGTTTTTGTATTACAAAAATTGTGTATTTTTTCCTCAATGAAACCATTTTTTCTACAGTTTTTTTTTATATATTTATCATGATAATAGAAATATTACGTTTGTTGTTGTAAATTGTTTTTCTGTAAGTAAGTGACTGCATCAGCAGGGAATCATTCGTAGTGAAACAACCTCAGCAGTTTTAAACAGGAAGTTGCATAATCTTCATCCTGCTCTGTTTTAACATTAACAATAACATAAAAAGTACTTTCTTTATAAAAAAAAATTTGTGAGCACCAAGATTTACTAGTAAAATATAACAGCTTACAAATTCTAAATAATCAAAGCCTTTTTCCTTTAATATGAGCCATAGAAATGAGGGGGGAAAATGTAGAAATCACCCTTCATACAATAATAAAATAATCTAAACTCCATTTCTGTATTCACTGTTTTAAATTGTTTATATATGCTTTTATCATGCAGTGTACATTCAGAATTAATAACGTTTGATGAACTGCATACGTGTAAAATAAACTAATAGCTTCATATTTACTCAGTAAATTAAATTTTATTAAAAAAAGATCACCATGCAAGGCTTTATTTAAGTACAGTATAGTCTTTATGAGCTCCAACTGAATCGTGGAGATTGTTGTCAGCAGATATCTTCCCCAGTCGTAGCATAGCCTCTGTCATAATAGACTGGCTGTGGCTCAGCCAGCTGTGTAAACTCTGATATTATGAGCTTCAGGCTGCAATAATGTGATCCAAGTGCATTCAGCAGTGTAATAATGCACAACTCGCTCAGCCTTGGTATACATGGTATCAGCTACAGCTCAGAAAGTCAGTGAATGCAGTGTTCAGAGCAGGTTTAATACTGAACACTGATACGGGCAGATGCAGCTGGATTTGAGAGTAATGCTGAGTCATCATGTAAGTACATAAGAGCATCAGGGAGGGATGCGCTTCATCTTTTCTGTCCTGCCTAAAAGGAAATGCTGACTGTGCCACTTTTCTACAAGAAGAGCCAAGTTGTCTTTGTTTACTTCAACTGTTTCAATGTGTCAGCGTTTTAAAGCTGGATAATGATGGGGGCTGAACAAGTGGTACTGAATAGGTAAACAGAGGGTGAGGGGTTCCCAACCTTTTTGGCACCATGGACTGGTTTTATGTAAGATGTGTTTTACATGTACAAGTGACAGAGGCGTGAGTGATAGGAGGTCACGCGCATAACAAAACATAATAATGTGCATCAGGCAAAATGTAACGATTACATCTATAATTCAGATAAGTAATATTTTATATTGTAGATATTGTGTAATTTATTTTAACTCCTTAGCAATGCAGTTACGGTAGTCATGATGCTCTCAGGGCAATGAAGTGGATTGTTCTTGAACTTTGCATTTATTTACGTATTTTTAAACCAAGGGCTTGTCTTTTAATGATGGTGCTTAGTTTATATGTGGTGAATCACGTGATGCTATGAACCCATAATTTAAGGACTTTTTGTATTTGCAGCTTTCTTTTTGGTTACAGTTGTGAAGCCTTCTGCTGTCTCATCATCAGGCCTTAGCTCTCCAGCACCAGTTATTGTTAACTCATTTTGCTACAGTTATATTGAGAGCTTACCGGTGCATGAAAAAAATAAAAACTGCGACTGAGTCAAGCGCTAAAATTGCACTGACGGAAGTGATTGATTTTTCAAACTAAAATACCATGCAAACTAATGCAAATAGAAAAGATTTCAAAATTTAACTTTTTTTTTTTTCTATGCAGCCAGGTACCTATTGGTTCAAAGCCTGGTACTAATTCTAGGACCAGTGGATGGGGACCTCCGATTTAGAGGGAAATCTCAGCTGAAGTATTTCTTTGTGTTTGTATTGTTAACTGATTAAGTTTAGGTGTTAATCCAATTTAGCATGGCTGCCACAACTAAGCAACATTGGCAAACAAAAATATGACTGTAGCTCAGTCAGTTTGACAAGATATTCAACCAAAAAAAAGTATTTTAGTAGCTGGGAGTCATCCCTAACTTTTACCCTGAGCACGAACTGATTGAACAAGATTTGTTTGTTTTTTGTTTTATTATAATCTTGATCAGATTTACTGACGTGTTAGAAGCAGAGTCATCCTCAATACATACTCCAACTTTTAGGACGTTTAACTGAACTATAAAATAAAATGTATACCAGATGTTTCTGTTTTCTGCAGCCTGATATACTCTTGCACCTTCAGGTGATGGCTGTAAAAGAAACAAGATGGAGAAGAAGAAGCCACCAGGCACAGTGGAGTATATTGTGAGCAACACAACACTCACTACACCTTTTGAATAAAGTACTGCCATAGACGTGGGATTGTGTTTGAGCTGGGGGGTACTGTGAGAATGTATGAGTTTGTATGACCCTAAACACTCATATGAACAGATCATATTATAAATATATGCAATAAAATGAGAATGGGCTTTGCGTGTTATCATTAGTATAGACATCTGTTATTAAGGGGTGCTGCTTCTCCCACCACAGCCCTATTTCCCATGGCCTTGCATGCTTCTGAACTTTTTTTTTTTTTTTTTTTAAAGACTGGGTTTATTATTTTGACCTGCTTGTACTGTATTTAAAATGCCATTAGCTGCAGTTTTAACAGAGAAGCTAATCTCTTTTTGCAGGTCGGACCAAACGATTCCCTTAACAGCATTGCACTTAAATTCAACATAACCCCAAACAAGCTGGTCCAGCTGAACAAGCTCTTCTCTCGCAGCGTCTACACCGGCCAGGTGAGGGCACTGAATCGATCACATAAAGCTTCTTCGCTCTGACGGTATGGATTAGCTGATTGTTTGCTTTTTATCGTTATTATAGAAGCTGTTTGTTCCTGATGTGAGCCAGTCAGAAACAGACCTGAAGTCTCCGACTTCCTCTGACACCTCATTCACTAATGGCATTTCCGACAAACATGTAAGTCTGTCCGAAAGGGTGGTAAAAGCACATAAGTGGAGTGTCATTATTGTGTACGGTAATTATTGTGCATTTCGCATAAACTCTGTCAAACAAAACTTTGTTTGTTTCTTTTAAGACAGGTGTCATAAAGTTCACGGTTTACCTTTTTCATATTAGCAAATCAGTCTTGAGGCTAAAATTGTCAGAACATGTTATTCTAAAAAAAAAAAGCCATAAATTAAACGTCTCTAATTTGTTTTTTCATTGTGATTCAGGATTGCACACAAAGCTGCCGGTCAGCAAAGTCCATCCGCCGGGAGCTCTCTCCAAACTCTGAGGATGAGAGCCCCGCTACAGTAAAATTCATTAAGATGAGCTGCAAATACTTCACTGATGGCATGGTAAGAAGCTAAAGTAATTTGGTGAAATTGACAAGAAAGATGAACTTTGAAAAAATAAATACATTTAGTAATTATTTGGGTTATCAGTTTGGTACAGCCAGGACAGCAGGACATTGGTGAGATGTGCTGTAGGAATGACAGATAGCTTCAAGGTGGAGGTGGAATTGCATCAAGGATTGGCTGAGCTGCTTCTTGTTTGCTCTGGTGATGGACCGACTATCATATGAGGTCAGGCAGAAACACCCAGGGACAGTGTTGGGCACAATTTCTCTAATCCGCTAATAGCAGACCAAATTTATTTTGTTTAGCGGATTAGCATTTTCACTAACTTTGGAAACCGCTAGCAAAATTAACTTCTGCTAAATTAGGTTTTGCCAACTTTGTCTTGTAAAAGAAATTTGTAACAAAATTCACCAGTTTGTTCCTGTCTGCTGTGGGCGTGTCTTAAAGAGTCCGTTTGTTGCGCTATTGGCTTACTACATGTACACATGATAAGACGTGACTGGTCAACTCAACTTCAACTGGAAGGAGACGAAGACGTGTGACGCAGACTGTGACAGTCATCTTAGCGGTTAGCGATTTAAGGCTCCAGTATACTCCGGCATACGTCAGTCTGTGGAGGTCCGCGTGTACTGGATTAGAGTCGAAGCGGATGCCCACAGGGCATGTCCGTGCAAAGCTCAATACTTACATATGCGTACGTGTACTCGTCGTACAATAAACTGCCTGGCGACGGACTGTTTTGTATGCAACATCAATGTTTTAAATTTCCCTTCTTCTTCCCTGATCTGGCCTTTTCTTTTGTTTTGTTTTGTTTTTGTTTTGTTTTTTTGCCCAGAGACAAGTGATCTCTTCCTCCTCCTCTGTTGACGCCATGACTGAAATTGTGAGAAATGAAGGAATTTGTCAGAAGTGAATTAAAATCAGGTCGAGCATGGCTGCGCGATGGTCTCGAGATTTCCTGATGGGCTGGTTTGATGTGTGGGCTGCAGGGCCTGCATTCCCTGTTTTTTTATTTTCAGAACTTTTTATTAACAATATATAAACATAAAACACCACTGTGGCTGAGGGACCTGTCAATCAATCCAGTAGGCGTGTCAGCAAATGACCAATCGGCGACCTCAATTTGTCCTGAAGGTAAATGCCCCTTGCCTGCGGAGCTGACTGCAGCCGCTCAGGGTGGACGCTAGAGTATGAAGTCTCAACCGTCTGCAGACAGTGCGCACAGTTTCCGCACGGCTGACAGGACGAGCGAGTATACTGGAGCCTTAAAGCGTCTGTGACATGATTTATGAACTTTGCAGAAAGTGGCACAACATAAATATCTTTTATCATTCAATCAACTATGTTCGTTTTTGCAAACAAACTTATAAATATTTTAAAATTTAACTCAAAGTCATTTTAAATTTGGCGCTGCATTTCATCACTGGAAATCTGCAAACTTCGCATACGTCATCTGTGACGTGGGATTGGTTATCTCTGCTCCAACGCGCATTGAAAATAATGATGGTGGAGCATGTAG
>JARVGS010000222.1:18989419-19003028 GCA_031762315.1 Hypsolebias antenori | reverse complement strand
TCTATTCTGAATAAAATATTAGATGTTGGCACCTCCACATCATTGCATTCAGTTTTTATTCACAATTTGTTTAGTGTACCAACTTTTTTGGACTCCGGTTTGTACTTAAATTGTTACTTCTGGATACTACAGACCGAGCATTAATATCAGGACACAGGCTTTGATAACTCAGAAGTCAAATGAATGATGCACAGGTCTTGTAACCTTTTTTCATTCAACATTTATTTATACAGGTTAGTCTCATTGAGTCACGAGGGCACATTTCAAGAGAGACTTGATTTAAAAAAAAAAAAAAAAACAGATTGAGGTACACACAAAAATAAACAATCATGAAAAGCATATAAAATGAAATGTAAATAAAAGTAGTGCTGTAAAACGACGTAAGAACAAGCCACATTATGAAACGGGCAAAAATACTAAAAACAGAAGCATGTTTGCATTGATTTTTGCATCTTACATACAGTAGATTGTAAAAAGGGTGGGTCCTAAGACTGAGCCTTGTGGTACACCATTGTTGACAGTTAAATCACTGGAAGAAGTACCATTGTGTTGAACACATTGCCTCCGATCTGAGATATAATTAAAAAACCAACTGATAGTGTGATCTGAGAAACCAATAGCCTATGGTTTAAGATGTCATGGTCAAAAGCATTAGACAGGTCTAAATAAAGTGCAGCACAATAATCCTTATCATCTAGTGTATCTTAAATAGGGGCACCTTGTACGGAACAAGTAAGACAGGATGCTGGCGGTTCAGTTAATATATGAATGTATTCAAAGATACAGTTTGTAGAATTCATTGAAACATTTTATCCCCTTAAAAACAAAGCACGCCTCCACAGTGTCACTTTCTTTTAAAAAATGTTTGTTTTATTTCCTCAATATTAATAACCAGCATCATTAGTAAGTTTTGATCCATCTGATATGTTTGTTCTGTTTGCCTGACTGTCATATTCAGGTGTCTCCTTTTATTTGAAGAAATAGAAGTAGAGTAGACCACATAAAAGGTCAGCTGTGTCACTCACTCATGTCTTTTCACTAAACTCACCCTGACATCAGTGCTTGTGAGCTGCTCTTCAGTCATGCAAGACAAAACTTAGACCCACACATAGTAAAACTAATTCTTGCTCATGTTGTGATATCTGAAAAGAAGGGTCACTTGAAAGCCCTGCAGTCATTTGGAAACTTGGGCCTGTCATTTCCTATTTTAGGGTCCTAACTGGAGCAATTCTCACTTGGGTACAGATCATCATCATCTGGCCCTTTCTCCATCCTTGAAACTTGACACAGTGCCTCGCTTAATAGGAATTTAGCCTAGTTTAAAGGCGTGCCATCCTCATAAATGTCTTGTGCTCCTTGGAGTTGGGGCTTCTGGGATCACTCTGCATGTAAATGGAACATTTGACTGACAAAAATTGCACTGAACAGATATAATTCACTTGGACTTGTATAATGCACCCGTCCAATTTTGTAAACGCTTCTGCAGAGTCTGATTTTTCCACGAAAATGTTTGTGTTAATCAGGAGCAACGTTTGCGTTACCTGAAGCAGCAGGAGCGGCGCCAGCAGCAAAATGTGTCAGAGAGTGAGAAGTTACAGAAGTTGAAGGAACGTGTGGAGAGCCAGGAGGCTAAGCTCAAGAAGATCAGAGCAATGAGAGGCCAGGTGGACTACAGCAAAGTCATCAACAGCAATTTATGTATGTAAACTTACTATTTGTACTCAAGTTTATTACTTTTTATAGACTTTTGTACTCTGTATATTGCTGGGGGAAGTGCGGCACAAATTGTGCTTGAAAATGTTCCCATATTTAGAAAATTGATACTTCATTTTTACAAAAAAAATATAAATTCTCCTCTTAAAATCTGTTTAATTCTGCTTTGTAACATTTTGTGTAAAGAACAAAAGTGTTTCATTGTACCCATTCCATCATCACCGGTGTCTGTTAGAGCTCCTGACCGTATTTGTTGGCGTTTATGTTGGGTTTTGATTGAGCGGATGGGATTTCTCGTTTGTGCCACATGCAGCAGCAGAGATTGAACAAGTGAGCGGCTTGTTTCAAGAGAAGCAGGCTGAGTTGCAGGCAGCGGTCCTCAGGGTTGAACAGCTTAGCCTGCAGCTGGAAGATCTAAGGAGAGGCAAGCTGAATGGCGTGCAGACTGGTCTTAGTAGCCAAGTAACTGGTGTTGCAGCCTTGGAGCTCCGTAAGCTTTACCAAGAACTTCAGGTAACGCTCACCATTTTCTTAATCTTTCCATTATGTCTACTGCACTTTGGGCTACAGTGACAGAATCCTGTATTGGTCATGTGAACTTTATTTGCTTTTAATTGAAATAAACTTCTCCAGATTCGGAACAAACTGAACCAGGAGCAAAACAGCAAGCTGCAGCAGCAGAAGGAGCTTCTGAACAAGCGCAACATGGAAGTGACGCTCATGGACAAACGCATCAGCGAGCTGCGGGAACGCCTCTACAAGAAAAAAGCTGAGGCACGTCAAAAAGAGAATCTCCCTGTAAGATTAGGAGCACTTAGCTCATACTTTTTCTTCTATGGTTGTTTGGTTGAACTTACCAAGTCATCTTTTTTTTTTAAATCTGAAGTCTGTTGGGTCACCTAAACAAGCTAAGGATCCCTATAAGGATCTTTTTTTAACAATGTTTTTTTCTCTTACAGCTAAATAGAGCCAATGGGCCTCCATCTCCCCAACCAGCTCCTGGGACACTCGGTCGTGTTGCTGCTGTTGGGCCGTACATCCAGGTTCCTGTGCCGAGTCGACAGGATGGGGGCTACACCATGCCACCTGATCCGCTGAAGCCTCAAACACTAGGTGTTAATAACCAAGCAAACCAAGGACGCCCCAAATCAGGTTGGTTACAATGTATGAAATCTTGATATTTATTTATTTAGACATCATATTTTCTTCATAATGTAAGACAGTGAGAAGTTTTTAATACCTACATTTAGTCTTACATAGAGGTTTTGTGCCTGGAACAAAATTTTAAGATGCATCTTTTAACCTTGGCACAAATCAAATCTGTGCATTTTTCACGACCAAACACCTGGAGGGAAGTGGGATTCGGTGTCGATCGGCTGTTTCAAACAGATAATGTTCCATGTTGGTAGGATTAAAAAAAAAGCTTCTTTATCCAGCATGTAGAATGAACGTTCTAGTGCACATTCAACACATCGTGCCCAATTTTTCTGCTTTTTCCTTTTGTGCCAGAACAGTTTCCTCCCCACCTGAACTCTGTTAGTTTGACTTAATTTCCTTTTCCTTCCTCTCTAACCTGATTCTTTTCCTGTGTTGTGTAAACTGTATGTCCCTCTGATGTCTTTCCTGGTCTGTCACCTGTCTTTGTAATGTTTGTTTCGATGGGGATTGGGTGGGATCGGGGGCTTTTCTTCCTTTGGGCAGACGGTGTGCGAAAGCCCCCAGGCCCTTGGAAAGTGTCTGATTTAGACATCGTTGTGGACCCGATACCCCCGTCCCTTCCAGAACCTCACCCTGGTCCTGGAGCCTCCAGTGGCTCTGACGGCACGTCTCGTGAGTGCAACGAGCTGCATAAGCAAAAGGATGGCAACTGCTGAACCTGGTCTCTCTGCACAGGATCCTCAGGATGCATTCGTTTTTACTTCCAATTAACAATTATGTAAAATAAAAATGATCCGCTTTATCCAGATTAGTTGCTTGTTACTGGAATTATTTAGGTATTTTAAAAGTACCAAAACCATTTTTTTCCCAGTAACTCTATAAGCCCTTTACTGCTTTATTTATTTATCACCAAATTGATGGAACGGTGGTTATTTTCAGTCTCAAATTACACAAAATGTAGAAAAACTGCAGTTGAATCAATTATCAGTTATTGCTGCTTTCACTTTTTAAATTGGAGAAAATGCGGCATTCCATTCAGGCTGTTTTTTTCTGTGTGAATTCGATTGGTTTATTTCAAAGTAATGAGGTGTCATACTAAAACACTTTTCTACAAGCTGCAGAAATATATGTTTGGTTGCAACTGCCATGATATTAAGCAGGGAACGCACTGCTGATCCTGTGTGTGTGTGTTTGTAACACTTTGGAGAAGGTTCGAAGAGTTGAGCGCTTCATGAATGTACATGTGCAAACCATTTGTTATCTTGAAGCTTTCAAAAAAGGTTCAATACAGAAACAACTGGACTTTATTTGTAGTTGTTTCTGTATTGAACCTTTTTTGATTTTATCATGTCCTGGATGACTGAGAATCTTCACCAGCATCTTGAAGCTTTGTTTTGACTTCATAACATTGTCAGGTTGCCTGTCACCCTAACTTTAACATTTCATCTTCACAACAACTAAACCTGGTAGAGCAAAAGGAATTTAACTTTAGACTCTTTTAACAAATTCAATTTGATAACCAATACTCTTCTATGTGCATAAAGGGACAGGTTTGAATTAATAAAACACAGGTGTAGTAATAATAAAACGGATGAGTCATTTAGATCAACAAACGTTCCAAAGTCCTGATATTGCACGATTAAGTTTCATGGCTGCCATGCTTGTTGGTAATAAAGGCAGCCTGCACTTGATTTAAGTGAGGCATAAGAGATCAGTATCTATGTTGAGTTCTTACACACATCTTTTGTTATCAGTATTACAGCTTTAATGCTTCTACTTTGATTTGTGTCTGTTTTTCCTTTTTCCATCTTCCCTTCTCACCTTATCCAGCCTGTCTACAATTTTATTTTTTTTCTAACGTCTAACACACTATTCGTTGTCTGTTTCTGAATCATCATTCAGCACAAGAACAGAAGCTAAATACTAATATATACATGCCCATTGACATTGCTGTGAAGATGAGACTCAGGATTATTGTCCTATTGATTAGTTTCATTTTAATTACCTATTTACGTCAGAGTTGTAATAAATTTGTCCATGTAGCTTTAGGAAAATATAAATGCAATTGTTAAAATACCTTAAAAAAAGATATATACAGGAAAAAATCATCAAATGATCAATGCATAATGATAATCAGAGTTAAAAAGTAAACGGGACACAAAACTACTTTTCTGAAAATATATCAGCATTTCTGCTGTTTCCAAATTTAAAGCAATTCACTTGAACAAGCAGTTTTTGAGCATGGCTTCTGATTAATTGGATAACTGTTTTAAAATCCTGACTCCTTCATTTACTTTATAACGTTCTGTTGTTCTTTAAATGCTGTCAACATTGTGCTGAATCACAGAGGAAACATGATACGTAAAATTAAACAGACCAAAAAACAGAAAAGTGAAATTTAATTTAGATCAAACTTTTAATTGGCATTTTTCATCACTGTGGTGAGTTCTTAAAATTTGCAACAGATTTACTGTGTTTTACTCTTCCCAGCTAACGACAGTGGTTGGCCTGCTGTAGGTAAGAGCAGCACAACTCTAAAGCCTCCTGAGAGAAGAGACTCGGGGACTGATGGTCAGGGTAAAAGCCCCGCCTCAGGCTCTCCTGTCACTCCAAATACAGAAAAGGTACAGTTTCTTAATTTTTCGTAAAGTGTCCTAATGTTCATCTATTTCTATTTCCTTTTTTATTGAAGCATCTTCATTAATTGAAATAAACAGACTTATTGTTTTTAAACAAATAAAAAAAACAGTTTTTGTGTGTGTGTTTCTTACATCTATTTCATGTTGTGAATATTTGTGATTTCCTGTTTTTTCACAGGTGCTAGATTCTAAAATTGCTGTATCTTCCCCTGCCATAACCAAACCACAGCCACCGCCATATGGATCCCACCTCATGTCTGCCAACTCAGCCAGCTCCCTGGAGCGCCGCAAAGATGTGCCTCCCCCTCGCCCGCTCCCAAACCCACCAACTCCAGCGTGGCCCCGCATCCCCCCTTCCACGGGGTCATCCTCTCAGCAGATCCAGCAGCGCATTTCAGTTCCACCAAGTCCCACCTTCCAGCCGCATTTCCCTCCTGGTTTAAGTGAGCGTCTGGATCCTCCTCCAGCTGTGGCAGTGCGCCCTTTCATCCCAGACAGAGGATCACGACCTCAGTCGCCCCGTAAAGGTCCCCCTACTGTGAATTCGAGCTCCATTTATCACATGTACCTCCAGCAGGCGGCTCCAAAGAACCAACCATTAAAGCCTGCTCTCAAAGCAGGTGAGGTTTGAAAAAGTTTATGAAATTTAAGTTTAACTTGACAAATCGCATTTTCTGTGAAAAGCTTTTTAAATGCTGATTGCTGAAATTTTCTGTGGAAACTGAAACTGAGTTGTTAAAGCTAAAAGAAGCAAACTACTAGCTGAACAGATAATAAAATGTTAGTTATAAATGGCAAAAAGCAGAAACAGATGTATAGCTTAAAGTAAAAACAACCAAACTCTAGTTTAAATCTAAAAGTAATGGAAAACAAAAATAGAGCAAATATACTGGAGCAAATTTTACATAGAAAATGGTTTTGAAGGAAATATTTTTTTAGGGAGGGGTAATTTAAATTTCAATGTATTAAAATGTATAAAAGTTATTTAAAAAAAGGTCATAGCACCATCTCCTAAATGTTTGATGCATAAATGTCTCAAGTAGCACAAGGTCATTAGAAGAAAAAAACTGATTGAATACTGATCCAGCATTCAGACTATGACCTGAACAAAGAAATTTGTGAAAAAAAAATATGAATTAAATGTTCATAATTCCACATTTGTTTCCTTCTAGTTTATGGGAAGCCCCTTCTCTCCTCCAGCTCGACACCACCCTCGCCCCTGCCTTTCGTCCAGGCAGGTGGGGCCTTCCCCGTGTTTCAAGGCCAACCAGGTAATGAGGACACTGTAGATGAGGAACTTGATGATCTTGAGAGCTTCCAGCACCTGGAGCCATCAGCGCCTCCACCCAGCGTGGAAAATATCCCGCGACCGCTCAGTCCTACAAAGCTAATGCCTATGGTACATTCCCCACTGCGCTACCAAAGTGATGCCGACCTCGAAGTGCTTCGCAAAAAGTTAGCCAACGCTCCAAGGCCGCTCAAGAAGCGCAGTTCCATCACAGAACCAGAGGGCCCCAGTGGGCCCAACATCCAGAAACTGCTCTACCAGAGGTTCAACACTCTAGCAGGAAGCATAGAGGGGACTGTTGTCAGTGGATCAGGGGGAAGTAACGGCGCCGGTAATGGAACACCATTTTATCAACCAGCTAATCCTCCAGGATATCTGGGAGGTGATTCTCTGGCTGACACAGATAATGGCAACCTGTCTGAGACACCGCTGGAACCAGCACCAGGGGAGGCAGAACCAGGCTCTGAGGCTCCACCCACCACCGCAGATGCTAATGATAATGAGCCAGCGCCCTCATCACCTGAAGAACCTGAAGATCCTTCTGAAGACGAGGGACCAGAAGATGACAACAATAATACTGTGGGGGGTTCTGAGGCGTCTTTACCCAGCCCTGTGCTGGAGGTCAGCACTCCGGAGGAAAGTGGCAGAGCAGGCTCACAACAGTTGGTAAGAGGCACATAAATGTGTATTTTGGATTAAAAAAATGTTAGCATTTCATCAACTAAACGTGTAATTCTTTGTTAAAGGAGAAGCGTACAAACTTAAAGAAGCCTGACTCTGAGCGCACAGGTCACAGCTTCAGAGTAAAGTTTAATCCTTTAGCGCTGCTGCTTGACGCCTCGTTGGAGGGGGAGTTTGATTTGGTTCAGAGGGTCATCTATGAGGTTTGTCATTATTGGTGCCTGTAGATTTTATTCATGCTGCATGCAGGGCGGTGACTCATCTTTTCATTGCTTTTTCCAGGTGGAGAACCCCAGCACTCCCAACGATGAGGGCATCACACCGCTTCACAACGCCGTCTGCGCGGGACACCACCACATTGTCAAGTTCCTGCTGGATTTTGGTGTGAACGTCAATGCTGCAGATAGTGATGGATGGTGAGTGTAAGGTACCGGACACGAGCGCTGGATGACTCCTTGTTTCAGTGTCCATTAAACGTCTGTCTGCTTGTGTTTGAGCAGGACTCCTCTTCACTGTGCCGCCTCCTGCAACAGCGTTCATCTCTGCAAACTGTTGGTGGAGTCGGGAGCTGCCATTTTTGCAACCACCATTAGTGATGTGGAAACTGCTGCAGATAAATGTGAGGAAATGGAGGAGGGCTACATCCAGTGTTCCCAGTTTCTATATGGTGAGAAACAAGCAAAAGTATGTTTCTACGTGTTTAAATTGTGAAAACAGAATCAGGTTTGTAGAAGTCTGTTTGTCCTGAACTCTCTTACACAGGTGTTCAAGAAAAGCTAGGTGTAATGAATAAGGGAACGGTGTATGCTCTGTGGGACTACGAAACCCAGAATCCAGATGAGCTGTCATTCAAGGAGGGGGACGCCATCACCATTCTGCGTCGCCAGGATGAGAATGAAACAGAGTGGTGGGGGGCGCGGCTCGAGGACAGAGAGGGCTATGTGCCCCGCAACCTGCTGGGGGTAAGGGCAAACACATTTCATGTTTTTATTAGGTTTAATCTATTAACTTATTTCCAGGGGTTTCTCACGTTAATTTTTTTCTGAGTAATCAAAGATGAACTCAGTAAAGCAGATAATTTGATAATCTGGCTAACTGGGACTGAAAAACATTACATCTAATAAAAATTAGAATGTTGTGGAAAAAATTTTAACTTTTTTTTTGTCAATAATTTCAGAAAGTGAAACTGATTCATTGCACATAGAGTGAAATATTATTTCAAGCTTTTATTTATTGTAATTTTCAAGCGTATGGCTTACAGATAATGAAAAAACAAAATTCAATATCTCACAAAACTAGAATCCAGTTGTCACGTGCTACATTGCGGTTTGTTTTTCGCAGACTCACTCTATCACAGTTTATCAAAATAAGACGGGGCATGACACACAGTTGGTTCATTGATGGATGAGCCACACAATCGGCTTGGAATTTTTATTTAAAATTAATTATTTTAAATAAATTAGCACCTGTTTGCAATCCACGCTGCAGGAGAAATTTCCTCCTCCCGCTCCTCCTCCTTCCTCCTTTGTCGATCACTGTTCTTCAGCAGAAAAGTAGGCGTGTCTCTCTCTCTCTCGCTCTCTCTCTCGCTCTCTAGCTCTCTCTCTCGCTCTCTAGCTCGCTCTCTAGCTCTCTAGCTCTCTCTCTAGCTCTCTATATCTCTCTATCTATCTCTCTCTATCTATCTATCTATCTATCTCTCTCTATCCATCTATCTCTCTATCTCTCTATTTCTCTCTCTATCTCTCTCTCTATCTCTATCTCTCTCTATCCATCTCGCAATCTCTCTCTATCTCTCTATCTCTATCTCTCTCTCTATCTATCTCTGTCTCTCTATCTATCTATCTCTGTCTCTCTATCTATCTATCTCTCTCTCTAGATAGATATCACAATACTATATACACACACACACACACACTATTCCGACTTCATTTCACTTTTTCACTTGTTATGGTTCTTCAGGGTACACATCCTCCACAATGAATGAGGGACTACTGTATTGTGAAAGTTCCATAATAAAAACTCATGCACACTATGCACAGACAAGTCCTATACAAGGGCTACAAATGTTGCATTCAACAAGTCAAGTCGCTCCTGAACCTGAGACAACATCAGAAGTGTCTTACCTGGCTGTGGACCTCAGAAAACACAGTGGATTAAATAAAGGTTTGAAATATTTCATTCGTGTGTAATGAAATGATGTAATACGAGTTTCATTCTCTGAAATGATTGACAAAAAACATTGAACTTTTTCACAATATTCTTCTTTTTTTTTTTTTTTGTTAGATGCACCTGTATTTTTTCTGCTTTACTGAAACTTAGAAGTTATTTTATCCATAAAAAAAAAGATAATCACATTACTCTACTGGCAGTACGTTAGGCTGACGTCAGTTCCAGACCTCCCTTTCAAGAGATCAGAGATCTCAATGGGATTTGCCTGGTTAAATAAAGATTAATAACTAATAGACATAATAACATGAATCATTTATTGCAAACATCCATCAGCGTGTTATTGTTACTTTCCTTTATGTTTCTAAAGAGAATAATTCTCTCCAAACTGTAAGTACAGAAAAAAAAAATATTTAAAACTTCATTCAAAACTTCTTTAATCTCTAATTTAGCCCAAATAACAAAAACAAAATCTTCATGATGCTATTTTTTGTAAAGGTTTTAACTAATTATAGTGATAAATATGCTGGTGAAGATTCTGTCGTCCAGGACAGGTAAACTCAAAAACGTTCAAGACAAAAACAACTGGACTTTTATTTTGTAACAGAAGACATTTCACTTCTCATCCGAGGAGCTTTCTCAGTTTATCTAGTGATAAATGTGCACGCATGATGACCAAGAGACCTGACAGGTTTTCGTGCATCACAGTGGTCTCCACGTATGTCAGGAAGCATCAGAAATGCTCTTCTAAAAACACAAGAATCCACTCAACTGTCAGGAGATCTTTTGTTCAGTGAATTACACACAGACGAGTGAAGATGCTTCCAAGTTGTGAGGCAAAGACAGAATGTGTGAAAATAGTTGGAGATAGTTTCCAAAATGCTACACTGGGCATTTACTGAGCCTCAGGCTGACCTGGAGCATCAGAGAGGTGCTCCGTTTCCTTTAGGAAAGGAGGAATACAGTATATTAAAAGAAAGAAGAAATCAAAGAGTTTCCAAAACATTTCATGGAAAACATCGTTTGAAAGACCCAACGATGTTCAGTCAGGTCATCTGGACGGTTTCTTTTTTTGCTGACCACCAACAACAGCATACTCATAAGTGAAAAAAAAAAAAAAAAAAAACAGTTCTGTTGGTGCTAAGATGGCCTCTGGTAGTTTGGAAGAATTCAGCAGGTTTAGAGATGGTTTCAAGAAGCATTTAGAAGCTGCATTTGCCAAATAACCCTCAATAAACATTGAAAGGTATTTGTGTCTTACATAACAGTTAAAATGTGGGTATTTTCATTATTTCCTGAAAGTATCTTTAATGAAGTAGATCAAATCTGAGAATGCCATTAATTTTTCGTAGAACTGTATTGATGTTAGCCATTAGTTTTGTCTTTAATGCTTTGGATTTATTTTTGTTTTCATTATAAGGTTTAATAAGCTAATAAATAATAAAATTCAAATCATGAACTATCATGCACATTATTAAATACAGTATTAAATAAAATTACTTAATTATGAAAGTGGTAATTACCTGAAACGAATCATTGTATATGTCGCAGAGTCAGAGAGATTTATTTGTCATGGACACCACATGTGGTACATGTGGTGGAACGAGATTATGTATGCAGGGTCCCAGTTACATCCCACAATAAAATGTAAAAGAAAAACAGTACGAAGATCTAAGATATGAACTAAGAAAAACATCAACTAAATAATACACTAAGCACTAACAGCATAAAACATTACGTCGAACAGCAGCATGTATAGTACGGATGCAAAGTAGGAAGTATAAACGTGTCAGTGACAGATTTCTCCTCTCTGTGTTTTTCTTTCCAGCTCTATCCTAGAATCAAACCTCGTCAGCGCTCCCTGGCGTAGCGTCTCAGTTCGTTGACCTGTGGCTAACACCCGGACCCAACCGAGAGCAGAGAACAACGAAGGAGCCTGTTGCTCCATCTTCTCCCTGTGGCCATAAACCTTTCCCTGCCTTGTGCTTTCACAAAATCCTTCTCTTTGAAGCAGGGGGAACTAAACTCTGATGCTTATACTCACATGTGCACAGTGCCCTGAGATGACTTCTGTTGTGACTTGGCGCTATATAAATAAACTGAATTGAATCTGCACACACAAAGACCCAAGCAAGCCCTTCAAAGTCTCTCTAATGACTCCATTCCTTCTGCCCCTCCTCTCACCTCCACCTCTGTCACTGACCTGACAGACGTCGGTTTAAATCAGACACTACTGGATTCAAACACTTTTCTTTTGTCTCAGTATTTCTTGCTTTGTTCACACTTGAGCCATGTTCCATCTCATTACTGAGGTCTGTGGTGGCACTAGTTTACACGATGCTGTCTACGAACTGGAAGTTCATCTTTTTGGGTGAAAAGTTGCTGATTTTTGTCAGTGAAATTTAATTTGAACTGTTAGTTGTTTTTAAAAGACCACTTGGGTCTTGGGGGGGAAAATTACTCCTGCATTGGAAAGTAATTCTAGACTAACCACCAAAGAGGAATACTGTATGACTTTAATAAATTGAACATTTGTAGTTTTTGCTAATCCCTAAGAGCGTGAAGAAATGTTGAGTGCGATGATCAGTTTGCTGCAACAGCTCCCAGGAGTTCCTTGTAGATGTTCTTCTCGAGCAAACCCAACATTTTTGTGGAGTTCAAAGTAAAGGAAGTGAATCCTCAGTATTACTCGGACAAGAGAATTCCAGTTTATTCAAGAAATAGCTGACACATTGTCAAGAATTGCATAAACATCCATGCTGTCCCCTCCTGCCTTCCCTGTTCACTGTCATCTTTTCAGAATCCAAAATGCAAGAATATTGTGGATATGTGGCAAGAGCACTAATAAATTATAATTGAGCCTTTGGAACATAACCTGTTTTCTGTATTATGTGGGTTTTGGTGAGTAACAATTGTTTAAATGAGCAGATAATTTTGAATACTTCTGAAACTGGCAGGTTGAATGTGGTTTCCAAACAAAATTATAGAAATAGACAACAAAACCACATTAACATACAAATAATTGATCATGAGGACCATGTTTCTGATTAGTCCAAAATTTTACATACATTTTCATGTAATTTTTAGAATTATTGTGGCCAGTTCATGTAAATAAATCCCCCTTTAAGGTTTTATTTGATTAATTTGAAGGAGATGACAAACCCCAAATTTTAAAGTCATAAGGAAAGTATAAAGTGTATATTTCAACCAATTAAACTTTAATTACGGTACTCGTAGTCTCTGACATAAACAATCATCTGATGCTTAACAGTTGTGTGCATGTCCACAACTGTTAGTTATTAAGAAAGTATAGATACCTGGATATTATGTACTTTTAGGCAGTATTTAAAAAAAAAAAAAATCGATATTACTCCTGGTGTGAAGATCCAGAGTGGCCATGAACTATGTAGTGATACGTCTGCCCACATGAGCAGAATGAATGTAGCACTTCTAAAAATCTTTTAAAATCAACATCTTTGTACAGAAACAACTATTAAAGTAACTCAATTTTGAAATACAATTTGTTAAATTTAAAACATGTTTTTTTATTATTATTTATTTATTTATTTATATGTGCCAGTTTCTCATAAAAGAATCCAAGAGATGGACAGTTTTTTTTTTTTTTGTATATATTATTATTTGCAGGAAGACATCACTTAAAATAGCAATACTGTATTGCAAATACTTGACTAAATTAAAGAAAACCCTTCAACCAAATAGTTTTGTCTGCCATTTTGAACAGCCAGCACCCGCTTGGATTTAATATTTTTCAGTTTTTCTTTTTTGTGTTTTCTCCCTTCGAGCCACTTGACTCCCCAGAATATCTCAGGAACAGCATAGTGCTGCAGACATACATACATACATATATATATATGTGTATATATATATATATATATATATATATATGTGTATATATATATATATGTGTGTACAGGTAGTCCTCGAGTTACGGCGGTCTCTA